>CM046724.1:39375849-39790849 GCA_025584915.1 Monochamus saltuarius
AGATGTAGTTGTTAGTTCTACACCGCGTACAAATTACAAATTATTTGTGTTTAACTTAGTGATGAGTAGCTAGCGTCAAATCTGCTGAGTAAATGTTTAAATGAAATGAGTCTTTATGCGTGAATACAACGTAATTATTATTATTTGAGTATCATTAAATTCTTTAGTATTTTATACCTAATGAGTTTTCTAAAGACATGTGAGACCTTATTACACAAAATAAGTACATGAAGTGGGTAAAGGAAGTAATTAATAGAATGTTGTGACTCACAGACTATTTCAACTTGTAGGTATCGTTTGTAAACTGTAGCGCTGCGCCGTCGTCTGTTCTCCTCACAAATGGCGTAGCTTTGCGCTCCAATGTATGGTTTTATAATGGACTATAGGGTTGTTTGTAATCTGATAAGGTGGTGTCAATCAGGGACCCTCAAAACCCCTATATGTGAAATTTGAACAAAAAGTATACAGTGTTTTCTCTACATATTCTTAAAGTTTCATTTTTGTAAAAATTATTTTTCAAAATAACGTAACAAATATTTTTTGATTTAAATGTCGTCGAAAACCGCTGCTTTAATCCTATCACGTCGTTTAACATGCCGATCCAAGGCCTGCTATGATTATTTTTATACCCCCAAATTCAATAAAAACGTTTAGCGATATTTTATTTAAAATCTGATAAAGTGATTACTCAGGTGATCTCAAAACCCCTAGGAGTGAAATTTGAACAAAAACTACACGTTCTCAAAGTTTTGTTTTTATAAAAAAATTATAAAAACTTTGTTTTCCAAAATCACGTAACAAATATTTTTGTGTTTTAAATGGCATCGAAAACCGCTCCTCCTAATCCTATCACGGCGTTTAAGATGGCGATCTAAAGCTTGCTATGATTATTTTTATACATCCGGAATTAAAAAAAATGTGTAGCGATTTCTTTTATTTAAAGTCTGATAAGGTGGTGTTACTCAGGGTTCCTCAATACCCGTATTTGTGAAATTTGATTAAAAGCTATACAGAGTGTTGCTCTACACGTTCTCAAAGTTTTATGTGTGTACAGATTCGTAAAACTTGCTTACACCGAAATTTAATATAAACGTTTAGCAAATTTTTGATTGACAATCTTATAAGGTGAGGTTAATCACAATCCCCGTCAAAACAAAATACTGAATTTGAAACGCACGAGACGAATCAAGTGTTGAGCCATGAAATTATGTCGAAAGATTTTCGATGCCATTTAAACCATAAAAATATTTGTTGCGTTATTTTGGAAAATAAAATTTTTACAATTTTTTTATAAAAATTGAACTTTGAGAACGTATAGAAGAACTCTGTATAGTTTTTGTTCAAATTTCACACAGGAGTTCTGAGATGACCTTATTAACACCACCTTATCAGATTTTAAATAAAAAATGGCTAGTAGGGTATAATAGCCGGTTCTAAGTCTCCCCCCACTACTTTGAGGTGGTAATTAGCAATTACAGTGGTTACGGTTAATGATATTGTATGTATCTATGTATTTACATTCATTACCCTATGTACAATTGTACAGTACATGTATGATGTAGTGCATGTAACTGCGCTTAATTGCAGTTGCAGTCATAAATATGATCGCTGTAGGTATATTTTATATAGTGCAGGTTTGGCAATAATATGCTTCTAATTATAACAAGTTATGGGTAATTACAATTATGTATACCGGGTGTTCCCTCTAAGACTTTCAGTGCGAATATCTCAGAAACCAGCATAGTCAGTGCGACGAAATTTGGTATACTGGTATACAGACACTAGATGGCGCGTAGAATCTGATGATAAAATCAATTCTTATACAGGGTGTTCCATTTTCAAAGAAATCGATTTAATTTTGATTTTTTGGTTGTCAGCCATGCTAAAACTTATGGTTAAATTGAAATATACTTAATTATGAACACATTCTGATAAATAAACATTCAAAAATTTCAAAATTGACATAAAAAAATGCCTCCAAAAAGTACCCAAATTTCATTGTTTTGTCATGTAAAACGTGCATAGCCTTGAGCCAGACTTACACAGAAGAAACTAACATCGCTAAACGTCAAAACTATGGATTGTCATTGAATTGTCAAATATTAATGGCATAAAGTATTTTATTTTACAGAAATAACGCTAAATAATGTATTTAATGCAATTTACGTATGCACAATGGTGTTATTGAGACTTGTCGATAAAAATTTAGACTTAAGTTGAACCTTTTGGAGCATTGGGGTCGCCTTGTCGGTACAATCTACCGCTACAGCTAGGGTTAGAGTGTGAATATTGTAAAATATCTGTGAATATTTTTAAATTGTTCCATTATAATGTAATAAAACTTCAGTAAATTGTTTTTTATGTTACTACAGTGTACATAATAATTAGGTACCCGTATTTTTTGTCACAAAATAATTTACAAAATTGTGTAAGTACCTAAAGAATATCTCTCTTTTCCAACTGCTGTAATTATTGATTACTTATTTAGCAACAACTAAATTCGAACAAAACGATTCCTAAAACTTTTTTTTATTATAATGTGAACGTGTTTGTCGTTGAAAGTCAGATTGTAACCTACCCCAGCACCACAAAAATGTTACGAAAGCATAACTTAGAAATTATTGAGATTACTTCTGCTTGTGTCCACATATTTCAGCAGTTCAGCACTTTACTTATGTTCCTGATGAATAAAATATGTTTAAGAAGAACTCTACATCTGTAAAATAGTAAACAATGAACTACAATGTTTGTATTTCATATGATACAGAACTAAAATAAAGCAACTGGTTTTTGCTAGGAAGAATCACCTGCAGACGTACTATACCCAGTAGGTACCTATTAAGTAGTCATTTAAAGCTAGATAATAATTTGTAATTATTATTGAAAGAATAAGCAAAAAATATTAGACATTTTCTTGGAAATAATTCAGAACATGGAATGATGGATCAGGATAATATTATAAAGAAGTCTCTAACTCACTTTGAAAAGTATTCTATAAGACATTAAATTCAGTTGTCTGTCGTGGGTTTTAAAATTTCTAAACGAATAAATTTAAGAAAAATAAACTAATTTCATAATTCTATGTACAGTATGAAATCATCTCGTTAGAATATCTTAAAAATGTTGAAAGCTAACTGTTGTTACAATATACACAACATAATGTAATAAGGTTGGTATCAAACAATGAAATGGCAAGATTTGTTTGTATTCGTACATGCATGACCATCCCTCAGATTGAACGTTGCTCTGTAATAGAAATTAGAATACAGAATAACTGTTTAATATCAAACCAGATGTAATAATGTAGATACTTAATGTAATTTTATTTTATTGTTAATAAATTAAAGTTTGTATTTGTTGTTTTTTATTCTACACAAATTATTAAACAAATGTTTAAGAAATAATGAATACTTAAAGATGAAGGGTCAAGTTAATCAATTTAGTCACTAATAAAAAATAATAAACCACTATGTAGGCAGGTAGGATTATTTTTTAATTGAAATTATGCTGGTAGATATAATAAAATATAAAAAATCACTCAGTAACATTTTTGAATATTTTTCCTTGTAGAATACTGTTCGCAATGAATCATACTTACCTTATTTAACTACTGAATTTTAATTCTTCAGTGAAATTTATGTTTTAGACATCTTAATTTTGTTATAAAATTATTAAACACAAGTGGTATTTGCTGTAGTGTATAATAATACTTACAAACAATTTAATAAACTTTAATTTCCGTTATACTTGCATTATTTACATTTTTTATTTAGTTCACTAGTTAACTTACACATTCCATGCACTTTAATTTTATTAAATAATTAAACCAAGTACAGAAAGTTAGGTATGTCGTTATTTATGGCAAAACGTAAAGTCTAATGTTTTCTAGCAAAATTTTTCCTCGTCTCTCTCATCTATCTGTAGTACGAATAGAAACTAATCTTGGCATCTGGCTTCTTCAGTATCTTATCGAATCTTTTAACCAATGAATAACGTAACTGTGTATGTCAACCTGTTTCCATAAGAGTACTTTGTTTTCCTGGTTCCTATCTATTGAAGATATGCTGGTGAGACATAACATTTTTGTGGATATTTTTACGTTTGTTCTTTCTGTTCTACAAATATTGGAAAATACCTTCTCATCCCTGCTCTTGAAAGTAAGCCAGAAATTTCCCAATAACCTCTCCATCTGAAAGCAATTAAGTAAAAATAATTCTCGTATATGGGTAAATGAGCAGTTTCTTATAAATATAACCCTACAGTTCAAAAGGTCAAAAGCAATATACAAGTTGCAATTACCTACAACATTGACATTCTTGCTTTGTACTTACTTCTTATAGTTTTCCTTAGGCAAGCTACCATTAATCGTTGGGTTGTACTTAAAGACCTTATGTTATCATCTTTTATTGTATTAATGTACTTAATTTGTGTAGGAATAGGTCTCCAAATTCTACTCAGATTTGATAAATGTGGAATCGTTTTTGAAGCAGGTGAATTTTTATTTATGCTACTGGAACTGAAGTATTCACTCAAGGAACCCATTAAATCATTATTTATGATTGTTTCTAGAGTTTAAAGCCTCTCTATCACTTGTTGCCGGCACGTTATTATTATTTTTAATTCTTGGTTAAGCAACCACAAATTTAGATTGTACATACATAGCTCGCAGCGCGCTTGCGCGCTTCAAGTCGACCTAAGGGAGAGGATGTTCATAAATTCAGCTTTTTGATTTAGGGATCGTCCCCTATTGCTTGTATGATTTCCCACAATATTATATTTTTTTACAGCTGTTAATGTTTGCACGTAATAATTTATTAGTTTGAGAGTGATATGGTGAATAATAATAATAATAACAATAATAATAATTCCCGATAAGAATTACTGTATCGTAAGGAAGATGCAATTAAAAAAACGGCAAATGTTTCACAATTTTCTGTGTTCTGGGTATTCATTACAGACAAGGTTGCTCAAACTTCCATTTTCTTTCAATAAAACTATATCATTATTGCAAATACGTACGCACATTTAATGTAGGTACCTCGTGCTATTACATATTTATAATAAAATTTCTACAAAAATACTCAAACTTGCTTTGACAGTTTCTGTCACTTCACGTTTTGATGTCTATCCATGCGGTAGTTGTGTGTGTGTAAATTGGACTCATGGCTATTCTCATTTGGCATGACAAAACAATGAAATTTGAGGACTTTTCATAGGAGTTTTTTTATGACAAGATAAAAATTTTTCGTGTCTTTTTTTATCAGAACGTGTTCATAATTAAAGATATTTCAATTTAAATACAAATTTTGCTGAGGTTCGCTACCAAAAAATCGAAATTAAATTCATTTTCTGCAAAACCGAACACCCTGTATAAAAACTAATGCCATCATCGAATTCTACGCGCCATCTAGTGTCTGTATACCAAATTTCGTCCCACTGGCTATGATGGTTTCTCAGATATTCGCACTGAAAGTCTTAGAGGGAACACCCGGTATAGGTAATTAGATGTGGGTACATATTAATGTGGTTAGCATTGTGGGGTTATTGTTGCTCCTGGCTAAGCATTAAGAAGTTGAATGTTAAAACAGTGTGGTGACGTAGACTATATGCCATGTTTAGCCGCGACGCAAGCCCCTCCCTAATCCGCTATAATAAAACGGGGTGAGTGTAAACGCTTCTTTTCCTTTTTCTGAGAGTTTCCGCGCAGGATTTCGCGAAAAAGGTCCGTTTTTGACGTTTTGCGGCTGACTCAGGGCGTATGGTGGTTCGGGATCCTATCCAGGCTTCCAGAAACGAGGTAGTACAGTGTATGGACGATGATAGTGGGCGCCAGGTATATTTTTCTCTAAAAAATATCCAAAAAATAGGAAAATCGCGGCTGACTTCTTTGTTGCGACGATGTATGTGTGTGATGTTTCTTGGTTGTCGAAGAATTGTTGTTGTTTTAATGAAGCACTTGAGTTACGTTGCGGTTTGTTCGTACAGAGCAACGGCTTGTACGTATTCGATGGAACTCGAAGCGCTGGTTTCGAAGGGCTCAACGGAGTTTGTAGGTAGGTTGCCAACGGGCACTGGTAACGGATAAACGAAGCACTGGCATCGATAAACGTTGAAAAATGTATCGTAGGCACGCTCGAAGGAGGTGTCGAAGTCGAAGAATGTCATACACGGCAACGGCCGGTGATGACTGAACTGCTTGAGTGGTGGCGACGACTGAGAGATGATTCTACACGGCAACGGCCGGTGAATACTGAGAGCGATTACCAAAATTCGCCCGGTTTTAACCCCTCAGGTAGACGGTTTATATTTATCCAAAACTGATTGTCCAATGGGGTTGCGAGAATTTGGATTTCGGCCAACGAGGGTGGTTTGTAAATTGCTTGTTAAGAATCAATTAGGCCGGCGCCAGGCTGTCGGGGAATTTCCCGGAAGGGTCGTCGGAGGTCGTAGGGGCTGGTATGGTCGTTTCACATTCCGATGTAATTTTGTCGCTTAGGTTTTCTATATTTTTAGGTATCGTCGCAACATACGTTAACAAAAATCTTCATTTAATTCTTAAATACTAGAAAGGTGGCAAGTCGGCTATCGCCGACTTGACCTCTCTTTGGGATAGTTTGGTTTTTTAAACATCCAGTATTTAAAATTTTTTATTACATGAATTTTGGGAGTTTCAATATTGGTTCAGTTTTTTTAAACACCCTATATTGTTCTCATTAAAATAGTTTCCATATAGACCATTGTTAAAAGTTTCATCAAAGGAATATTATACTTCCATGAAGGTTTCTAGAGAATGGTTCGGTTTTTTTTAAACACCCAGTAGTTTTTTAGTTAATATAGTTTTCCTACAGACCATTGTGAAAAGTATTATATATATTAATATCCAGGGTGTTGCAGTTTTAATGATCAGAATTTTGATATTCGATAATTTTATTTTAATATGAAAAGTTCTTCTTTTTTTTATTGTGGCCTTACACAATTGTGTATTTTTTCTTTAGTTTTTTTGGGTTTTTGCCACACTTCTGAAAAAATAATAGAGATTAATTAAATAAGCCCTTGCGCCAAACGGAACAGTCAAGGGTTATTTTTGAAACTATGTTTGCCTAACCAAAAAATCTCACACTGAAAAAACAGATAAGTAAAAAAATAACAAAAATCACATCACTATCGCGCACTTCCGTGTTATTGACGTTTCGAAAACCTCTCTGTTTTCGTTCTCAAAATCGTATTAAAATGTTAAACGTATGTCAAGTTTGACAGTTTAAAATTTATTTATCTGCTTCCATAGAGATGTTAAATGATTTTTATTTTATTGTTACTTACTTCTTCTTGATACAACTGTAGCCAACAAGGATCGATGTTCACTGAACAGTTTGACACACACTTATCTCCGTTCAACAAAATAATCGCGGTCTCTTTTAATTTTCTTTTTGTTGTGTTATCTTCCTTCTCTAAAGTGCGCGATAGTGATGTGATTTTTGTTATTTTTTTACTTATCTGTTTTTTCAGTGTGAGATTTTTTGGTTAGGCAAACATAGTTTCAAAAATAACCCTTGACTGTTCCGTTTGGCGCAAGGGCTTATTTAATTAATCTCTATTATTTTTTCAGAAGTGTGGCAAAAACCCAAAAAAACTAAAGAAAAACTAAAACTATGCCACAAATAAATAGCTTTAGACAATAATTGTGTATTTAGCCAGACACAATAAAAAGTTCATATAAACATAGGTCCTGAAGTTCCTCTTTTCTGAGATAGAGGGCGTTAATATTTTCTGTAGGAAAGAGTTTTAAATTGATAAATATTTAAGTATTTGTATGTTACTGATATTTGGTTGTAATTTTGAGAAATGTAGGGTATCATGTTAGACTTTATTTTTTAAATTTTTTATAATATAAATTTTGAAGTTATACTTCTTTGCGCCCGTTAGACACATTGGCATGGGATGTTGGTCGAGAAACCGCGTCACGCTCAAAAGAAAGAACAAATTTGGAAGAACAAATTTTTAAAAACTTTTTTTTAAGAACTTTTAATATATTAATATATAATAATAATAATAATAATAATAATAATAATAATAATAATAATAATAATAATAATAATAATAATAATAATAATAATAATAATAATAATAATAATAATAATAATAATAATAATAATAATAATAATAATAATAATAATAATAATAATAATAATAATAATAATAATAATAATAATAATAATAATAATAATAATAATAATAATAATAATAATAATAATAATAATAATAATAATAATAATAATAATAATAATAATAATAATAATAATAATAATAATAATAATATGTCAATACAATAATTCATTAAAAAAATATATAGTCACCAGTTTTAAACTGGCAGTCAAAAGTAAAATAATAAATAAATGTATATAATAGAACACAAACAACAGAATACATGACACACAGCAAACATATAAAAAATACTTATGTGACTTGAAAATACTCATCTATACTATAAAAGCAGTGATTAATAAAGAAATGTTTAGCCAACCTATAAAAGGAATTGTAAGTCATTGCTTTCACATCAATATGGCTATGATAATTTATAAATTTATTGTATAGATTGATATCAATTTTATTAAGTTGAGTCATCCTAAGTCTAGAAAATGTAGGGACAAGATTCCACCGCCGCCTGGTATTATAATTATGCCTATCCTCATGTGAAGATAGGTTATTGACATTTTTATGTATAATAAGTAGGCTTTCCAATATAAATATACAAGGCATGGGTAAAATCTTGTACTTCTTGAAAAGTGGTCTGCAATGCGTTCCATATGGAGCAGAGTCTATAATTCTGACTGCTGCCTTCTGTAAATGAAAAATTTTTAGTGCTGTCGGTGCATTGCCCCAAAGTACAATGGCATACGACAGCACGCTGTGCACCAAGGCAAAGTAGATGATTCTCATGGCATTGCTATCTAGGCATGATCTCAGCTGACGCATAACGAAAATCTGTGTGGAAAGTTTTGCAGAGAGAGTCTCAATATGCGCCTTCCAACTCAGACCAGTATCAAGACACACCAAGCAAGCGCACTGGCTCCGATTTATCCACCCAGCGATCAGAACTAAACATTATACTTTTAGTTTTTGACTCATTCAGTTTCAGTTTATTTGTATCAAACCATACTTTAGCCCTATCAAGACCTTCCTGAATCAAAGCCGGATCACTTTTGGTGAACAGCGTTGTATCATCTGCAAAAAGTACGCAATTGATATTACCTAATGATGAAGGAAGGTCATTAATATACAATAGAAACAGTAAAGGTCCCAAGACAGATCCTTGTGGGACACCAGAGGATATATCCTCAAACCAGACACGTTTCCATTGAAACTAACAAACTGAGACCGATTAAATAGGTATGATTGAAATAAATTTTTGACATTCCCCCGTATGCCATAATGTTCCAATTTCAAAAGAAGAATCTCTGTATTAACGCAATCGAACGCTTTTGTCAAGTCACAGAGTACTGCGTGAGTAGGGACTCCTTGATCTAAACCCTCAACTATATTGTCCAATAACTCTAACAATGCCTTGACTGTAGAGACACCTCTACGAAAACCAAACTGTGACATAGAAATTATATTTCTGGTATCCAAATAAACAGTAAGTCTCTCCTTGATTATAATTTCAAAAATTTTTGAGATGATCGGTACAATTGCAATCGGTCTGTAATTGTCCGGTAAATCTACATCTCCTTTCTTAAATATGGGAATGATTTTACTTATTTTCAAGTCTTTGGGCCAAAAACCTTCTGTAACACATTTGTTAAAAAGAACTGAAAGGGGCGTAACAAGATGATTAACGGAAGCTTTAATCACATGACTATTGAGTTCGTAAAAATCCAAACAACTTGAGTTTTTGAGTTTTAAGATCGCCTCCCTAACATCAGATTCTAAGATAGGCGGCATATAAAAGAATTGGATGGGTTAGATACATTGGTTAAGAAATGATTGGGAAATACATTAGATGTGCAAATTGTCTTAACAATAGCTTCAGATACTGAGGTAAAGAAAATGTTAAAATCCATGGGGATAGTGTAGAAGTTACAGAATTAGATGGAGGAGAGATTTCACGATTAACTATGCTCCAAATAGTTTTACTCCTGTTGTCAGAGGATAAAATGGAATTTGCGTAATAATTAGATTTGGCTTCCTTGAGTGACCGTCTGTATCGTTTACGAAGTGTTGTATAATGTAACCAATCATTTTGGGACTTAGAAATATCAAATCTACATTTACTTTTGTGTAATTCCGACCTCATTTCACGAAGATTATCTGAATACCAATTCCTAACAGTATAACTATTCTTAACTTTTTTATAGGGAAAACACATATCAATCTGCATAGTCAACTGATCCAATAGTAACTTGGACAACTGATCTGAGTTGTAACAGGCCATCCCGGACCAATCAATGGTGCCAAGATTGGTTACAAATTTATCAATATTATTTTTACCAAATATTCTTCTGAAATCAGAGCCCAGACAGCCAGCCTTTTTCTGTACTTTTCCCAGTAAAATATAGACAGACAAATGATCAGAAATACCAGGATCACAGACTCCCGCTATAATATCTTCAGGACGCATATTGCAGATAACATTATCGAGACATGCACTAGTGCTATTAGTAACTCTAGTGGGTGTAGTAATGTAACATTGAGAACCATACATACTAAGGATGTTTTGAAAATCTCTAGCATATTCCGTGTTACCCATTATGTCCAAGTTGAAGTCTCCAGTAAGAACAAAATATTTATATTTAACTGACAAAAAGTCCAATAAATCAATAACTTTCTCCTTAAACAACGCAAAATTACCATGACTTGATGATCTGTACACAGAAATTATAGCACAATTTGCAGCTTTAACCTCTGCGCCACAGAATTCAGCATGTTGCTCCACACTAAATTTACCAATATCAATGGATTTCACTACTATATTATTAGAGGCAAAAATAGCTACTCCTCCGTGAGCAATATTAGACCTGCAGAAGGCAGAAACCAAAGTGAAATTAGTCAATTTTACTTTCCTTAGATTGTTAAGGTTAAGCCAGTGCTCTGACACACAAAAAATATCGAATTTATTCTCCTCAAAATAATCATTTAATAGATCGACTTTGTTTGCAATACTTTGTACATTGATGTGAATCACAGAACATGCCGGAGATTGCACATGCAAACCAGAGGTGGTATGTCCATTAGTTATCATTAAGTCGTTTGTAACGAAAAAAATTATTTAAAACCACTTTTTCAGACCAAATTTCAGGAAGTAAAATCTTATCTACATCATCATAAGGGATACTAATTTTAAAAGAGGAATATTTAGTGGGATTTCGGGAAACCAGTTTTCTTACTTCAACGTTGGGAGCAAAATTCCTTAAATAATTTAAAAGTTCCTGCTCCTCCACATTCACATTAAAGTTAGTAGCATGGAAATGCTTCAATTTGGAAAATGAGGCTGCCTTAAATGGACAGCTTTCAGGTTCAACAGCACTCCCAATAAGTACATTACGCGTATTCCTAGGGCGGCGGGGCCGATCTAATTCTTTGTCATTATCGATGTTTATTATATTGGTACAAATACGGCGAGTTTCTACGTCATGAATTGCATTTGACACATCCTGGATAGTTATAGGAGCAGTAAGAGTCGAAGTAGAGGTAGAGGCAGCAGCTGGAGTCGACATGCAATCTGGAACTGGGGTGGATTTTGGTTTCTTCAGTATTGGGGTGGATTTTGTAACCCCATTGGTGCTATTAATTGCAGCGCTCGATAAAGTCGAAGCCACTGTTAAATTAGGATTAGTTGATGATTTCATATTACTTGATCGATTAGAGGTCTCCGAAGCCATTGGTGTCGTAAGTTTAGCTGTTTCCTTCTTCTTATTACTTGGCTTGTTAATCGATCGATTACATGATTGCTCAGTAACCCCCGAAATAATCCTATTCTCCTTAAGCAACAATATCTGCTCAATAAGGGATTTAATGGCTATGCTTTGATTGGCAATAATCATATCTTTCTGAGTGATGATCTCTTCTAAGTAAGATAACTTCAGTTTCATTACATCGAACCAAATCTCAACTGGTCCATCGTTCTCATCACAGGCTGCAGTAGGATTATGGTGATGATTAGTTTGTACATCCCCTGATTCGGAACAACACACAACTGTGTCGTCGTCAAGAAATTTCACATTTTTTAGTAACTTCAAGCAACTTTTGTGTGAAACTATACCGCAGCGTATACATTTAATACCACTACGAGCCGGATTCTTGCATCTAGTGCAGTTGGTAGAAATATCTATCTTGCTTTGATTAGGATCTTGCATGGTTATAGACAAATATTCAACGTTCACAGCGACCCAACAAATAAAATTAATAAGACACCGCAGACCAGTTTACAATCGTCCGTTCAGCATAGAATAAAAACAGTAAACACTTCTGCGATTAACTGCTATCACTTTATCAATATCGATATAAACCAAGAAATTCTGGCCTATAAACACTATCAGTCACTAGGTACACAATGCAATTGCAGACCAGTGGTTTGACACAATTTAAAACACACAAATACACCACTTTTAGACAACTTTTGAAGAGCACAATAAGCAGGAGGGGTCATCCATCATCCACGACCTTTGGTGAGTAGCGACACCACTTACTCTAGCTAAAGGGTGTAAAATCGGACCGGCAGCACTGCGCACTCGGGAGGGATCAGCTACTTTTCCCTCTGGTGCCGGCCGTCGATGTGACAGGCCAACCACCTGACACACTGAAACCTCCGGTTCCGAATACCAGGAGAGAAGGCCCCCACAATCGACCCCATTCGGATGGGGGTCATGGGCAAGGTGGTGGGGCTCAGCCGGATGGATTGCCCGTTGACGACCAAGGCCATGAAAATGGAAGTTTTGAGTGGACCGATGAACTAAGGGACGATCTTCTGGTCTGCTATGAAAGCAGCGAGCCCGGGCGAAGGGGATACATGGCGCGGATGTATGCTCGGTGGTGCGACATGCACCCCGAAGGCCGCACCCTCACCGCACAAAATCTGCGGGATTATGTATCCTACCTTCGTCGCAGAGGCTATGAGAGGCGTCCTCATCTAAGGGTGAATGAAGTGGTTGAAGAACCACGGAATGATCCCGAAGAGGCGCCGCGCTTCATTCCCCGAGAACAGGACGACCTGAGCACCCGTCGGGGTTGCCCTTTATAAAACCCCCGAAGCCCGCAGATCTGGCCCGAGTGGATACTGCGCTCCGTGAGGATCTTCCAGAAGAGGCTGACATCTGGCGCGTCAATTGCGCTGTGTACGACGCCGCTGAACTGCTGACTCGTGTGGAGGGCGTGAAAATGCCGTTTCTCCACAGGAGAGAGCACGGCGGCGAGTGCACAAGATGGAAGCTAAGATCCGGTCGGCGAGGCAACACGCGTCCCGTATCCAATGTGTGATGGACTACGTGGAAGCCAATAGGGCTTTCACACCTAAGGTGAGACGCATAGCTACCTCCCTTAGGCGGGTCCATCATACCCTGAATCGAGCGGTGCTGCTCACCATCAAGCAGCATTCTCTCGACAGGATACGGATGCTAGTGGCTGCAAAAAAGTCACTAGTGAGGCGGTCGAGGAGGTTGGAGCAAAATAATTTGTTCCGTGTAAGGCCTTCTCGACTTTTTGAACAGCCTCAGCGTGTTGCGGACAATCCGCCGACTGTAGATCAGGTAGAAGCCTTCTGGAGAGATCTTTATGGCCGCAGGATTCCACTGGATAGAGACACTCCAGCCCTGGCACACTTCGAGGCCTTTTGTCAAAGGCTTCGAGAGCCACAAGAGGTGTGCCCACCGATAACCCCGGATGAAGTTCGGAGATCATTTATTAGATCGAAGAACTTCGCTGCTCCTGGTCCCGATGGGATTAGCAACTTCTGGTGGAAAAAATTCACCAGTGTCCACCGCCATTTGGCCAGAATATTCACGGCCTGGCTAAATGGAGAGCAGCAAATTCCGGCGTGGTTTGTCGAGGGGAGAACCGTGCTTATCCCTAAGAGCGGAGATTTGTCCCAGCCAAAGAACTACCGTCCAATAACCTGCCTGAATGCGTGTTACAAGGTGTTTACTCGCATCTTGTACGCGCGTGTGCTCCACGCAGTGAACCCCGTTTATCAACGGATATACGAGCAGCGAGGGTCCAAGAGGGGTGTAGCTGGCTGTAAGGAGAACCTGCTCATCGACAGATGTATTACGCAGGACTCCGTGCAGTACAAGCGAAACCTCTCAATGGCCTGGATAGGCAAGGCATTTGATATGACATCCCATGAGCTAATAGTCCACTTGCTCCAATGTCTTGCGGTGGCCGACCCCATAGTGAGATGTATTGAACAACTCATGCCGCTCTGGAGGACCCGCTTTACCATAACATCGGCTAATGCAAGGGTCCAGACCGAGCCGGTTTTGTTCAGGAGGGGAGTGTTCCAGGGAGATTCCCTGAGTCCCCTCTTGTTTTGCATCTCACTGCTGCCATTATCCGTTGCACTTCGTCGTACCCGGGGTTACAACTGCGGTACCCCAGGAGACCGGAGGCATAAGGTCACCCATTTGTTCTATATGGATGACCTTAAACTCTACGCCTCCGGAGAGGGGATTTAAATCAGTCCCTCAGAGTGGTACATGAGTACACGCAGGCGGTTGGGATGGAGTTCGGGCTGGACAAATGTGCACTGGTTCATCTCAAGAGAGGACGATGCGGTCCATACGGAGAGGACGCCCAGCTCATAGACGGAAGCATCTTTCACTATCTAGATGCCGGAGAGTCGTACACCTATTTGGGTGTCCCACAGCGGGGCACTCATGAGGTGGCAACGGTGAAAAACGCTCTCCGCGGCAGGTATCGGCACCGCCTCCGACAGATCTGGTCTTCGGAGCTGTCGGGTAAGAACAAGGTGAGTGCCACAAATATGCTTGCCGTTCCGATCCTTCTCTACTCCTTTGGAGTAGTGAAATGGACACAAGAAGAGCTGAGGCAACTCGATGTAGGGACCCGTAAAATGATGCATCTCCATCGGAGTTTGCATCCAAGATCGTCCGTTCCGCGGCTATACTTCCCAAGAAATCGGGGAGGCCGTGGACTCTTGAGTTTGGAGTGTCTCCAGGGCAGAGTGGTTTTGGAGGAGGCCTGCAAAGTCATCAGGAGCTCGGATCCTCTTCTCTGCATGGTCCAAGACCATGAAGCAGCAGGGATAGGAGCGTTTGTGTATAAGGCAGCTAGAAGAGCAGCCGATGAACTTGGTCTCGTGTTCGATACTGAGCGGGGAAATCCAGACTCTGTCACCGAGTCGGATCCTGCTCAGTTAAAAGCCCTAATTAAAGCTGCAGAAACGCGTCATCTTCTGCAGCTACATAAGGATAAGCCAATGCATGGTCTCTTCTACCGTCATCTAGAGGGGCTTGGCTTATCTCTTTTTTGAGGTCAGCGGGGCTGAACTCTGAGACCGAGGGATTCATAATGGCTTGCCAAGATGGTGTAATTAACACACTCGTCTATCGTAGTCGTGTCTTGGGTATCGAGGTTCCTGATACCAGCTGTAGGACTGCCGCCAGGCGCCGGAGACGCTTATGCATCTCCTGTCGGCCTGTCCGGTATATGCGGCCACAGCGTATATCCAAAGACACGATTCAGCCTTACGGGTGTTGTATTATCATTTACGACACTCGTATGAGATAGACGAGACGCCAGTGCTGCCTTATGCTCCGGGGGATATAGAATCCGTAGTGGGGAATGAGAAGTGCCGAATTTATTGGAACTATTCATTCCCCACCCTCAGGCAAATCCAAGCCAATAAGCCTGATGTAGTCCTCCTCGACCACCAGCTTAGGACGATGTTTGTGATTGAGTTCTCGGCTCCCGCAGAGAACAATATCGTCCTAAAAGAGGAGGAAAAACGGAGGAAATATCGAGATCTTCTCTCCGAGCTCCGCAGGCTGTATCCAGACCACTCTGTAAAGATTGTGGTGCTAATTATAGGCGTCCTGGGTGGAATGAGACATACGTTGCTTTCTGACTTAAAGATCATACCGGCTTGTCGAAATTCGGCAGAGATCTTAGCCGGCAGAATGCAGAAGGCAATCGTCCTTGGTTCGCTACGTCTGCTCAGAACACACGATTTACGGGTGCAATGATTACTGACTCCACGGAGTGGAGAGTAGTCATTGCTTGACTCTCCAGAACATCTCCGAATGTGTCGGAGCCTCGGAAGGTGTTTACTGGGAAAAAAAAAAAAAATAATAATAATAATAATAATAATAATAATAATAATAATAATAATAATAATATGTGTTTCGAAGTTCGTTACTATGGCCGGTGGCGAAAATAGCTCTGCTAACAGTGAAATCCTTTGTAAACGTTGTAAAAGTAAAGTTGTTTCTTTTGTGAAATGCATAATATGTGATAACAACTACCATGTTAGCTGTGCGAAACACCTTAAATCTGAATTTATTGATAAAACATTTATAAAATGTTGTGACACATCATTTGAAAATTGTGATGCAGGTGATGATTCCGACGACAAATTTTTTAATGCAATGGATAATTTGGCTTCGTTATCGAATGGTAAAATTGATATTAGCATTTTTAAGTATCTGCTAAAACACAAAGACTTAATTATTGCTGAACTACAGGACAAAATTAAATATTTAAATGAGAAGTTGTTGGCCAGCGACAAAAACATGCATATAGGAAAAAGTGTACACGAAAAACGTAGTAGTGATATCGAGAAACAATCCACCGTAGTCTTGACAGGTTTAAATTTGGATTTGAATAATAAATCACCAGTAGCGCCGAGTAAGGCGATTAACAAGTCTAAGAAAAAAGAAAATATTGAGGTAAGAAATAACAATAAAACTAAAATTGAACATGACGTGGAAAAATTAGCTAGTAAATATATATACCTCGATAAATCACCAACTAAAAGCCAACATAGTGGAAATTACCAACCTATACCTCCTGATAATGATAAAAACATCCAGGAATGGAAGCAAGTCTCTAATAGATCCAGCACGCATAAGCGACGTCAGGCTTTAGTAGTTGGTAAATTTTCTGGACCATCTGCAGTTGAGGGTATAGAAAAAGCTTTAACTCTACATGTATCAAATTTGAAACCAGATGTAACCTCTGAGCAATTGACATCCTTTTTATTTGCAAACTTTCCTGAGGTCAAATGCGAAGCGTTGAAGGCTAAACATCCTGATAGTTATTCGTCCTTTAAGGTAATTATATCACGGGATAATTACAATAAAGCCATGGAACCTACCTGTTGGCCAAAATTGGCTCACGTAAGATATTTTTTTCAGCCCAGAATATCAAATCGAATAACATAGTTACTAAAACTGATACTCATTGTTTAGTAACTAAAACTAATGTCTCTACTGAAGTAAAACTGAATTATTGTCTTAAATTATTGCAGTTGAATGCTCAATGTATTTCTAACAAATTGCACAAACTTGAAGTTATTGTAGATGATGAAAAACCTGATATAATCAGTATTGTGGAGCACTGGTGTGCTGCTGATAATATAAATCTAATGATAATTCCTGGATATGAGTTGATATCATTCTATTGTAGGACTAGTAAAAGTCACGGAGGCACTATGATTTATATCAGAGATCATCTGCGTGTCCAGAAACTTGAGATGGATCAACTATCGGTTGAGATGCAATGTGAATGTGCCGGTATCAAAATGGAATTTGGTGGTACTAAAATATGTGTATTAAGTGTTTATCGCCCCCCATCCGGTAACTTTGAAATCTTTTTAAGTAGTCTTGATGTTATCCTACAATTTATCAGTAAGCATAACCATAATGTATTTCTTTGTGGAGATTTGAACATTGATTATTTTAGTAATACTACGCATAGATTACTATTTGAAGAATTATTGCTTTGCTATAACTTACAAGTTACTTCTTTGACTCCGACGAGAGTTTTCACAAATCGGTTTGGCCGAACTAGCTCTTCTAAGGTAGACTATATTTTAACTACTATGAATAAATCATTTTGTTCCACTAATGTTTATGAGGCTGGTTTCAGTGATCATAGAATATTTTTTTAAAGTATGACTTTGGTAAAGCATCTCAGATTGTTGTACCACAAAATCAAACAACTTATTTCAGAGACATTTCTAAACATAACCTCGAACAGTTTTCCTTTGCTCTAATATCCACAGATTTTAGTAACATATATTCATTCAGTGATATAGATCTGGCTTTTGATGAGTTTATGAGTGTCTTTGGTTTTACTCTTGATAAATTTTGTCCTAAAGTAATGCACAATCCTAATGCGCCTAAATGTTCCTCTAGTGTGTGGATCACTACTGAGGTAAGAAAAGCTAGCGCAGACCTTAAGAATCTGTACTGGTTAACTAAAAATATTCCGGACAAATATTCTCAACATCTGTATAAAACAGCCAAAATGCAATATTCAGCACTACTAAAGCAATCTAAGTATAATTTTCATAATAATTTAATTGCTAAATCTAATAACAAATCTAAAACTGTTTGGAATTCGGTTAACAAGGAAATTGGTAGGAGTAAACGTGTCAAAGACTTGTCTCTTTGTATTGATGGAAACTTAGTAACTGATCCCTGTGAGGTGGCTAATGAATTTGGTAATTATTTTGCAAATGCAATTGAAATTAGTTTAAATGAGTATTTTGGCAATTGAAAGCCCACTGAATGTACTGTCTCTGACTTATTTCATAAAACGTTTTTCTTTAGACCAGTAATACCTGATGAGATTATTAATGTTATAAACAATCTAAAGAATAGGCCCACGTCCAATTCGGACTATATTTCTGTAATAATTCTGAAATCCGTTTATCCAAGTGTATCCTGTCATATCGCATATTTAATCAATTTATCCATAACTAGTGGTAAATTTCCTTCAATTCTAAAAGTAGCTAAAATAATCCCAGTACATAAAAGAGGTGAAGTTGATAACGTAGCAAATTACAGACCCATATCTATTTTGAGTGTACTATCTAAAATTATAGAAAGAATAGTTTATAATAGAATCTTTGAATTTTTAAATAAATTTGGCATTCTCAATGATTCTCAGCACGGATTTAGGACCGGAAAATCGACTCAGTCAGCCGCATGTAATCTATTGGAAAATGTGTATAAACATTTAGATATGGGTAAGCGGGTGTCTGGATTGTTTTTTGATCTATCACGAGCTTTTGACTGTTTAAATTTTAAATTTATCGAGCGGAAGCTCTACAGTTTGGGATTTCGTGGTATCTTTCTGGATTGGATCATCAATTACTTATCTCACAGAGAACTATTCGTGAAAATAAAGGATCAGTCCTTTGAACACCATGAAGTAAATACTGGAGTTCCACAGGGTTCAGTGCTCGGTCCATTGATTTTTAATTTTTGTTAACGACTTACCGGAACATTTAAATGCTAATTTAGTAACACTCTTTGCGGACGACACATCCTTGGTGATATCAGCTGCAACTCATGATGAGCTGCAATTACTAACTAAAAATTTAGTGCTGCGTTTTGTAAATTGGTGTGAGAAAATGGTTTAATGGTCAATATTAGTAAGACCCAGTGTCTTTATTTCCATTGCTTGAATACAGCTCGCGATCTACCTTTAAAATTTTCTGTAGGTGATACTATTATAACTTCAGTTAAATGCACTAAGTTTCTAGGTTTGCTAGTTGATAACAATCTGAGATGGTGTGAACATGTCAGCATGGTTTCAAAACGTTTAAACCAAACATACTACGCTATTTCTAAAATTAAGCAGTCGATGCCATTGAACGCACTTCTTAACGTGTACTATGCTCTAGTTTATAGTCAATTAATCTATAATGTTGTGTTGTGGGGTAACTCTAGTGATAGTACAAGGGTGTTTATGGTACAGAAGAAAATTGTAAGATGTTTATTCAATGTTGATCCCAGGAGTCGTGTAGACCTATATTTATTAATAACAAGATTATGAGTTTTCCTACAATTTATATATATCGTAGCTTGCTGTATATCAAATCTAATATGAATTCTTTTTTAACTAGATCAACATGTTCAAAATATGTAACAAGACACAGTGACTCCCTGGAATTACTTGGACATAGAACAGCTAAATTTGAAAATTGTTTTTTGTACGTAGGAATCAAATTATACAATCAT
This sequence comes from Monochamus saltuarius, assembly GCA_025584915.1. Classification (NCBI taxonomy): domain Eukaryota; kingdom Metazoa; phylum Arthropoda; class Insecta; order Coleoptera; family Cerambycidae; genus Monochamus; species Monochamus saltuarius. The sequence continues at coordinate 39,396,048 of CM046724.1, forward strand.
CTTCCTGGTAGGATAAAAAAATTTGATAACAATTATTTTAAAATCAGACTCAATAAGCTTCTTTTGAAAAGATGTTACTATAGCTTAGATGAATATTTTTCCGACAAAGACATGTAAACATTTTGTGCTGCTGTGTTGCCTATTTCTGTTTGTTTGTGGATTCTGTCTGTTTGTTGTATTTATTATGTAGGATTAAGTATTGTAGGCTTTTATGCTGTACTTGATTGTGTATTAGACGTGTTTGACATCAACTATTGTTGAATTAGTGCGTAAGTTACCATATAAGTACATCTAGATTGTATTTATATTGTATGTCATTTACTTTTCCCAGACTTATCCCATACATGCTTTCATGTCTTAAGGGATCAATAATTATTATTATTATTATTATTATTATTATTATTAATATATATTTTTTTTTGTACGTTCAGGCTTTGAAAGGAAGTTTTTTTTGTACGTACGAGAATTTTTTTAATTCAGTTATTTTATAAATTAGTAGGAAAATATTTTAAAATGTAATATGTAAAAAAAAATAAAAACAAATGCAGGAAGACAGGTTTATTTTAAGATTATAATATATTGAGTGTTAAAAAAAATAATAAATTATATAAAAATTACATTAAATTATTATTAAAATTAGTACATATAGGTATACATTTTATTTTATCACAGAATAAAGTGATAGGTTATATATTTATAGTATAAAATAATGATTAAATTGTTATTAGAATTTAAATACATATGAAATCTATAATAAATGTAAAATTAAACGTTATATTTGATTATGCAATTAATTGATAGAATAAGATTATAATTTATTTACAGTGTAAACAAATGAATATATTACAATTAATAAATTAAATTATTATTAGAATTTAAATACATATAAAACCTACAATAAATGTAAAATTAAACATTTTATTTGATTATGCAATTAATTGATAGAATAAGATTATAATTCATTTACAGTGTAAAAAAATGAACATATTACAATTAATAAATTAAATTATTATTAGAATTTAAATACATATAAAACCTACAATAAATGTAAAATTAAACATTTTATTTGATTATGCAATTAATTGATAGAATAAGATTTGTAATTCATGTACAGTGTTAAACAATGAACATATAATGATTATATTAAATTGTGGTATTTCTGGATAAATCGTAGTATGATTTATTTACAAGATCTTTTACTTACAACTCTATTAAAATTTATAATAGCCTTAATGATGAACTAAAGATTCTATCTCTGAACAGTTTCCGTAAAAGAATTAAAAAGTTTTTCTTATCTTGCCAGTAACGTGCTAATGATAAAAAAAATTACTTGGTGAGTGGTTGTGTGATGATCGAGACGCGGGGAATACATTCCCGGATCGAATTGAGGGTCCCGAGGAACTGCTGAAGTTGCTAAGTTGCTTCTTCGTGCCCGGTCGAGGAAAATTTTGCAAATTCAGCACATGTTTGTCCAGAGAGGTGATGGTCGAGCCTCGTAGGTGATGGCCAAGGTAGTTCAACTCGCGCACGGCGAACGAACATTTCGTGGGCGACACTTTCAGCTGGTGCATCCGTAGTCTCTCTAGCACCTTTCTTAGGTGTATCTGATGCTCTTCTGCATCCGTACTGTATATCAGTATATCGTCCAGATACACATTGCAAAATTTGTGTAGGTAGCCCACCAGTACATCATTTGACATGAAGCGCTGGAACGTACTGGGCGCGTTCTTCAACCCGAAGGGAAGTACGTTAAATTCGTACAGAGCAGCGTCGGGGGTGGCGAAAGCGGTGTACCTTTTGGATGCCTCACTCATGGGGATTTGCCAATACCCCGCCTTAAGGTCTATCAGGGAGTAGACGCTGGCTTAAGGTTTTCCTCTATCCTTGGGAGCACAGTCAGTTCATCTCTCGTAATCTTGTTCAGGCGACGGTAATCGACGCAAAATTGGGGGGGGCCTTACCCTGCCTCTCGATCATCACGGGCGGTAAGCAGTAATTCTATGTGGATGGTTGAATGACGCCTGCTTGGAGCATTTCGTCCACCTGCGCGTACATGATCTTTCTTTTTTCAAGATTGGTGGAGTACGGTTTAATTTGGAACGGATCCTTCTTCACTAGCTGAATGTGGTGTTTTATCGTTGCAGTGGTGGCCTGGCGCACTTCTTCACTGAACACGTCTGCGAATTCTTCGAGCAGGGGACATACCTCGGAGGGCACAGAACTGGGAACTAGTGGGGGAGCTGAGGGGCGTGTACTTTTTGGGGTTGCTTTGTTCCTCTGGTCTCAATACACGGTGCGTCTGTTCGAGCGTCCAAGATGGAGACACTGGCGCTGAAAATCCATAATGGCCTCGGTGTCCTTTAGGAAATTCAGGCCGAGGATACATTCTTTCTATAGTTCTACGTTAAACTTTACAGACAGGGCGCATTCCTGTCCTAGCTCGACTTGACGGTACAGCTCGCCGTAACTGGTGACCTGGCTCTGCCCGCAGACTAGCTGGATCGTTTTGGGGGTTGGCTGGTATTGCGGGGGAGCGAACTTCGGATGGAGGTAGTTCTCCTGCGCTCCTGTATTGAGAAGAGCTGTAACGTCCTCGTTCTCGATTTTTATCTTTAGCCTGGGTAAGGTGGAGTGATGGGCGGCTTGGCAGATTTTTGGCGGATCGCAGAAGGCTTTCTCGATCGTCGTATTGATGAACGGATCATCCTCGCACGTGAATGGGGTGTCTTCTGAGTCGGGTGTTGTCTCCGTAGTAATATGCTGTATCGTTGGGGGCTCACTCGAGTGGGTTTGATGGGGGCTGCTCCACTTCCTGGGATGACTTGGACAGAGCCGGTGAAAATGAAGCCCCTCGCAGTATTGGTACGGTGCGTGAGGTCGCTTTTGGACCTTACGTGTTCGATGTGGGACCGTTGCAGCATGGCACGGTTGCTTCCTGATTTTCGCAAGGCTGTTCTCGATTCGGGAGGCACTTCGGATTAACTGGCCGAGGCTGGTGAGCAAGCTTACCGGAATGCTGGACCTCATCTCCGGGTCTAGGAGATTGACAATGGTCTCGATTTGCTCCGGTTCTGGGATGTGTTTGGAGATATGCGCAAACAGGTTTCTCTTCATTGTGATGAACGGTTCCGTAGGCTCACCTAGTTTTTGGCATTCACTATAGAGTTTGGTTTTTGCAGCGGCGCGCGCGACAGCGGAATTATACTGAGCCGGCGGTTGATGTCGCGAACTTTTCCGCGGTTGGTTTTGCTGTTCGCGGCGCACTCGCGGTTGATTTCGCGAGTGGATTGTCTATTGTTAGCACGCACTACCTATCTTCTGTCCTCGAGAAGTCCCATGTTGCTGGGCGACATATAAACGGACTAGGTGTTTGTTTACGCAGTTTTCGCGACCTGGTGGGCGTCGCGAAAGTCCTAGGTGCCGTTCACGGGTGTGGCGTAGCTCGATGACCTCAGTGAGTCGTCTGGGCTGCTCGCAGATCCAATCCAGGATCTATCTCGAGGATGTTGTGATAGCGTGGCGTGGGTGTGATACGTGTGTCGGGCGCCAGGATAGTTTTACGCTTCCATGAAGTGTAGGTGGTAGCTTGGTAGCTTGGGAAAACAACGTCTAAGGCGATGCTGTGGCTACTGGATGTACGAGCACTCGCGAAAAATGTCTTGTGGAGGCCGCGGTTAGTTTCGATTGTCTTTTCCCCACGGGATTATTCACTAATGTGTCACAGTGTCTTTATACGCGGCCAAGGGGCACTGATGATGACGCAAGGAACTCGTGGCATGATATGCCTTTGATGGATGCAATGGCGGCCGAAAATGGGTGGCAATATGGCGTCGATGGTGCCGGCGAAAGTCGCGTGGGCAGGCCGGCGTAGAAATCCAAGATGGCGTCCTGGGACTTCCGGAGCACGCGGATGGGGGCCTCTTGCACTGATTGTCTTTCGGCGGAGGCCGCGAGGATGATAGGAATCTCTCGAACACTGGTTGTCTCGGATTTTCACAGCGACGGCTGTGTCGATGACGTTGTCGCGACGGCTACGGATGAGGGCTCGATGGAGCAACGTAGCACTGTGTTTCGTGGTTTTCTAGCTCAACGGAGCGGCACTGGTTGTAGCGCGATAAGTCGCCAACATGCGCGGATGAAACACTCGCGTACGATGAATGTCTGTTGATGAAATATGGTCGATGCACACGCGGTAGTGATGTGCGGAGATGTAACGCTGTAAATGTCTGATGCAGTTACGAATGATGCTTGCTCGACGGAGCACAAACTGCACTGAATGATGAGAGATGTAACTTTTGGCGCGGCTGACGTAGAAATGAGAGTGATGATGTTCACACGTAACTGGCCGGCGGAGAAATGAGCGTGAGTCTAGTGCAGCCTCTCGTTTTGTGTCCTCAGGGGTGCTGGTAGGGTATATCTCGCGCGTCGAGCCAATGGGGTGGCTCGGACGTTGTGGTTTGTCCTTATTGGTTGATCGGCCAGATATACCCCTAGAAACTCGCGAACTCGCAGCGCAAAGCTTTATTTCGCGGATTTCAGCCGATGCTGCGGCTGAAATCTACAACACATCTACAACAGCGCAGATTTCGATCGCCAGCACTTGTCATTTCGCAGCCAGTCTGTACATGTCGCGCGTTGCTCTCTTTCATTCCTCTGCAGGACTTAGTTTCCTAGCTAATTTAGTGTTGTTAAGTTAACTTAAAGGAAATACCTACTGTGTAATAAAGACAATAAACTATACTTACCTACCTCTAGTAGCTACCCATGCTATCAAAATTAAAACACATCAGCCGTTCAGAGTGAGAAGATACCAATATTCGCCGCAGAAACAACAGCTAATCCAAGAAGAAATAAAGAAAATATTGGAGGCTGCGGTCATCAGGAGAAGCTATTCGGCATACAGCTCACCAATTGTTTTAGTTGCCAAGCCTGATGGTGGCAAGAGGTTTTGCATCGACTACCGGCAACTCAATGGATTGACAGAAGACGAGGGCACCCAGCTGCCCCAAATTTGCAACATCCATAAAGAAATCGGACAAGCAAAAATCTTCAGCTCGCTACATCTTAAGAGCGGATACTGGCAGGTACCCATGGATGAAACTAGCATACAGTATACGGCGATTAGCACACCTTATGGGGCCTCATATGAATTCACCGTAATGCCTTTTGGCCTAAAGGGGGCCCCATCCACGTTCCAGAAACTGATGACCGAGGTTCTTGCTGGATACATCAGTAAATTTGTTCATGTGTACCTCGACGATATTATTGTGTTCTCCGCAAATAGAAGGGATCACGAAGGACACTTAAGACTAGTACTGGAGAGATTGCAGGACCAAGGGTTACGATGCTCGTTAAAGAAATGCAAGATAGCAGTCGACAACCTCAATTACTTGGGATATAAAGTTACACAGGAAGCTAATGAGGTACAGGAGAAGCACGTTCTGAAAGTCCAAGGTTTCACCACCCCGAAGAGCAAAAAAGATGTCCAGAAATTTTTGGGAACGGTAAACTAGCTAAGAGAATAGGTACCTGACCTCGCCACCCTGACAGCACCGCTGACGAACTTAACAGGCAAAAAAGGGTATGCAACACGTACAAAAAGTGCTTATCGCACTCGACAAGTTCACGTCGCGTGCAATAAAAACTTACTTTTTGTACTTGTTGCATAAATAACTATTATGGTACTTTTATTTCTTGCACAAAATATTGTTTAAACCGAAATTTCTTCAAATTATATGTAGTCCAAATTCCAAATACTTCATAATCTCCATTTCCACAAGCACCTTAAGTCTTAATGTTTCCTTTAAATTGAGGGTGTTGAAGGTAAAAAACATAAATTGTTTTCACAACATATTTTTTCTTCAATATAAGCTTCTTTCATCAATTCATGTATAAAGATTCATAGGTTTTTAGTTATGAAAGAAAAATAAAATTAATAAAATAAAAACTCAAAAGTATTGATGATGAATGTGTCAAATTTAGCAGGTGGGCTAATTTTTAAAAATAATAAGACTTATTTTTATAGACTTTTTTTCACTAAATAAATACAATGTTAATAATAATATAAATTGTTTTCACAGCATAACTTTTGGGATACAAAAACTGCACATAGATAGCATACGGTATTGATGAATACTATAGGATTAAAAATAAAACCAAACTTATTACTTAATTATTTTTTATTACAAAATACAGTCAATACAAATCAGAATGTACTCTCACTGTATTACAATATTTCTCATATTTCATAGGTTGTATTTTCCACCTAGTTACACAAAAAACCTGCATTAACATCATTAGTAATAAAATTTGATTGGAAACTAATTTCGATAAATCCTTAATGTAACAATAGTAACTTTTCACACATCCCCCATTACAATGGTGGTTTTTATCACACTTCTGTGTAATAAGCTATAAATTCACGTGATATCTCAATTTTTTAGTGCATAGCGTAAAGGTACGACTATTTCATATTTTAATTTATTTTTGAGACATCATGAAATCTATAAAAATCCTTGATTATATCATCCAGGTTGAAGGATTCGTTGAGAATCCTATCACAACTATTAAATGACTTCGCATCTGGTGTGTCGCGAGTTTGTAATATACAGCTACCAAATGTCTCCATATTCACTTTTATCGATGTATGTACATCCACAGCACTAACCAACAAACTCATTATTTTAGCTTTTACATGCTCGAAAAATTCACTAAAATCAGTATGTTTGCTTTCACTATGCACCCTGTAACTTATTATTCTACACATAAACGCCGTATTAATAATTTGTACACCATCGCACTTAGGTGTACAGGATATTATTCTATGCTCCAAAGTTCTTCGATGTGCAAGTTATTGGTTCTTTCGGTTTCTTTTGAAAATATAGCAGCGCCTGGTTGTAGGCAACAGGTTTTCGTCAGTGAAGTCTTCCTGGAGAGTGCTTCTTCGTGAGGAATCAGCTCTAGGGACCGTGAAGAATGCAGCAGCTTTTAGACAGGTTCTCTCTTGATCCTTTCACTAGAATAACTTCTTCTCTCGTACAGTTCTCTCTCCGAAATTGCAGTAGTTCTAGGAACTATGAAGGTATCGCACAAGTTCTCACTTTAGTTCTTTAACTAGAATAACTTTTCACAAAATCCTCCGTCGACTACGCCAGTTATTGGTTCTTTCGGGACCGTTCAATAACAGTTGTTTTTGTCTTGTAGTGAAGAAAGCACTTTATTGCCTATTGGTTACAATTCTAACGCGACGAATGTCGAATCTATTATTCCTTGTCTCTAGTCGCCGGCTGAAGCTTTTATATAATGTGCGACTTGAGTAAGTATAATTTTATGTTAGCGAGTTTTCTGGGTAATCTACTGTAACTACATAACGTTATAAAATGCTATATGAATAACAATAAAATATATATACAGGGTGTTTGGATAGCAATCATGTATTTGATTTGCTGGTATTTCCTTATTCAACAAGTAATCAAACGAGTATTAGACGTTTGAGGATCCGTATGTAACTTTGCACGCTTCGCACCGGGTCCACCATTATTTACACGTTTACAAGACTCTCTCTTATGGCGGCGTAAATTATCACTTCGAGTAAAACTCTTACCACACACACAGTACAGAGACATAATTACAGGACCACCCTAAACCCCGAGCTTATATAAACTGAATTTCAACATACTCGCTCACCCCGTTTTATTATAGCGGATTAGGGATGGGCTTTCGCCGCGGCTGAACATGGCATATAGTCTACGTCACCACACTGTTTTACTTTCAACTTCTAAATGCTTAGCCAGGAGCAACAATAACCCAACAATGCTAACCACATTAATATGTACCCACATCTAATTACCTATATACACAATTGTAATTACCCATAACTTTTTATAATTAGAAGCATATTATTGCCCCACCTGCGCTATATAAAATATACACCGAACATATTTATGACTACAGCTGCAACTGCAATTAAGCGCAATTGCATGCACTACATCATACATGTACTGTACAATTGCACATAGGGTAATGAATGTTAATACATACATACATACAATATCATTAACCGTAACCACTGGAATTGCTAATTACTACCCCAAAGTGGTGGGGGGAGACTTAGAACCGGCTATTATACCATACTATCGCTAAATGTTTTTATTGAATTTCGGTGGTATAAAAAAAATCATAGCAGGTCTTGGATCGCCATCTTAAATTCCGTGGTAAGATCAGAGGAAGCGGTTTTCGATGTCATTTAAAATTTAAAAAAATTATTATCTTGAAGAATAAAGGTTTTACGGATTTATACACAAACAAAAGTAGACACCTTTTATATCAAATAAATACAAAAATCAAGTAAAGGACAATGTTAAAAATAGCCGATTTTTGGCTTATCCGGGGGAACGCATAAATCATAAAAAAATCAATTGATTATTGTTAATTAACATTAGAAATAGCCCAGAAATACGTCAGATAGCTGGGGAAATGTCGCTACTACCCCTATAGTATAGTATATACGCATCTTAACTTCTTACTTGGAAACTAGGCAATTTATTTAATAGACTACTGAATACTTCTGATTTACCACGACAAGTTGTATTAGGTTGTGTCCAGTAACCATCAATAATGCAACTTGATACATTGTCACCATAAAGTTTGTATCCAGGACGGCATTTATATTCCACAAAATGTATTGTTCCATTACCCGCAGCATATAAAGATTTTAAATCGATTAATCCATTATTTGGAGCTGCGGGAAGTTGTTTTATTGGGCAATTTATAGAATTTGATTTTGTTATACCGTGTTGTATTTTTTTCACACACTCAGGTGGCTCATAATCCCATGTTCCTAAAATAATCATATATGTTATTTAATGTTTTGTGATTTTTAAATTTATATAGCATGTTATATAAGGTATTTTTATATTAAAGAATTTATAACGTAGTGTTAAGATGACGACTTCTGCCACCGCATAATTTTGGCGCTACTTGTACCTCAGTTTCCCACCCAAGATGGCAGTATGTATATGCTGGTTATTTGTTCTATTAAACAACAGGTGTCGCTGAAATCGACAACTTGTCTCCACATTGTCCAGTGTAGTACATTATTATTTATCTTGAAAATGTAAAATTTTATTCGAAAATCGACGTATTATAATCGTTGACAGTAAAATATATGTATATATGAATGTTTATTTACTGTATTAGAAAGGTATTTTAAGCTAATATAAATCAAATCTCCTACAATTCCTATCAGAGAGCAAACATATGACTTCATTGATAGAACTTGTAGATTTGATTTATATTAGCTTAAAATACCTTTCTAATACAGTAAACAATGTTACAAAAGCTAATAATAAAGAATATATGGGTAGATATTTCGGATCTAATTCAACGCTGGTCGGGGTTCTAGTCCGCAGAGTAGTTAGTTTCACACAATATTATTAATACCTAAATATATATATATATATTGTTATGATTTTGTGTGTGTGTGTAATTTTGTATTCTTTATTTTTGTGTGAATGTGAATGTGTTTATGTAAAAAATTTATGGCGCTCCTTAAAAAAACTTTCCTTACCTTTATTTATATATCAGGGTGTCCCAAAATAAATGCAACAAAATTTGGTCAGAAATTCTTAAGAGAAATTTAAGGGACCCGTATTTTTTACTTTTGATAAGTGCGGCCCCCTTTCGGAGATATAGCCCCCTGAAACAAGCCCCTAAAAATTTAATTTTTTTATATCTCAGAGCTATATCGCACAAGAACCACCAAATTTGGTACACAGGGATTTTATGACATGTAGAATGCGATGCTGATAAGCTTTTTGGCAAGGGGCCCCCACAAGACACTTTAGTTGCATATTTAATTTTTTTAAAAATTAGTAGTCTCTTAAAATTTTTTCGAAAAACGCAGCGTTTTTCGAAAAAATGGCAAAATGTGATTGGATGCATATCGAGGTTCATATGAAATTTTAAAGTGTTAATCGTAGGTGGCTGGCATTCGCAATAAACAATCAATTTTATTCTGTGACAGTTGTCATTAACCATCATTGGGAGCTCATAGAGACAGGATCAGTAGTTGTAAAAAAATCACAATTTAAAGAAATTTAATTTTAATTTAAAGAAATCACAAGTTAAACATTAACAATTAATAAGAAAATGTGAATATCAAAATAAGGTACATTAAACTTGGAAATTAATAACAAAATTAATGGTACTTCATGATTAAATAATTTAATTCTAAAAAGTTTGTTAAAATCACACTGGTCAGTTCCGTAAAACGTGTTCAAAGTGAGAACCGTTTTGTTCAACACAAGCCTGCAAACGTGACACGAAATTTTGACGTATTTTCGTGTGAATGTTGGGAATCTGTCTAATTTCTTCAGCCGCAGCAAGGATTCGTTCATGTAATTGTTCCCGGGTTCTAATTGGTACGGCATAGACGCGATCCTTCATGGCCCCCCAGAAAAAAAAGTCCATGGCATTTAGATCGGGAGAACGGGGGGCCATGTTACATGAGGAGAATTGTTACCTATCCATCGCCCTTGGAAATTTTCATTCAGCCACTCAGTTACGAAGTGCCCCCGATGTGGTGGGGCACCATCGTGCATAAAGAACAAATTGCATCTAATACCGAGAGGAACATCTTCCATAAGAGGCGGTAGTTCATGCTCCAAAAAATTAAGGTAACTTTCAGCATTTAATCGTGGAGGCAATAAATATGGACCGATGATACAATCTCCGACAATTCCAGCCCAGCAATTAATTGAAAATTTTTCTTGCGAATGAGTCTGCCTTAAGACAAATGGATTTGCCATAGCCCAATAATGAAGATTGTGCAAATTTATTAGGCCATCTTTTGTAAAGCACGCCTCATCGGTAAAGAAAATTTCGTATAAATCCCGGATTTAAGTTGTAACGTTGAAGAGCCCATAAGCTAAAATGTCTTCTTCGTGGCAAATCTTCTACTTTAAGTTCCTGGGCCTTTTGAAAGTGAAAAGGTTTCAACAGTTGTCGTTTGATAAAGCGGTGTATTCTTGTTCTGGGAATCTCAAGTTGAGATGACGCGCGTCTTATGCTTATTTCGGGATTTTCTTCAATTAAATTTAAGATAATTTCTTCCTGTTCGGGAGTTAATAAATAACTTCTCCTGAGTTAGGTTTTTCACAACTACGGATCCTGTCTCCATTAGCTGCCGATGTACTCGTGCAAACATTGAATGGTATGGGAGTATGCGTGCAGGAAATCGCTCGGCGTACAATCTGCGTGCGAAACGTGAATTTCCACGAGCCTCCCCGTAAATTAGGTGCATTTGTATCCTTTCTTGGACAGAAAATCTCACCATTTTTTCGGGAACAATGATTACTGACAACTATTAATGGTAACAATTTGACACTGGTTAATGACAACTGTCACAGAATAAAATTGATTGTTTATTGCGAATGCCAGCCACCTACGATTAACACTTTAAAATTTCATATGAACCTCGACATGCATCCAATCACATTTTGCCATTTTTTCGAAAAACGCTGCGTTTTTCGAAAAAATTTTAAGAGAAAAAAGTTTTTAAATTCCCTGGAGTTTCTAAGAGGCTACTAATTTTAAAAAAAATTAAATATGCAACTAAAGTTCGGTGGCCCCAAAGGCAAGGGAGCCCCCGAAAAAGTGTCTTGTGGGGGCCCCTTGCCAAAAAGCTTATCAGCATCGCATTCTACATGTCATAAAATCCCTGTGTACCAAATTTGGTGGTTCTTGTGCGATATAGCTCTGAGATATAAAAAAAAATTAATTTTTAGGGGCTTGTTTCAGGGGGCTATATCTCCGAAAGGGGGCCGCACTTAAAAAAAGTAAAAAATACGGGTCCCTTAAATTTCTCTTAAGAATTTCTGACCAAATTTTGTTGCATTTATTTCGGGACACCCTGTATGATATTTAATTTATTTCTAATCTCTAAGCTTAGACAACCAATATTCTCTTTGTTTGTACCACCAGTTGCCTATCTTTACCTTTATATACAGATTGAGAAAAGATCATTTAGGTTATAGATATAAAATTTTGACATTTATAGCAGGAATTGCGAAATCGTGTGAAGTTTTTAATAAATTTGAATGGTTTAAATGGCCTTTATTTATGTTTTAATGCTGTAGGTAAGTCTTGCTACATTTACTGACTACCTATATTCAGTTTTGATATTTATTCCTTAGTTGCAATATTTCTAGCTAGTTTTTATATTTGTGCACAAATTAAATCGGTACCTGGTACTTGTGATTGTAGTTAAAATCTCCTGGACACATGGAAATATCCGCTGTGGATTCCAATTACAGATGAAAATGGGCCTGGCAAAACTGGGACTGCTGGAAATTTCTCAGGAACTTCTTTTGATGGAAAAAATTTAACCTTACTTTTTTCTCTCTGGTGAGTTACGTTTTTGGATGACTTTTTCTTAAAATTCTTGAAATTTTCTTTAATTTTTGGGGACGCTAACACAAAACGACGCTCTCCCTTTTCTAATTTGTTCGTAACTAATCAACAACTTTTTTGTTTCTCAAGTCTATACGGATTCTAGATTTTCAGTTTGTTTATTAAGTCACTTTCACAATGTTTTAATATATCGTTTTTGATTTTAATTTTATCACTTCACTGCACTAATACCATCAATAACTATTTTAAATAAATTTATCTTGTTTTAACAAAATGTGACAATTATTATTATTATTTTAAAACTGTTTGAATTTTAATTTTATTACAATATATATAGGTACTGACGCGTATCCTCAATGAATGTGTTGATACGGAGAAATTTAATTTTTGTTTGATGATATGAATTTGAAATGAATTATTGTGTAAATTAGTATATGAATAATAAAAAATTTTGTTGAGCGCCAATAAATATTATATAAAAAAAAATTATTTTGATTTTCCTTGTATAATTTTTGTTACGGATAAATTTATTTTTTTGTACTTACTTTATATTTCTATATCCCGGCTAAACACTCTCACCTCAGTTAGCAAGTTCAAAGACGAAATTTGTGGTCCAATATTGCTTACTCTTTTCTGATATTATTAGCTAATTTTGATTTTTTTAATAAGATTTTGAATTTTCTACAGTTTTCTATTTTATCTCTCTTGTAACTATTTATTAAATTGAGATGGTTCTATTTTTGTCTATTGAGATTTTAAATAATGAGAAATTTTTTTATCTAGTGGAATTTTATGTATTCCAAATTTTAACCAATGCGAACAGTTTTAATACAGAATTACAGAAATGACATTTAACGAATTTACCTGCAATGCACAAAGAATATCCAAAGATTTACATACATACAACGTTCCTTGAGTCAGGTAAATTGTTATGTTTTCTTATAATAACTAATAAAAATTTTTAACGTTACTTTTTAATGCTTTGTAGATCCTGGATGTTTTGCGATCCTGATTTCCTCATCGATGGTTTTCAGAGATGATTTCCAGCGTTGGATGACCTTTCCTTCGTCGTTTTCTTTAATTTTCCACTGTTGATGGAAATGCAATGCTGATTTAGGACCTCGTACTGATTTCGAAGCACTACACTTTATATTTACCCCCTTTATCACACGTTGACTAGTGAGGTTAGGTTACTTTTTTATTTTTATAAAAATTTGTTTTATTACTATGGACTTTTTCCAATTAACACTTTGGCCTGACTTGCCTTCTTGCACTTTATACTTTTACTATAAAATTATAATTTTTGACTTCTATAAGATTCACTAATTACTTTGTTGTGGAAAACGAGTTATTCAATTGTTTTGGTTTTTTTCAGGAGATGTTACCTGTTTGGCTTTATAAATTGAACAGAGCTCATGTCAGATCTGGGTCTGACTATTTATAGTATTTCTCAAAACAAATGAAAGTTTGACATGTTTTCCTAGCAACAGAATTTTTGATTTTAATTTTTTAAATTTGTGTCCTTAAATCTAAAACTGTAGTTTTTTTTCTCATGTCTATTACAAACTACTACTAAACTTGAAACTGTAGATGTGAGAGAACTCAGCCTAGAGTCTAATTACAAGAAATAAATTTGCTTTATACAAATATCCTTTTTTTTTCAAGTAAGTAATTTCATTACGTTACGTTCAAAATTTTGAAATTTTAGACTTTTATTTTCGTTTTGCATGTTTATATATTAAATTTCCATAACAATTTAGCTTAGTACATCTCTATTGTACATTTTTAAGCCTTTCTGTATAGAGAATTTCTTTATTTAAAAATATTTTTGACATTTGTCATCATATCGCTACGATGTTGGTTTTGTGTAGGTTTTACTTGAATGTACCATTTTTATTTTTATTTGGTTGGCTTGTAAGTACATTCCAGAACAATATATATATATATATATATATATACACCTTCAAAAAGTCTACCTTGTATCTTCGACATACCTGGTGTTCTCTAAAATTCCAAACCGTGGCCGACTACGACACAATTTATCTGACTTAAAATCGGAAAATCATTTTAGGGATTATTTGATTCGAATAATTCTTACGAATTCTTGATCAGCACCCCCGAAAACCTTACCAACCAAATTTTCGTTGCCATAGTATACAGGGTGTTCAGGATAGCTTGGGTGTCTCGCTTAAAAGTGGAACAAGCCTGTAACATGCCTACCGTTCGACCAATTTCAATAAACTTTTTTTTGTTGGATACATCTTCAAAAAGGTAGGGTGGGGTCCTGATCAAGAATTCGTGGGAATTTTTTTAATAAAAAAATCCCTAATATGATTTTCCGATTTTAGGCCACATAAATTGTGTCGTAGTCGGCCACGGTTTCGAATTTTAGAGAACAGCAGGTATGTCGAAGATAGACATTTTGAAGGTGTATCCAACAAAAAAAAGTTTATTGAAATCGGTCGAACGGTAGGCATGTTACAGGCTTGTTCCACTTTTAAGCGAGACACCCAAGTTATCCTGAGCACCCTGTATAATGTGGCAACGAAAATTTGGTTGGTAGGGTTTTCTGGGGTCCTGATCAAGAATTCGTGGGAATTTTTCGAATAAAAAAATCCCTAATATGATTTTCCGATTTTAGGCCACATAAATTGTGTCGTAGTCGGCCACGGTTTCGAAATTTAGAGAACACCAGGTATGTCCAAGGTAGACATTTTGAAGGTGTATCCAACAAAAAAAAGTTTATTGAAATCGGTCGCACGGTAGACCTGTTACAGGCTTGTTCCACTTTTAAGCGAGACACCCAAGCTATCCTGAGCACCCTGTATAATGTGGCTACGAAAATTTGGTTGGTAGGGTTTTATGGGGTCCTGATCAAGAATTCGTGGGAATTTCTTGAATAAAAAAATTCCTAATATGATTTTCCGATTTTAAGTCACATAAATTGTATCGTAGTCGGCCACGGTTTCGAATTTTAGAGAACACCAGGTATGTCGAAGATAGACTTTTTGAAGGTGTATCCAACAAAAAAAAGTTTATTGAAATCGGTCGAACGGTAGGCATGTTACAGGCTTGTTCCACTTTTAAGCGAGACACCCTATACATATATATATATATATATATATATATATATATATATATATATATATATATATATATATATGGTTGTAAAATTTCTCCGGGTTCCTTTCCGCGATGAATCTGCATGGTCCTCAAAAGAACCATTTGTTTGACAACGTTTCGGTAAAATCTCATTTACCATCTTCAGGTCTTCTTACTTCTGCTTCGCGTTACTACGTTCGGCTTACTGGAAGATGTTTGTCCACTTGGTGAGTTATATACTGTGCTTCCGTTCCGGTGTGTGGTTTTCGCATGGCTGCGCGTCACGGGTCTTGCGTTTAACGGTGCTGTGGGTTCTTGTGTTCTGCTTGGCCTACTCTCAGCGTTGCGTATCACTGGTTTATTGATCTTCTTGGTTTTCAGAACAGGTTTCGCCGTTGGTAATCTTTGGGTATCGTCACGTGTATTAAGATTTTGAGGATGTTTTTCAATTTCGATGGCTTCTCTAATTATTCTTTTTCCCTTATGCTCCATTCTTGCTAGTACCTTGGTATTATCGAAATCAATCTGGTGGCCGGTTTCTTTTACATGTTGAGCTAATGACGAAGTTTTTTCATTTTTCTGGACAGCATTCCGATGTTCTTCTTTCCGGGTTTGAATTCTTCTGTTAGTTTGTCCAATGTACGTCTTCTCGGCATATGGTTGTAACTGTTTCCATTGGATCTCCATTACAACATCTAGCAAGATTCCTGGCTAAACAGTTACAACCATATGCCGAAGAAGCGAAATCTTACGTCAAGAACGCGAGCCACTTCATCGAGCGTATTAGAAACGTAAAAGTGGATCCAGAACATCTGCTAGTAAGTTTTGATGTAGTGTCCTTATTTACAAACATTCCAGTGGAACAAGCACTCGACATGATCCAGAGGAAATACCATGTAAGAGAGGATCTAATGGAATTGACGAAACATTGCCTAAAGAACACTTACTTTGTCTACAAAAACCAAAAGTATAGGCAAATAGAAGGAGCACCCATGGGATCGCCTTTGTCACCAGTAATAGCCAACCTATTCATGGAGGAATTAGAAGAACAAGCAATAGAAGCAGCAGAATATAAACCATCTATGTGGCTGAGATATGTCGATGACACCTTTGTCATATGGACACATGGCGAGGAGAAATTACAGGAATTCTTAATTCATCTGAACAACAGACATCCAAAAATCAAGTTCACCATGGAACTGGAAAAGGACCAACAGCTACCTTTCCTCGATGTGTGTATAAAGAAAAAACAAGATGGAGGTCTAGCCTATACGGTATATCGGAAACCAACACGCACGAACAGATATTTACATGCAGAATCTCATCACCACCCATCGCAGCTACAATCAGTGATCAAAACACTAATGACAAGGTCAGAACGACTCTCTGACGACGACCACAAAAAAGAGGAAATTAAAAATGTTAAAGTAGCCTTACAGCAAAATGGTTTTTCTGATAACAACATCAAGAGGGATTTAAGACCTAGGCGAAATAAAGAACAGAAGGAAGAAGATAAACCAATAGCCAAAGCTCTCCTGCCATATGTCAAGGGAACTACCGACAAAATAAGCAGGGTTTTAAAGAAATATAAAATAGAAACCATCTTCAACACGGACAGGAAGATTGGCAATATGCTACCATCAGCCAAAACAAACATTCCTCTAGAAGACCAAGGGGTATATGAAGTTCCTTGCGGAGATTGTGAGAAGACGTACATTGGACAAACTAACAGAAGAATTCAAACCCGGAAAGAAGAACATCGGAATGCTGTCCAGAAAATGATAAAACTTCGTCATTAGCTCAACATGTAAAAGAAACCGGCCACCAGATTGATTTCGATAATACCAAGGTACTAGCAAGAATGGAGCATAAGGGAAAAAGAATAATTAGAGAAGCCATCGAAATTGAAAAACATCCTCAAAATCTTAATACACGTGACGATACCCAAAGATTACCAACGGCTTGGAAACCTGTCCTGAAAACCAAGAAGATCAATAAACCAGTGATACGCAACGCTGAGAGTAGGCCAAGCAGAACACAAGAACCCACAGCACCGTTAAACGCAAGACCCGTGACGCGCAGCCATGCGAAGAAACCACACACCGGAACGGAAGCACAGTATATAACTCACCAAGTGGACAAACATCTTCCAGTAAGCCGAACGTAGTAACGCGAAGCAGAAGTAAGAAGACCTGAAGATGGTAAATGAGATTTTACCGAAACGTTGTCAAACAAATGGTTCTTTTGAGGACCATGCAGATTCATCGCGGAAAGGAACCCGGAGAAATTTTACAACCACATATAACACCCGCGGAAGCCTACGAACTAACATATATATATATTCTAATGACAAACTTCTAGTTTGCAATCTAAAATGTATGTATGTTGTATATATATATATATATCATAGGTATCCAATATAGATATATATATATATATACTATATATATATATATATATATATATATATATCATATATATATATATATATATATTGATACCTGTTAAGTTGTCACTTCCGTTATGTAGATATGGCGTCCTAACTTCCGGGTGTTATAGTTAATATATTTGTAAAATAATTACATATATCTGTTTAGGGAGCCTCAACATACCGAAGATCAAAAGAGGAAGCAATTTTTTATTTTAAAATATTCACATATATACTATATAGATGATACGAAGAGACTTCCAAATATATATATATATTCAAGAGACTGACGTGGCGTTGCTACTTCACGCAACGTTGCCAAATCTCTGGAAGTCATAACGTAGTATTCTTATTCAGAGATTATAAACTTGCATATATACAGGGTGTCCGGAAAAGACGTGTACAACGGAAGACCACAGACTCCTGGGTTCAAAATAAGCCGATTTAGCCCAATTTACTTATTTCCAAAATTGCTTCGTTTCGCCGCTAGGGAGCGCCAAAGTTCGCAAAAAAATTTTGTTTATTCCGAATATCTCGAAAACAACTTGATCGATGTTAACCATTTTTGGGCTACGCAGTTATAAGTCTAACCGACACTTTTTGACATTATTTAAAATATTTTGAATTCATTAGAAATATAAGAAAAATCATGTATCATGCAAATATAAGCACATATATTTTTAACCCCTGTACAATTACTCTCAGTTTTTTTCTATTAGTAGTTGACTTTATTTAGAAACTTTTTTTACACTTTCATAATTTTGAACAGATGAGTAGTTTAGGCAGAAAAAATATTTTTCGTATGTCAACAAAATCAGCATTCGTTCTGCAACAAATAACGGAGTACCAGAAGTAGGCTCTGATATTTTAAGTATCAACTTCAATACATATTCCGAACAAGTAGATATGCTTTTGGTTTATGGAGTTTGTCAAGATAACGGCCGCAAAAGTGTTAGGATCTACATGGACAGATTCCCTCATCGACGAGTGTCAAATCATCAAACTTTTGCCAACATCGAAAGGCGACTTTGCGAATTTGGTTCTTCCACTAAATGAATACGGTTCAAGGGCGTCAACGTACGACGAAAACTATAAAGGTGGAGGAACAAATCCTAGATAAGATAGAAGAGAACCCAAAAATAAGTGCAAGACGCATTGGACAAGAAATAGGGGTACCAAAACCATAGTACATGATGTTTTGAAAGAGCAGTTACTACATCCCTACCATATTCAATCAGTTCATGACCGGTTCATCAACCCATTGACCCTGAAAAACGTTTAGCATTTTGTAATTTTATACAAGATCAAAGAGCCCATGATATCAATTTCAGCAAAAACATTTTATTTACAGATGAAGCATATTTTGCTAGGTCAGGAATTATTAATAACCATAAAAACACGTTTATACTGATAAAAATCCACACTGTACTGAAAATAAGACATTTTCAATATGAATTCAGAGTAAACGTGTGGACGGGAATTATAAGGCTTGTTTTTGCAGCAGTTGAAAACGGTTTGGAAACTATCAGAAATATTCGACCAGTTAAGTTGAGAACGCGTTACCATTGAATTTGACGCAATACATAGTTGAACGAACATTTCTGATAGTTTCCAAATAGTTTTCAACTGCTGCTAAAACAAACCTATAGACAACTTTATTATTGGCCCGGTTGTGTTTCTACATCGATTAAATGGGGTCAACTATTTAAATTTTTACAGCAAGTATTACCTAATTTATTGGACGATTTACCGTTACTACTTCGTCGTAACATGTGGTTTATACACGATGGTGCACCCTTCATTTTACAATACCCGTTAGTCAGTATTTACATAATCTGTATCCTAACAGGCGGATTAGAAGAGAAAACGATGCTCCTATAAAATGGCCACCTCGAGCACCAGACTTACCTCCTTGCGATTATTTTTTGTAAAGTATATGCCTACGCAGTTAATAATAAAGAGGAATTTTTGGCGAATCCAAGACGCAGTTAACATTTTACGAGGTAATCCATGGAGAGCACTACAACTTCGTAAAACCGTAAAACGGATTACTTATTGCGTACGAAAAAAGGTGGTCACTGAGCATTTATTGTAAAGAGATCATAACTTTTATTTATTTGCTATATTAATATTATTATCTCGTATTTATTAAATAAAATATAAATGAGTTTTGGAATTTTCGTTATTTGTTGCAGAACGAATGCTGATATTGTTGACATAAGAAAAATATTTTTTCTGCCTAAACTACTCATCTATTCAAAATTCTGAAAGTATAAAAAAAGTTTCTAAATAAAGTCAGCTACTAATAGAAAAAACTGAGAATAATTATACCGGGGGTTAAAAAATATGTGCTTATATTTGCATGATACATGATTTTTCTTATATTTCTAATGACTGCAAAAGATTTTAAATAATGTCAAAAAGTGTCGGTTAGACTTATAACTGCGTAGCCCAAAAATGGTTAACATCGATCAAGTCGTTTTCGAGATATTCGAAATAAACAAAAATTTTTCGCGAACTTTGGCGCTCCCTAGCGGCGAAACGAAGCAATTTTGGAAATAAGTAAATTGGGCTAAATCGGCTTATTTTGAACCCAGGAGTCTGTGGTCTTCCGTTGTACACGTCTTTTCCGGACACCCTGTAGGTGGACTGACAAAGCACAATAAGTTTTATCCGCGTCTACAACTTTGTCGACTATCAATAAACTTAATTTGTTTTGTTTGGCGGCACTGTATATAATTTTAGTTACTGTACATTTAAGTTGCGTTTATGCACTTTTTAATACAGGTTGAATCACGGTAATAGTCCATCTATTAGAAGTTTTCATGGAAGTAGTCTTTATTTTTTTTTTAATTTAGCATCCTATATAATCGAATTTGAGCTTTTCAATGAAAATATTTTCAAGGAGCTATCACTTCTGGTTAAACCGGAAGAGGCCAACAACTTCATTATTTTAGAAGGAATGCAATTTTTATTTAATTTTCTCATGTTATTTTAATAAGACTTTCATAATACTTCGCTATACTTAATCCTTACTTTTCGATATTCTGATTTTTCGAAAAAATCACCACTTTTAAATTAGCTGCATGAAATATTATAAGAGTTAAAGAAAAAAATTGGCCAAATTTCATACAAAGTGTTGACAAATCAGGTGCCAATTTAGTTCATTTTAAACTATTAAAACATTTTTTTTTAGTGGAACATCTCTAAGTCCTTAGTTTCAAAAATAACCTTTGACTGATCCGTTTGGCGCAAGGGCTTATTTAATTATTAATCTTAATTTTTTCCAGAAGTGTTTCAAAAACCCAATCAAACTAAAGAAAAACTAAAATTATGCCACAAATAAATAACTTCAGACAATATCATAACTGGAAGTGACAGCTTCAGAAAAAAAAAAGAAAACAAATTTGTGGAGGTAACCATTTCGACCCAAATACGAACGAGTGTTTCTTCTATAAGACTGAAGTATTCGCGTGTTTAAATGAGTCTTGTCCTCTAGATAGAATAAAATAATTATTCTTAATAATGTTTTATTTTGTTTATTTCTTATAAAAAACTCATTGCTAGTGCGGCATCTTTTATGTTTCAAATAAAAAGGAACAACAAACAACTATTGGTAATCTCCAGGGTTGCAAGCTAATTCTTAGAAAACGTCTCAGGTACCGAAATGGGCATTTAAACTTTAAAGGGCCTTAACAGATGGTTTTAATAGTTTACTTTGACAATAGTTATAGAAGAATAGTACTGGTTATTTTATATAAAATCGTCCAGATTGTAAAAGCCGGAAAATATTTTAAATTCATATTTTAGTATAGATTGTATAGCACACACTGTAAAGTAATACTGGACGGTGCTAACACTACAAAGTTGTTTTATTAGAAAATACGTATTTTAAATATAAAAATACGATAGTGTGTTAGGTTAGGTTTCAAGTGAATGGACCATAATAACTAACCCCTACTGGAACCATATAGTCTATTGTAGCTTGCGACAGTAGAACTACAAACTAAAATTTATTTATTCGATAAATTTAGAAAAAACAAAAGTTTGTCTAAATTACACTGCATTGCAAATTTTTTAATTAAAAAATCGATATATAATTAACACAAATAAACTTTGATTTTAATATTTTTAAAAATGAATGATTTTCATAGTTTGTTTTTGAATTTATCAAATTGATGAACAGGTAATCACTTAATTCCACGTAATTTTCAAATATTTTTTAAATAAAAGTCAATGACTAAACAAAGTTTATATTCATAAATTCAGGTAACAGTATACCTACACTGTGTCTACATAATTTTCTAAAGTTCTAAAATACACTGCTCAAAATAGGAAGGACAAGGAATACTTGCTTGCATCTCAATATTTTTAAATTATACCTGTATACATCGGTATAGAATAGTTTTATGGCCTATAACATTTTTCTTAAAATGATTAGTGTTTAGAATTCAGAGGTTGAATATTAATTTTTTAAATGTTTTCGTAGCTTAACTTTTTTGGTTTGATATACCTATATACATATTTTTAAATAATATTTAACTCCCTGTATAACAAAAACTAAGCGTTTTAAGAGATAATGTTATGATTAGATTTTACTACTGTCACACTTCGTCTTCTGCCTATATTTTGCAAAAATTGTTTTTCTAGTTCCTGATAGGTAACAGTTTGTCTCTAAATATTTACCAAATCCATTTATTAAAACTTCGGTTTCTTTCTTAAACTATCCTAAAAGTAAATAGAAAATGCATGCTCTTGCTCTTGAAAATGCTCTCTTCGTAACTCATTTTTGCGGCTGAAATCACTTTCGTTGTTTCGTGATTTGTAATTTAAATCAAAAGTAATTGCTATCAAGTGTACAGAGCTAGCCAATACTTTTAATAACAAATCATATGGGTGACAACGGAAACTGGGAACACACTGTAACTTTCTTATGACTGCTGATAAAAATTAGCGGATCATTTTACGTATGGCAGGACTAATTTTCTGACACATTTTCTGGCTTAATTTTTTTTTTAATTTTTAAAAATAAAACTAGAAAGCCGCGACTGGCAGAAATTGTTTTCTTTCTTGTTTGTAATTATGAGAAAAATTCTAAATTTGAATATCTTTGTACATTTTGTTAGTTAAATTTCGATTTATTGTATTTCCTTAAAAACTCATTTTTTTCAAATGTAAAGAGGTTGGGCCCTATTGATTTTTTAATAAAGGATTTTTTCTGAATTTTGTGATACAATTTTTAAAATCCGTCAAGAAAAGAAAAAAATAAAACAATTTCTGCCGGTCGCGGCCTTCTAGTTTTATTTTTAAAAATTAAAAAAATATATTTAATCCAGAAAATTTGTCAGAAAATTGGTCCTGCCATACGTAAAATGATCCCCTGATTCAAAAAATGTCAAAAATACAGGGTGTCCCATTTTAAAAATAGAAATCCGAAATGACCTCAAAGAATTCATGGCACCATCTAGTATAAACCCACCCAATTTCAAATTCTTATCAGCAGTCATAAAAAAGTTGCAGCGTGTTCCCACTTTTCGTTGTCACCCGGTATATGACATACCCGAAATTTCCTTGCATCCCACTTTGTTTATTTTTTAAATCGTAGGCAAATTAGTGCAGGTAACTAATTTAGTGTTAGTAATAGAAGGTTCACTAAGTACCTACTTATTAAGGATGGTTCATGAATTGGTACATCTAAAATTATATCATTTGAAAAACTCTGATTTTAGGTAAATATACAAAACATATTTTATTTGGTGTGGAAGATTATTTCATATTGTGTAAATCTAATATTATTTGCTTTTTATGTGAGATTTTATTAGAAAAAAGAATAAGTAAGTGATCATATTTAAATTAAGAGAAATGTTATACAGTAGGTAAATTCAGGCGTTACCATTATTTTCGTCTTCTTCAACATATTCCATACAGACGTCATTATTAATTTCCGCAAACGATTTCCCTTTATGTTCTAAAGGTACCGTTCCTTACCTACAAAAAAATAAATGACACATTCCTGATGCCTTTTCTTGAGATAAATTAATTGGAGCACGTTGGTTGTGTAGACATACGCCTACACAAACAAATATGACAAAAGTTACAGGACTCCATTAAAAGTTTGTTTTCATTATAAATAATAATGTAATAAATCAAAAAAAGACTAGATCTAGAATGTAATATTTATTTTTGTGTTTCTCATAGTTATCAAATTGCCCTAGACAAACATCGAAATTAGGCCACTCTGTACATATATCAATTAAATATACATATATGGCCAAGTTCATAATACCCCAAAAATAAGTACCTAGATATACCTACTTAACAATATTTAATATACATGAGTAAATTGAAAATCTGCTCTTACTCGATTCTTTCTACCGCTGCGTTGCAATGAACGGAAATGATGCTAGACATCGTAGGTCCATTAATAATAGAATCGGTAATAGTAACTTAACTTTTTATGTCTAAGTTTACAGACTACAAATTTTTTGTTTGATAAATAGTACATTTTCTACTAACTGCCGTAAACTGATTGTTTTCATAACTTTTACCTTTTTAATAAGGAAGTGTAATATTTTTTAAATTATTGATTTTTCGGTAACTGTTAGATAGTTCCCTATATTAAACACAAACGGGTTAATATTTTCATCATTTCCTTTTTATTTGACCCTCAGAAATATCTGTATTTAAATAAATAAAACTTTCGAAAATTCTTAACCCCTAAGCAACAGCTAATATTTGCATATCTAGGGTCATCTACCTACAGTAGATTAATTTTTTGCATAATATTCAAGTAAACAATAATTGCTTTAAGCCAAAGTTCTTTAATATCTATTTTTATAAAAAACTGTATTGAAAAAATTTGTATGTATTTTTAAAACTTTTCTAAAAGTTATATTTTCCTATCTATTCAATGGTACAATTAAAAGGCCTCGGTAAGTGTTTGCACATCCTATAGTTCTATTTTCTACCTAAAAGGGTCACTTGATAATTTCATTTTAACACATGTTCAACTGTTACCTACTTTCTTTTGCCTTCCTTTTAAGAAAATCAATATCTACATGGTCATGATACTCATGGTTACATTAATATTCGTAATTTATTTTTCTAAGTATTTTTACATCTCAAAAATATTGTTATAAATCTATTTTTCTAATATTATCGAACTGTTTAATATTATCAAACTTCGGACCTGGAATTATGGATTGGTTATGAATTAAACGTTTATATTAAATATACATTATTTTAGGGTGAACAAAAATATAAATTGACATTTAAATTGTTTAAAAATTGGTAAGAAGAGTTTTCATGTTTTTGAAATATACAGGCTGTATCACATAAGAGGGCCACTCCCATGTATCTCGCTTAATATGCGAGACACGTCAAAAATCTTTAATTGTTTTTTATTGCATTTTTGGAGGCCTTTATGCTCGTTAAAACAAATTTGAGATCCATGCCAACTTTATGAGTAATAACAAAAAAACCTGTAAAGTGCTCAAACTTTAAGGCTGTCTAACTTTTTTATTTTAAGAGATAGAGAAAACTTGTTGGTAATAAATTTTGATTGCAAAATTGATACCTTTCACCTGATATAAACAGATATTTGAAATATCGTAAGTGGTTTGCTGCGCCCTCTAGTCGGACAAATTTTTTATTGAAGCAGGCTATGGCCACAAAAATTGTCTGTTTTTTCGTCTTTCATTCAATATACTACATGTTGCTCTTATATTTCGTATTTATTACATTTTTTTCAATTTTAGTTAAAAAAAATGTACCTAAATATTTTCGTGTTGCTCAAGATAATGTAGAACCTGTTTAAAGACGCCAATTGCAAAGAAATAATAAACAGAATGTACTTTTTTATGCAAAATACAGATTTTCTTATAATATTATTTTATTACATTGTCTGTGTCAAAATAATTTTAAAGACCCAATTGCTTCTAATGTGAAAACCAATAAAATAATATAAGATAAATCCGTATTTCGCATAAAAAAGTACATTCTGTTTATTATTTTTTTGCAGTTGACGTCTTTAAAACAGGTTCTACATTATCTTGAGCAACACGAAAATATTTAGGTACATTTTTATTACCTAAAATTGAAAAAAAATTTAATAAATACAAAAGGGCGACATGTAGTATATTGCATGAGAGACGAAAAAACAGGCAATTTTGGCCATAGTCTGCTTCAATAAAAACAATTTTTATACGCCTAGAGGGCGCAGCAAACCACATACGATATTTCATAAATATGTTTATATCAGGTGAAAGGTATCAATTTTTCAATCAAAATTTATTACCAATAAGTTTTCTCTATCTCTTAAAATAAAAAAGTTAGACAACCTTAAAGTTTGAGCACTTTACAGGTTTTTTTTGTTATTACTCATAAAGTTGGTCATGGATCTCAAATTTGTTTTTATCAGCATAAAGGCCTCCAAAAGTGCAACAAAAAACAAAGATTTTTGACGTGCCTCGCATATTAAACGGGATACATGGGAGTGGCCCTCTTATGTGATACAGCCTGTATATTGCCGTGAATTGCTAAATGTAGATACTCGTAAAAATAAAAATCAAATTAACATTAAACAACGTTAAAGCAACAACTTCAAACATATTACATTTTAGTTTTAAAACCCAACATATAAAATTGTATAGTGCATATTTTTGTAAAATTATATAAAATTTAAAATTTTGAAAAAAAAACAGTGCGTTTCGCTAAGTGAACACCCTATACGTATATGCTATGTCGAATTTGAATAGTTTCATATCAATGTTATTTAAAGCAAAGCTTTTTTTTATAAATTTAATGACAAAAAGTTTTTCATATGGAGGCAAGTTTGTTAGACACATTAGATACAGGTATATTAAAGTAACAACTTTGTAATATTTTTAAAATTTTAGTTACGTAAATGTTCTTATTTTTAATTTTACTGTTGTTATTATTATTTCAGTTTAATTCGACAGCTTTGTTGTAAAATAAAATTGAATGTCAATTTTTAATGACAATGACAAATTCAAAATCGTTTATTAACTTTTCCACAGATATGGCTGACTGATAAATTCTATAAGAGCTAAAACATATCATTGCAAATATATCACAAGTATCAGAGTATTAAGCGCTGTTGCCAAAAAATGGAAGTCTGAACGAACGGCACAACACACGGAAGTGGCTTAGTATTACTAATATCTAAATATATACAACCTACAGCCGACTGCAGCGCCACCGATATATAGCCGAACTAAAAAGTTTCACTAAAGATAAATTTATGACAAAATCACTTCCAACCGAAATTTGGCCATAAGCTTAGTAGAGGCATTTGTGGCATTTGTACCAAATCTCACTAGTTTTCCTTGTCACTTCCATCGACGGAAGTGGCGAGGTTATATATGAAGTGGTAACGTGCGTCGTGTATCTACTTTGGAAGTGACAAAGTGCATAACATATATATATATATATATATATATATATCTAGGTATCAATATATATATATATATATATATATATATATATATATATATATATATATTGATACCTGTTAAGTTGTCACTTCCGTTATGTAGATATGGCGTCCTAACTTCCGGGTGTTATAGTTAATATATTTGTAAAATAATTACATATATCTGTTTAGGGGAGCCTCAACATACCGAATATCAAAAGAGGGGAAGCAATTTTTTATTTTAAAATATTCACATATATACTATATAGATGATACGAAGAGACTTCCAAATATATATATATTCAAGAGACTGACGTGGCGTTGCTACTTCACGCAGCGTTGCCAAATCTCTGGAAGTCATAACGTAGTATTCTTATTCAGCGATTATATAAACTTGCATATATAGGTGGACTGACAAAGCACAATAAGTTTTATCCGCGTCTACAACTTTGTCGACTATCAATAAACTTAATTTGTTTTGTTTGGCGGCACTGTATATAATTTTAGTTACTGTACATTTAAGTTGCGTTTATGCACTTTTTAATACAGGTTGAATCACGGTAATAGTCCATCTATTAGAAGTTTTCATGGAAGTAGTCTTTATTTTTTTAATTTAGCATCCTATATAATCAAATTTGAGCTTTTCAATGAAAATATTTTCAAGGAGCTATCACTTCCGGTTAAACCGGAAGAGGCCAACAACTTCATTATTTTAAAAGGAATGCAATTTTTATTTAATTTTCTCATGTTATTTTAATAAGACTTTCATAATACTTCGCTATACTTAATCCTTACTTTTCGTGATATTCTGATTTTTTCGAAAAAATAACCACTTAAATTAGCTGCATGAAATATTATAAGAGTTAAAGAAAAAATAGGCCAAATTTCATACAAAGTGTTGACAAATCAGGTGCCAATTTAGTTCATTTTAAACTATTTAAACATTTTTTTAGTGGAACATCTCTAAGTCCTTAGTTTCAAAAATAACCCTTGACTGATCCGTTTGGCGCAAGGGCTTATTTAATTATTAATCTTAATTTTTTCCAGAAGTGTTTCAAAAACCCAATCAAACTAAAGAAAAACTAAAATTATGCCACAAATAAATAACTTCAGACAATATCATAACTGGAAGTGACAGCTTCCGAAAAAAAAAAAGAAAAAAAATTTGTGGAGGTAACCATTTCGACCCAAATACGAACGAGTGTTTCTTCTATAAGACTGAAGTATTCGCGTGTTTAAGGGCGCCGTATTCCTGAAAAGTGTTTTCTACAAATATAAATAATTTTAGACATTTAAGAACTGAATAATATAGAGTTTAGCAAATAACAAGGATGTTATTTTATGCCACCTGCAAATATTCAAAGGTACCAAGTAAAATCAATATTTAACATCAGAAAGCGATCTAACCAATGAATTTTTAGGTACTGAAATCTTTCAAAATACGTATTTTTTAAATTCAACTATAGATGTAAACATTGTTATAACATAAACTTACATAGTTCTGCATATAAGATTGTTCACTTTTGTTTATAAGTATGTGAAAATAATTGTTAAAATGTGGGGTTAGAATAGCGAAATTATGTGTCATATAAATCCATTTTAAAAGTTATTACATTATTTGAGGAAAGTTTAAATAGTAAAAGTGGATAAACAAAACATCAATAATTCTATTTTTGATATTACTTTTGCTCTACGAGTTTTATTTTTCGAGATTTCAGTACCTAAAAACACCACAAATTTGATCATTTTACGGCGAGAGATACGGGCACCTTAAATGAGTCTTGTCCTCTAGATAGAATAAAATAATTATTCTTAATAATGTTTTATTTTGTTTATTTCTTATAAAAACTCATTGCTAGTGCGGCATCTTTTATGTTTCAAATAAAAGGAACAACAAACAACTATTGGTAATCTCCAGGGTTGCAAGCTAATTCTTAGAAAACGTCTCAGGTACCGAAATGGGCATTTAAACTTTAAAGGGCCTTAACAGATGGTTTTAATAGTTTACTTTGACAGTAGTTATAGAAGAATAGTACTGGTTATTTTATATAAAATCGTCCAGATTGTAAAAGCCGGAAAATATTTTAAATTCATATTTTAGTATAGATTGTATAGCACACACTGTAAAGTAATACTGGACGGTGCTAACACTACAAAGTTGTTTTATTAGAAAATACGTATTTTAAATATAAAAATACGATAGTGTGTTAGGTTAGGTTTCAAGTGAATGGACCATAATAACTAACCCCTACTGGAACCATATAGTCTATTGTAGCTTGCGACAGTAGAACTACAAACTAAAATGTATTTATTCGATAAATTTAGAAAAACAAAAGTTTGTCTAAATTACACTGCATTGCAAATTTTTAATTAAAAATCGATATATAATTAACACAAATAAACTTTGATTTTAATATTTTTGAATTTTTAAAAGGAATGATTTTCATAGTTTGTTTTTGAATTTATCAAATTGATGAACAGGTAATCACTTAATTCCACGTAATTTTCAAATATTTTTAAATAAAAGTCAATGACTAAACAAAGTTTATATTCATAAATTCAGGTAACAGTATACCTACACTGTGTCTACATAATTTTCTAAAGTTCTAAAATACACTGCTCAAAATAGGAAGGACAAGGAATACTTGCTTGCATCTCAATATTTTTAAATTATACCTGTATACATCGGTATAGAATAGTTTTTTGGCCTATAACATTTTTTCTTAAAATGATTAGTGTTTAGAATTCAGAGGTTGAATATTAATTTTTTTAAATGTTTTCGTAGCTTAACTTTTTTTGGTTTCATATACCTATATACATATTTTTAAATAATATTTAACCCCCTGTATAACAAAAACTAAGCGTTTTAAGAGAAAATGTTATGATTAGATTTTACTACTGTCACACTTCGTCTTCTGCCTATATTTTGCAAAAATTGTTTTTCTCCTTCCTGATAGGTAACAGTTTTTCTCTAAATATTTACCAAATCCATTTATTAAAACTTCGGTTTCTTTCTTAAACTATCCTAAAAGTAAATAGAAAATGCATGCTCTTGCTCTTGAAAATGCTCTCTCTTCGTAACTCATTTTTGCGGCCGAAATCACTTTCGTTGTTTCGTGATTTGTAATTTAAATCAAAAGTAATTGCTATCAAGTGTACAGAGCTAGCCAATACTTTTAATAACAAATCATATGGGTGACAACGGAAACTGGGAACACACTGTAACTTTCTTATGACTGCTGATAAAAATTAGCGGATCATTTTACGTATGGCAGGACTAATTTTCTGACACATTTTCTGGCTTCATTTTTTAATTTTTAAAAATAAAACTATAAGGCCGCGACTGGCAGAAATTGTTTTCTTTTTTGTATGTAATTATGGGAAACATTCTAAATTTGAATATTTTGTACATTTGTTTAGTTATTAGCAGTAAAATTTTTGATTTATTGTATTTCCTTAAAAACTCATTTTTTGTCAAATGTAAAGAGAGTGAGCCCTATTGATTTTTTTATAAATTATTTTTTTTCTGAATTTTTTGGTACAATTTTTAAAATCCGCCAAGAAAAGAAAATAAAACAATTTCTGCCGGTCGCGGCCTTCTAGTTTTATTTTTAAAAATTAAAAAAATATATTTAATCCAGAAAATGTGTCAGAAAATTGGTCCTGCCATACGTAAAATGATCCGCTGATTCAAAAATGTCAAAAAATACAGGGTGTCCCATTTTAAAAATAGAAATCGAAATGACCTCAAAGAATTCATGGCACCATCTAGTATAAACCCACCCAATTTCAAATTCTTATCAGCAGTCATAAAAGTTGCAGCGTGTTCCCACTTTTCGTTGTCACCCGGTATATGACATACCCGAAATTTCCTTGCATCCCACTTTGTTTATTTTTAAATCGTAGGCAAATTAGTGCAGGTAACTAATTTAGTGTTAGTAATAGAAGGTTCACTAAGTACCTACTTATTAAGGATGGTTCATGAATTGGTACATCTAAAATTATATCATTTGAAAACTCTGATTTTAGGTACCTAAATATACAAAACATATTTTATTTGGTGTGGAAGATTATTTCATATTGTGTAAATCTAATATTATTTGCTTTTTATGTGAGATTTTATTAGAAAAAAGAATAAGTAAGTGATCATATTTAAATTAAGAGAAATGTTATACAGTAGGTAAATTCAGGCGTTACCATTATTTTCGTCTTCTTCAACATATTCCATACAGACGTCATTATTAATTTCCGCAAACGATTTCCCTTTATGTTCTAAAGGTACCGTTCCTTACCTACAAAAAAATAAATGACACATTCCTGATGCCTTTTCTTGAGATAAATTAATTGGAGCACGTTGGTTGTGTAGACATACGCCTACACAAACAAATATGACAAAAGTTACAGGACTCCATTAAAAGTTTGTTTTCATTATAAATAATAATGTAATAAATCAAAAAAAGACTAGATCTAGAATGTAATATTTATTTTTTGTTTCTCATAGTTATCAAATTGCCCTAGACAAACATCGAAATTAGGCCACTCTGTACATATATCAATTAAATATACATATATGGCCAAGTTCATAATACCCCAAAAAATAAGTACCTAGATATACCTACTTAACAATATTTAATATACATGAGTAAATTGAAAATCTGCTCTTACTCGATTCTTTCTACCGCTGCGTTGCAATGAACGGAAATGATGCTAGACATCGTAGGTCCATTAATAATAGAATCGGTAATAGTAACTTAACTTTTTATGTCTAAGATTACAGACTACAAATTTCAATTTTTTGTTTGATAAATAGTACATTTTCTACTAACTGCCGTAAACTGATTGTTTTCATAACTTTTACCTTTTTAATAAGGAAGTGTAATATTTTTTAAATTATTGATTTTTCGGTAACTGTTAGATAGTTCCCTATATTAAACACAAACGGGTTAATATTTTCATAATTTCATTTTCTTTTATTTGACCCTCAGAAATATCTGTATTTAAATAAATAAAACTTTCGAAAATTCTTAACCCCTAAGCAACAGCTAATATTTGCATATCTAGGGTCATCTACCTACAGTAGATTAATTTTTTTGCATAATATTCAAGTAAACAATAATTGCTTTAAGCCAAAGTTCTTTAATATCTATTTTTATAAAAACTGTATTGAAAAAATTTGTATGTATTTTTAAAACTTTTCTAAAAGTTATATTTTCCTATCTATTCAATGGTACAATTAAAAGGCCTCGGTAAGTGTTTGCACATCCTATAGTTCTATTTTCTACCTAAAAAGGGTCACTTGATAATTTCATTTTAACACATGTTCAACTGTTACCTACTTTCTTTTGCCTTCCTTTTAAGAAAATCAATATCGACATGGTCATGGTTACATTAATATTCGTAATTTATTTTTCTAAGTATATTTTACATCTCAAAAATATTGTTATAAATCTATTTTTCTAATATTATCGAACTGTTTAATATTATCAAACTTCGGACCTGGAATTATGGATTGGTTATGAATTAAACGTTTATATTAAGTATACATTATTTTAGGGTGAACAAAAATATAAATTGACATTTAAATTGTTTAAAAATTGGTAAGAAGAGTTTTCATGTTTTGAAATATACAGGCTGTATCACATAAGAGGGCCACTCCCATGTATCTCGCTTAATATGCGAGACACGTCAAAAATCTTTAATTGTTTTTGTTGCATTTTGGAGGCCTTTATGCTCGTTAACACAAATTTGAGATCCATGCCAACTTTATGAGTAATAACAAACCTGTAAAGTGCTCAAACTTTAAGGCTGTCTAACTTTTATTTTAAGAGATAGAAAACTTGTTGGTAATAAATTTTGATTGCAAAATTGATACCTTTCACCTGATATAAACAGATTTTGAAATATCGTATGTGGTTTGCTGCGCCCTCTAGGCGGACAAATTTTTATTGAAGCAGGCTATGGCCACAAAAATTGTCTGTTTTTCGTCTTTCATTCAATATACTACATGTTGCTCTTATATTTCGTATTTATTACATTTTTTCAATTTTAGTTAAAAAAATGTACCTAAATATTTTCGTGTTGCTCAAGATAATGTAGAACTTGTTTTAAAGACGCCAATTGCAAAAAATAATAAACAGAATGTACTTTTTATGCAAAATACAGATTTTCTTATAATATTATTTTATTACATTGTCTGTGTCAAAATAATTTTAAAGACCCAATTGCTTCTAATGTGAAAACCAATAAAATAATATTATAAGATAAATCCGTATTTCGCATAAAAAAGTACATTCTGTTTATTATTTTTTTGCAGTTGACGTCTTTAAAACAGGTTCTACATTATCTTGAGCAACACGAAAATATTTAGGTACATTTTTATTACCTAAAATTAAAAAAAAATTAAGAAATACAAAAGATAAGGACAACATGTAGTATATTGCATGAAAGACGAAAAAGCAATTTTTGTGGCCATAGCCTGCTTCAATAAAAAAAAAATTCCGCCTAGAGGGCGCAGCAAACCACATACGATATTTCATAAATATGTTTATATCAGGTGAAAGGTATCAATTTTTCAATCAAAATTTATTACCAATAAGTTTTCTCTATCTCTTAAAATAAAAAAGTTAGACAACCTTAAAGTTTGAGCACTTTACAGGTTTTTTTTGTTTTACTCATAAAGTTGGCCATGGATCTCAAATTTGTTTTTACCAGCATAAAGGCCTCCAAAAGTGCAACAAAAAACAAAGATTTTTGACGTGCCTCGCATATTAAGCGGGATACATGGGAGTGGCCCTCTTATGTGATACAGCCTGTATATTGCCGTGAATTGCTAAATGTAGATACTCGTAAAAATAAAAAAATCAAATTAACATTAAACAACGTTAAAGCAACAACTTCAAACATATTACATTTTAGTTTTAAAACCCAACATAAAAATTGTATAGTGCATATTTTTGTAAAATTATATAAAATTTAACATTTGGAAAAATAAACAGTGCGTTTCGCTAAGTGAACACCCTATACGTATATGCTATGTCGAATTTGAATAGTTTCATATCAATGTTATTTAAAGCAAAGCTTTTTTTTATAAATTTAATGACAAAAATTTTTTGCATATGGAGGCAAGTTTGTTAGACACATTAGATACAGGTATATTAAAGTAACAACTTTGTAATATTTTTAAAATTTTAGTTACGTAAATGTTCTTATTTTTAATTTTACTGTTGTTATTATTATTTCAGTTTAATTCGACAGCTTTGTTGTAAAATAAAAATTGAATGCCAATTTTTAATGACAATGACAAATTCAAAAATCGGTTAGTAACTATTCCACAGATATGGCTTAAAGATAAATACAATAATAGCTAAAACATATAATAGCAAATAAATCACAAGTAACAGAGTATTAAGCGCTGTTGCCAATAATGGAAGTCTGAACGAACGGCACAACACACGGAAGTGGCTTAGTATTACTAATATCTAAATATATACAACCTACAGCCGACTGCAGCGCCACCGATATATAGCCGAACTAAAAAGTTTCACTAAAGATAAATTTATGACAAAATCACTTCCAACCGAAATTTGGCCATAAGCTTAGTAGAGGCATCTGTGGCATTTGTACCAAATCTCACTAGTTTTCCTTGTCACTTCCATCGACGGAAGTGGCGAGGTTATATATGAAGTGGTAACGTGCGTCGTGTATCTACTTTGGAAGTGACAAAGTGCATAACATACATATATATATATATATATATATATATTGATACCTGTTAAGTTGTCACTTCCGTTATGTAGATATGGCGTCCTAACTTCCGGGTGTTATAGTTAATATATTTGTAAAATAGTTACATATATCTGTTTAGGGGAGCCTCAACATTCCGAATATCAAAAGAGGGGAAGCAATTTTTTATTTTAAAATATTCACATATATACTATATAGATGATACGAAGAGACTTCCAAATATATATATATATATTCAAGAGACTGACGTGGCGTTGCTACTTCACGCAACGTTGCCAAATCTCTGGAAGTCATAACGTAGTATTCTTATTCAGAGATTATATAAACTTGCATACATAGGTGGACTGACTGTACAAAGCACAATAAGTTTTATCCGCGTCTACAACTTTGTCGGCTATCAATAAACTTAATTTGTTTTGTTTGGCGGCACTGTATGTAATTTTAGTTAGTTACTGTACATTTAAGTTGCGTTTATACATTTTTTAATACAGGGTGAATCACGGTAATAGTCCATCTATTATAAGTTTTCATGGAAGTAGTCTTTATTTTTTAATAATAATTTTTTAATTTAACATCCTATATAATCGAATATGAGCTTTTCAATGAAAATATTTTCAAGGAGCTATCACTTCCAGTTAAACGGGAAGAGGCCAACAACTTCATTATTTTAAAAGGAATGCAATTTTTATTTAATTTTCTCATGTTATTTTAATAAGACTTTCATAATACTTCTTTTTTTTTCTTCGCTGTACTTAATCCTTACTTTTCGTGATATTCTGATTTTTTCGAAAAAAAATCATCACTTTTAAATATTATGAGAGTTAAAAAAAAATTGGCCAAATTTCATACAAAGTGTTGACAAATCAGGTGCCAATTTAGTTCATTTTAAACTATTAAAACAATTTTTTTTAGTGGAACATCTCTAAGCCCTTGCGCCAAACGGATCAGTCAAAACAGAGTTTTTCGAAACGTCAAAAATACGGAAGTGCGCGATAGTGAAGTGATTTTTGTTATTTTTTACTTATCTGCTCTTTTCAGTGTGAGATTTTTTGGTTAGGCAAACTTAGTTTCAAAAATAATCCTTTACTGATCCGTTTGGTGCAAGGGCTGATTTAATTATTAATCTTAATTTTTTCCATAAGTGTGGCAAAAACCCAATCAAACTAAATAAAAACTAAAATTATGCCACAAATAAATAACTTCAGACAATATCATAACTGGAAGTGACAGCTTCTTGAAAATATTTTCATTGCAAAGCTGGCATTCGATTATACAGAGTCAAATTTTCAAAACAAAATAATCACTGCATCCGTGAAAATTTCTAATGGTCCATCACCGTGAATCAGTCTATATAAATTGCATGTAAAAAATATATGTATATTCGATTAGGAAAAGTATAGTCTCCAAAGAATTCCAAAAAAAAAGAAAACAAATTTTTGGAGGTAACCATTTCGACCCAAATACGAACGAGTGTTTCTTCTATAAGACTGAAGTATTCGCTTGTTTAAATGAGTCTTGTCCTCTAGATAGAATAAAATTATTCTTAATAATGTTTAATAAGAGAACACAAATACCATCGATAACTGCGCGGAGCACCCAAAAATTATTGCAAACTTTACTCGTCATGTTTATGCAAAATCGTTTAGTCTATAAAAGCCGGAAAATATTTTAAATTAGACAATTTAATATATTAATAATGGATCCTGCAATATTTACCGCGAAATATAAAAACAGTAAAATTATAAAATGAATTAGCAATTGTGTTAT
Source organism: Monochamus saltuarius (assembly GCA_025584915.1). Taxonomy (NCBI): domain Eukaryota; kingdom Metazoa; phylum Arthropoda; class Insecta; order Coleoptera; family Cerambycidae; genus Monochamus; species Monochamus saltuarius. Next base: position 39,432,932 of record CM046724.1, read on the forward strand.
AAAAAAATTGATATAAAATGGTTTTTTTTGTCCGAAATAAAGCTTCAACAATAATAAAATATTCTTAAGCTAAAACTTCACTCATAGGCTAGGTCACAAAGAAAAATTAAAATAAATCAGTTTCTTCACAAGATCGCTATCGCCTAAAGGTGCACACAAATTAAATACATATTTTGCAATCATTTTAAAAGCTGGATTAAAAAATTAAATTTATTAGGCCCAACCAAGTTTTTATTATTGTCTTTTAAACATAATAAAATTTGCTATTGGTAATCTCCAGGGTTGCAAGCTAATTCTTCGAAAACCTCTCAGGTACCGAAATGGGCATTTAAACTTTAAAGGGCTTTAACAGATGGTTTTAATAGTTTACTTTGACAGTGGAACTATTAGTTATAGAAGAATAGTACTGCTTATTTTATTTAAAATTTAAAATCGTTCAGACTATAAAAGCCGGAAAATATTTTAAATTCATATTTTACTATAGATTGTATAGCACACACTGTAAAGTAATACTGGACAGTGCTAACACTACAAAGTTTTTTTATTCGGAAATAAGTATTTGAAATATAAAAATACGAGAGTGTGTTAGGTTAGGTTTCAAGTGAATGGACCATAATAACTAACCCCCCACTGGAACCATATAGTCTATTGTAGCTTGCGACAGTAGAACTACAAACTAAAATTTATTTATTCGATAAATTTAGAAAAAACAAACGTTTGTCTAAATTCCACTGCATTTCAAATTTTTTAATTAAAAAATCGATATATAATTAACACAAATAAACTTTGATTTTAATATTTTTTGAATTTTTAAAAAGGAATGATTTTCATAATTTGTTTTTGAATTTATCAAATTGATCACTTAATTCCACGTAGTTTTCAAATATTTTTTAAATAAAAGTCAATGACTAAACAAAGTTTATATTCATAAATTCAGGTAACAGTATACCTACTCTGTCTACATAATTTTCTAAAGTTCTAAAATACACTGCTCAAAATAGGAAGGACAAGGAATACTTGCTTGCATCTCAATATTTTTAAATTATACCTGTATACATCGGTATAGAATAGTTTTTTGGCATATAACATTTTTTTCTTAAAATGCTTAGTGTAGTAGAATTCAGAGGTTGAATATTAATTTTTTTAAATGTTTTCGTAGCTTAACTTTTTTTGGTTTCATATACCTATATACATATTTTTTAATAATATTTAACCCCCTATATAACAAAAACTAAGCGTTTTAAGAGAAAATGTTATGATTAGATTTTACTACTGTCACACTTCGTCTTCTGCCTATATTTTGCAAAAATTGTTTTTCTCGTTCCTGATAGGTAACAGTTTTTCTCTAAATATTTACCAAATCCATTTATTAAGACTTCGGTTTCTTTCTTAGACCATCCTAAAAAGTAAATAAAATGCATGCTCTTGCTCTTGAAAATGCTCTCTCTTCGTAACTCTTTTTTGCGGCTGAAATCACTTTCGTTGTTTCGTGATTTGTAATTTAAATCAAAAGTAATTACTATCAAGTGTACAGAGCTAGCCAATACTTTTAATAACAAATCATATGGGTGACAACGGAAACTGGGAACACACTGTAACTTTCTTATGACTGCTGATAAAAATTAGCAGATCATTTTACGTATGGCGGGACTAATTTTCTGACACATTTTCTGGATTAATTTTTATTTTTATTTTTAAAAATAAAACTAGAAAGCCGCAACTGGCAGAAATTGTTTTCTTTTTCGTTTGTAATTATGGGCAAAATTCTAAATTTGAATATTTTTGTACATTTCCTTATTTATTACCACTAAAAATTTCGATTTATTGTATTTCCTTAAAAACTCATTTTTTTTTTCAAATGGCTGGGCCCTATTGAATTTTTAATAAAGGATTTTTCTGAATTTTGCGGTGCAATTTTAAAATCCGTCAAGAAAAGAAGAAAATAAAACAATTTCTGCCAGTCGCGGCCTTCTAGTTTTATTTTTAAAAATTAAAAAAATATATTTAATCCAGAAAATGTGTCAGAAAATTGGTCCTGCCATACGTAAAATGATCCGCTGATTCAAAAAATGTAAAAAAGTACAGGGTGTCCCATTTTAAAAATAGAAATCCGAAATTACATCAAAGAATTCATGGCACCATCTAGTATAAACCCATCCAATTTCAAATTTTTATCAGCAGTCATAAAAAAGTTGCAGCGTGTTCCCACTTTTCATTGTCACCCGGTATATGACATACCCGAAATTTCCTTGCATCCCACTTTGTTTATTTTTTAAATCGTAGGCAAATTAGTGCAGGTAACTAATTTAGTGTTAGTAATAAAAGGTTCACTAAGTACCTACTTATTAAGAATGGTTCATGAATTGGTACATCTAAAATTATATCATTTGAAAAACTCTGATTTTAGGTAAATATACAACATATTTTATTTTGTGTGGAAGATTATTTCATATTGTGTAAATCTAATATTATTTGCTTTTTCATGTGAGATTTTATTAGAAAAAAGAATAAGTAAGTGATCATATTTAAATTAAGAGAAATGTTATACAGTAGGTAAATTCAGGCGTTACCATTATTTTCGTCTTCTTCAACATATTCCATACAGACGTCATTATCAATTTCCGCAAACGATTTCCCTATATGTTCTAAGGGTACCGTTCCTTACCTACAAAAAAATAAATGACACATTCCTGATGCCTTTTCTTGAGATAAATTAATTGGGGCACGTTGGTTGTGTAGACATACGCCTACACAAACAAATATGACAAAAGTTACAGGACTCTATTAAAAGTTTATTTTCATTATAAATAATAATGTAATAAATCAAAAAAAGACATCTAGAATGTAATATTTATTTTTTGTATTTCTCATAGTTATCAAATTGCCCTAGACAAACATCGAAATTAGGCCACTCTGTACATATATCAATTAAATATACATATATGGCCAAGTTCATAATACCCCAAAAAATAAGTACCTAGATACCTACTTAATAATATTTAATATACATGAGTAAATTGAAAATCTGCTCTTACTCGATTCTTTCTACCGCTGCGTTGCAATGAACGGAGATGATGCTAGACATCGTAGGTCCATTAATAATAGAATCGGTAATAGTAACTTAACTTTTTATGTCTAAGATTACAGACTACAAATTTCAATTTTTTGTTTGATAAATAGTACATTTTCTACTAACTGCCGTAAACTGATTGTTTTCATAACTTTTACCTTTTTAATAAGGAAGTGTACCTAATATTTTTTAAATTATTGATTTTTCGGTAACTGTTAGATAGTTCCCTATATTAAACACAAACGGGTTAATATTTTCATCATTTCCTTTTTATTTGACCCTCAGAAATATCTGTATTTAAATAAATAAAATTTTCGAAAATTCTTAACCCCTAAGCAACAGTTAATATTTGCTTATCTAGGGTTTGTAGGTAGATTAATTTTTTTGCATAATATTCAAGTAAACAATAATTGCTTTAAGCCAAAGTTCTTTAATATCTATTTTTATATAAAAAAAAAACTGTATTGAAAAAAATTTGTATGTATTTTTAAAACTTTTCTAAAAGTTATATTTTCCTATCTATTCAATGGTATAATTAAAATGCCTCGGTAAGTGTTTGCACATCCTATAGTTCTATTTTCTACCTAAAAAGGGTCACTTGATAATTTCATGTTAACACATGTTCAACTGTTACCTACTTTCTTTTGCCTTCCTTTTAAGAAAATCAATATCTTCATGGTCATGATACTCATGGTTACATTAATATTCGTAATTTATTTTTCTAAGTATATTTTACATCTCAAAAATATTGTTATAAATCTATTTTTCTAATATTATCGAACTGTTTAATATTATCAAACTTCGGACCTGGAATTATGGATTGGTTATGAATTAAACATTTATATTAAATATACATTATTTTAGGGCGAACAAAAATATAAATTGACATTTAAATTGTTTAAAAATTGGTAAGAAGAGTTTTCATGTTTTTGAAATATACAGGCTGTATCACATAAGAGGGCCACTCCCATGTATCTCGCTTAATATGCGAGACACGTCAAAAATCTTTAATTGTTTTTTGTTGCAGTTTTGGAGGCCTTTATGCTCGTTAAAACAAATTTGAGATCCATGGCCAACTTTATGAGTAATAACAAAAAAAAACTGTAAAGTGCCCAAACTTTAAGGCTGTCTAACTTTTTTATTTTAAGAGATAGAGAAAACTTGTTGGTAATAAATTTTGATTGCAAAATTGATACCTTTCACCTGATATAAACAGATTTTTGAAATATCGTATGTGGTTTGCTGCGCCCTCTAGGCGGACAAAAATTTTTTTTATTGAAGCAGGCTATGGCCACAAAAAATTGTCTGTTTTTTCGTCTTTCATTCAATATACTACATGTTGCTCTTATATTTCGTATTTATTACATTTTTTTCAATTTTAGTTAAAAAAAATTTACCTAAATATTTTCGTGTTGCTCAAGATAATGTAGAACCTGTTTAAAGACGCCAATTGCAAAAAAATAATAAACAGAATGTACTTTTTTATGCAAAATACAGATTTTCTTATAATATTATTTTATTACATTGTCTGTGTCAAAATAATTTTAAAGACCCAATTGCTTCTAATGTGAAAACCAATAAAATAATATTATAAGATAAATCCGTATTTCGCATAAAAAAGTACATTCTGTTTATTATTTTTTTGCAGTTGACGTCTTTAAAACAGGTTCTACATTATCTTGAGCAACACGAAAATATTTTGGTACATTTTTATTACCTAAAATTGAAAAAAAGGTAATAAATACAAAAGATAAGGGCAACATGTAGTATATTGCATGAAAGACGAAAAAGCAGGCAATTTTTTGTGGCCATAGCCTGCTTCAATAAAAAAAAATTCCGCCTAGAGGGCGCAGCGAACCACATACGATATTTCAAAAATATGTTTATATCAGGTCAAAGGTATCAATTTTGCAATCAAAATTTATTACCAATAAGTTTTCTCTATCTCTTAAAATAAAAAAGTTAGACAGCCTTAAAGTTTGAGCACTTTACATAAAGTTGGCCATGGATCTCAAATTTGTTTTTACGAGCATACAGGCCTCCAAAAGTGCAACAAAAAACAATTAAAGATTTTTGACGTGCCTCGCATATTAAGCGGGATACATGGGAGTGGCCCTCTTATGTGATACAGCCTGTATATTGCCGTGAATTACTAAATGTAGATACTCGTAAAAATAAAAAATCAAATTAACATTAAACAACGTTAAAGCAACAACTTCAAACATATTACATTTTAGTATTAAAACCCAACATAAAAATTGTATAGTGCATATTTTTGCAAAATTATATAAAATTTAACATTTGAAAAAATAAACAGTGCGTTTCGCTAAGTGAACACCCTATACGTATATGCTATGTCGAATTTGAATAGTTTCATATCAATGTCATTTAAAGCAAAGCTTTTATTTATAAATTTAATAACAAAAAAGTTTTTCATATGTAGGCAAGTTTGTTAGACACATTAGATACAGGTATATTAAAGTAACAACTTTGTAATATTTTTAAAATTTTAGTTACGTAAATGTTCTTATTTTTAATTTCACTGTTGTTATTATTATTTCAGTTTAATTCGACAGCTTTGTTGTAAAATAAAAATTGAATGTCAATTTATTACAAATTCAAAAATCGTTTATTAACTTTTCCACAGATATGGCTGTCTGATAAATTCTATAAGAGCTAAAACATATCATTGCAAATATATCACAAGTATCAGAGTATTAAGCACTGTTGCCAAAAAATGGAAGTCTGAACGAACGGCACTACACACGGAAGTGGCTTAGTATTACTAATATCTAAATATATACAACCTACAGCCGACTGCAGCGCCACCGATATATAGCCGAACTAAAAAGTTTCACTAAAGATAAATTTATGACAAAATCACTTCCAACCGAAATTTGGCCATTAAGCTTAGTAGAGGCATCTGTGGCATTTGTACCAAATCTCACTAGTTTTCCTTGTCATTTCCATCGACGGAAGTGGCGAGGTTATATATGAAGTGGTAACGTGCGTCGTGTATCTACTTTGGAAGTGACAAAGTGCATAACATACATATATATATATATATATTAGGATTAGTATAAACAAGGGTATTGGGTATATATACATAATATACTATTGTTAACTATTATGTACGAAATGTAAAGTGTACGTATATAATATAGATACATTTATAGTACAGTCTTTAATATAAATGTTCGTTTTTTTTCTTCTTGTCAGTGTAGTTAGTGTTTCTCGACGTATATGAATTACGTGTTTTTTCTTATTATTTTTATGAAGCTTCTAAAAATAAACTATTATAATTAGATCGCTTTGTAATCTTTGTAGATCCTACAGAGTGTAATAAATAATCACGTAGGATAACAGCAAAGAATAATTGAGAATTGATCGACTTACCTATAAGGATGATCGTTCCAAATTATTCGAGCTGTTGTCCGTAATGATTACTACATTCCACCCTGCCTCCAAGAGAACACTTGCGATCTAATTAATTCAAATAATACAAATGACAATATAAAGTATATCTTCGCATGAGTATAGTAGGTGACAAAAACTTATCTTTGTACTTTTTGTGCTGGTTACAATGGATTAATACAATTACAGCTCGAATAATCTGAATCGATCATACTTAAAGGTAAGTCGATTAATACTTCAATTTTAGTCGACGTTTACAAAAATGCATTGACCAAATAGTAAACATTTTGAGGGATTACCTTTATAATTTTCTAATGTAATGTTACCTTTATTAAATAAACATAAACTTTTGATTTATTTTTCATTCTTAATGAAGTCCTAACATTCTTAAACGTCGTTTTTCGAAATTTTTGTATAGATGACTTATTTCTGGCTGTACTGTATAGACCGGCCGCTGAGGAATGTTTCTTGGAACACTTTATATATAGAATAGATTTAATTAAAATTAATCTTAATCTACTGCACATGACTTTTTCCCACCTTCAGATAGGATAGACGTAGCATCCGAAATTGCAAAACCGGGTGGCGCCTAAAAAAACTATACCCACTCATATTGAAATTATTTATTCCCTTCGTATACCCAAACTTATAAACTTTTCCCAGTTTTGTGGCGTTGTCGCCCACAACACGTCACAATTACTCAGAATATTATCAGAAATTGTAGAAGAGCTTGTAACAAATAAAAGAACATGATCTACATATCGAGACCAGTGAAATATCTAAGTAAAATTTTCATTATTATTATTAACAACATGTTATCCTAAATTATTTAAAAACTGTTATAAGTATATATAAGTATATAAAATTATAAGGAATGTCTCATTGCCAAATCATTTCATTGCATATAAATCTTACCAAATATGAAAATATCTTACCACAAACAGCGGCAACTTTAACAAAGCTGATATAAAAGCGATTTCATTACTACTTATTTTTTATCGCTAATACAACTTTCAATGCCTCACCTCTAGAAACATTAGTAAAAAGGTTACTTACATCAAATAAAATCATATGAAAATTATCAGCTTATGGAACAGATTGCAATCAATTAATCAACTCTAAAGATTTTTTAAAGACATATAAATGAAAAAGGAGTATTTGTAAAACTAATTACAGGTCTAATAGGAAGAAACATGTTTTTGCTTATCAAAATGGTTTTGTTGATTGTTTGGTATGTATCGTGGATCTTTTTTTGGTTGTTACTTTCGAAGGGCGGCATTTTTAAAATTTGCATCAGACGCATTACAAAATCCACCGCATGCGGCCCTGACAGGTAGGTACGTTTCTGAGTTATAGTAAGTTCAGATTTTGCTTTTCTTTAATAGATTGGTTTAAAATTACTTTCATAAGCAACAAACTGGTTAATAACCAAATAAGGCAAGTGTTTGCGATTATTATAAATAGACCGAAGCATCCAAATAAAACATATATGTCACCAAGTAAAATCGTATAGGCTACTATATTTAATATAATATTTATAAAATTATTTTTATTGAAAATTGGTAACATTGTAACAGATTTGGTGGAGAAAATGTTTAATAGTATTGTTAGCATTAATTTCATAAAGTAAGCATTATGTAAGTATCAGTTAAGTCAAGAATTTGAATTGCATCATCTTGTAAAACTTGTCAGATCACAAATATATTGGTATTACATTCTCCAATTTTGGATTTTCCATCTAGAGGACCAAGAAGTCGTTTCAGCGGATATATTGAAATCTTCAATTTTTCGCCTTGAATTCTATTCTTCAATTTTTCGCCGTAACTGTTAGTGAAAAACTTCTGCACATGTGTTAATTTTGCTCTTTCTTTTAAAAATTTCTCACTTCATCAATTTGAATATCGTATTTATTTGAATTTCCCGCCAATTTTAACGTCGCTTTCTGATATACTTTTTAAATTCCCTTGTATCGAGATCCCCTATCGAAGAGATGTCAGTTGACGATATATCTACTAATAATGTCAATAGCTTTCACGGGAATTCTATTGCATTTTATATATTTTGTACTTGTAGTCTGATATAAACTGTTTACGAAATTATGATATAAACAGTTTAACATTTTAAAAATTATTGTTGCTTATTATTACTTTCTAATATTCTACTGTAAACTACTTACCATTTTCTGTACAAGTAATTACGTTTTCTCCATAAGTTTCCATATCCGAAGGACAAATCACTTCAATTTGAGTACCTGTTTCAAATATAGTTATGTTTTCTACAAAATCTTGGTAACGCTGGTCAGCTAATATACTTAATTCACTATTTATAGGCTTCTTAAATGCAACACATTGAAAACCTAGAAAATGATAAATGAAAATAATCAAGAATTGGCAAATATTTTTTATGCATGCATAAGTGAGAAGAATAAAATTGATTTAATTAAAAAAAAGATAATATAAAATAAATGTGGATGTGACGAATGTGTGTAGGTGAGAGATAGACACACTTTATATATGTTACACAAAACTGGAGTACGTGGCGGAAGCAGACCGTCGCAGTAGAGACCACGGCGGGTCCGGTGAGAGGAAGGGCAGTTCGGGTAGTAACGGCGTACGGCGAGCAGGCGTGCTATTATTAATTGCATTTGTTGTATTTTCCCTGAATAAATGGCGTTTATGTGATAGTTGATTTTAATTAAATAACAAACACAAACAAAGTGTAATTCCTTGGCGTTAAGGAGAAATAGACGAAAACGGTAAAACTGAAAGTTGTCTGTGAACAGGTGCTTGGTGGATCGACGACGACGATCAAAAATCCAAAGGACAGTGTGGTGTTTTGTATCACAAAAGACGACTGTAAGTACAGACTATTTACTATAATTGTGGCAAAATAATTAAGGCGTCCTGATTAAATCCCGTTGAAACTTGTTGGTTAGGTGGCGATTAGGTAAGCCAGCCAGATCGGCGTTTGTAAAATACACATGTTGCTTATGATTGTAGAGCCACCGGCGGTTGGTTAAAACGGTAACGATGAGTCAATAGGCTACCTGCGTATAACGCCAAAATCCCATGCTTTTTTTTATGAAGGTTCAAATTGCAAATTTTTGATCGATTTTACCCCCTCCACTTTCCTTTTCGGTCCGCGCCCGCGTCCGCTGCCCCGCAGCCCGCCCCTCCACTTTCCTTTCAGGTCCCACACCTGCGCCCGCTGGTCCGCAGCGCACCACTTGCAGTTCTCGCGTAGGTCTCCGGAGCGCCTGTGTGTAAATAGTCCGAGGTCTGGAGCCCTAGGCCTTAGGCACCACACGCGGCGTGTTTATAACTATAGATTTTAATAAATTGGTATTAATTATCGCAAACAACGAAATTCCTATATGGAGAAGTCCCAGTCAGGGTTCCCCATATAGGCCACCGGGGTCCCCCATGTAGGACTCCGCTCCCCATGGCCCCCATGTAGAGCTCCGGGACCTTCATTCAGCAGCCTGAAGCCCCACACATATATAACATATTTATGGATCTTAATAAGTTGATATTAATTACCGCCTGAGAAGGTGCGCAGAGAGCGAGACGGAGTATATCGTGGTAGCCGTTAGTTGTTAACGCAGCCGAGCGCTTATCAGTAGATGGCGTTGCAAGTGGAGCACGCTACGCCGTTAGAGTGATATAATAGTTATTTATGCAACAAGTACAAAAAGTAGGTGTTTATTGTGTTGTCCTACTCGGCCTGACGGCCTCGTTGGACAATTTCACGTCACGTGCAATAAGCACTTTTTGTACGAGTTGCATACAATATTTTTTCTACGTTCATGCAAAAACAAAAAAATGTTATTTAGATGACACTAAGTCTAGGAAAATGTGACGTCGATTTGAACGTTTATGTTTGTCATGATGACAAAACGCTGTAGTAGAATGACAGATGAATGCAATAAACATTTTATTGCACTAGTGCAATAAAGAAGATAATTATAGTTCAATAAAGTTTTGTTTTTTTGCATGAACGTAGAAAATAATAATTATTAAAACTCATATAGTTATTATAAATACAACCAATAGTACAATTTCGAAATCGGAAATGCTATTACAGTGGAAATTTTGCTTTTATTGGTTCCTCATCGAGACCTATCACGTGACGTTATTATTTAAATGAAAAAATACTTCTCTGTGTGCGATCTGAACCCGGCACCTATCGCATGCAAAGCAGACGCGTTACCACGAGATCACTATGACTATTAATAAAATGTTACAGTAACTGCGTAATATATGAATCAGAGAGCGCTTGAAGGCATTCCCAACCAAGCAGTCTGAGTTATAACAATAACTCTATTGATGATATTAAATAGAAATATTGAAGATTTTACAGGTGCTAATTACAGGTGATATAAAATATTTATAAATATGTATGAAAAAAAAAACTGGTAGCGCTGGGAATCGAACCCCGGAGCTGTAGAGTGCGAAGCGTGCATCGTATAGGTGATGAGTAATATATGGGCTTGTGCTGGAAATAGTGGCGGTAAATTCAAATTGGTATGAAATTTAAAAGAAGGTGGGAAATTCAAATTAACGAGAGTGGCGGTAAATTCAAACTGGTGGGATATTTAAAATTAATCTAAGTGGCGGTAAATTCAAATTGGTAGAATATATAACATTAGGCGGTAAATTCAATTTGGGTAGATTTAAAATTAGGCGGGAAATTCTGATATAAACGTGACATAAATGTGACAGAAAAAAGGACAACGATGACAGAAAAAAAGGACAACAGCGACAGAAAAAAGAACAACGCTGACAGAAAAAGGACAACAGCGACAGAAAAAAAGGAAAACGATGACAGAAATAAGAACAACAGCGACAGAAAAATGTACAACGATGGCAGAAAAAAGATAACAAAAAGGATAACAAAAGGATACATACTGCAAGTATACAGGGTGTAACTTTGAAGGAGGGTCCGGTTTGGAGGGGGGGTAGTCCATGTTTCCTAGATTGCTAATTTGAAATTAGTTTTTTTTAAATCAAATAAATAGCCGAGTTATAATTAATTTTTTAAACTGCACCCAAATTGCTATACACGCCGCCCCTGTACAGCGTCCGAGTTTCACTGCAGAACCATGTCTACGGTGTTGCCAGTTATTTGTTACCAGTCTAGACTCTAGACGTCGGAACTTGTCCCGTCAGTTCAGGGACGCATTCCACGCAGCGCGGCGCGACCGAAGCTGACATTTTATAATGAATTCAGTACATACGTAGCTTTAATGTAGTGCACTACGTATTATTTATTTACATTACGTTCACGAGTACAAGTTAACTGTATACTATTGTATACAGGTATCCGCGCACAGTATCCGTCGCGACATTTCACTAGTACTAGAACACGCAAATGCAAAAGCTATAACAAAACATAGTTTGACATAATTGTGAGGCCGTGAAATGTGAAAGTGAGGATTTTTTAGTGAGGTAATGTGAATGCAGAAGACAATAGTCTGGATATGCAAAACTACAGCTTCCAATTTATTGTGATGAGATTTCGGCCATGCGAGTCACTAGAAATAACATAACACCAATTCAATGTAAATACCTATGTTTAACATATTTGTGCATGTATACACCTCAGTCTGACCCTAATAAACTGTCAATGATACAAGTTCCGACGTCTAGATGTTAAGGAACGGAGATACAAAAAAGAAAAAACTGCAAAAAATAATCTTTTAAATATGCTTTTTTATAACATTGCGACTCATCAGTCATTATACTTTTCTGTCAATTCTGATGAAGTATGGATCCTAAAACCATTTTCGAATGTTGTAAAAAAGTACGTAATGTAAAAGTACGTAAAAATTTTTTTTACTGATCTAATTACTATTAAATAATAGTTTTGGTAAGTGGATTTTAATACGTTACCTACTAATAAATTATTGCCAGTAAAAATTAATGTTTTAAAATAATTGTTGCTGTTTTATAAAATGTACGTAATTAAAAATAAGCAGATTATTAGTCTGATAGCTTTAAAATGTTTTAAACAAACAGTTTCAGTACAAAGGATTTGATACTATTTTTAAGGGTTTTATCAATGTCCCTTCAATAACTGTGACATTGACCTAGTTTATAAAATAAAAAAAGCAAGTTATCTGCGTGATTTTTTACTGCAATCGAATTAGAATTTGTTTAATGCAGGGTTGTATTTTGCCAAGATTAATTTCGTAATAATTTAAAGTGGTATTTTGTGGAATGCGTTATTCTGTACAAGTGTATAATAACCTTCATTAGTTTTCATTACCAAGTGTGTGTGGTATTATGAAAAAAATATGTATACAAATTAAGAAAGATCTAATACGAGAGCTAATATGTTTAAAGCTTCGTCTTTTTTATATAAAAAATTAGACAGCGACTGCAAGAAAACGATATCAGATAGACAGATAGACAGATAGCGATAGACACGTATCGCATAAGAAAATGTCTGTAAGATTAGTTCAACATTTAAGAGACTATGGGAGTTATGAACGCCAATACTCTAATGTCGAGTAAAAACAAACTCGGAAAGTAATAATCTTGAACCAAATACTTTAATTGGTGTGTTATCCGTAAAAGAATACATATTTTATTTTTTGTTTATATGGAATAATAAAGCGAACACCCACTACAAGCAAATGTATGTGTCAAAAAGCAGTGCCTCACGGGTGGCGTGGGCCTTTTGCTTTCTAATAGAACTTATTTCCCCATCTTCCACTTCAATAATTAAATATGGCAACAATGCTGGTGACGCTGCAACTAGATATGCTCAGCGCTTGTCTGCCCAGTGGCGTACTATGAAAATTGCGAAAAAAGGCAACAAAAAAAAAACTGTTTTTGTGACAGAATTTAAGAAAACAAACTTATGATATGTGTTTGTAATGGTCACGGGTACCCCCCCTCCAAACCGGACCCCCCTTCAAAGTTACAACCTGTATAGTCATTATATAATCGCTAGTCAAAGAGTAAACATGTATGTGTGCGATAGAAGTGGACTTAGTCGCCACGCTAACAAACATAAATCTAAAACATTTCCCTGTAACACATGTGGAAAGAAATTTACGAGACGGGACAACTTATTAACTCAGAGGAAAAACAAGCATCATCAGATAAACAGTAAACTTCTCGTCGACATGAAAGAACCAAACAGAAAATATGTATACAGACCTATCGACTACAAAGAAACAGACATGAGTCGTGAGAGCAATGAAGATGAAAGTGCTGATGAAGCCATTAGCACAGATTATCCGTTAGGAATAGAAGATAGTATCCATTGTGAGAATAAAGAAAATGGTGAAGATTCTAATATACTGTTAAACGAGCTACGATATTATATCGAAGAATGTGGTTTCAGCATAGAACATCGTCTATGTAGGAATATTATTACCAAGTTACAAAATATGGGAATAATTCAGTAACTTAATAGAAGATTTCAGCAGTTTAACCAATCCAGAACTAACTTCGATCTATTCTTTTATGTGGACGTTTCCAGAGCAGAGGAGACCGAGACGGCTGCTCATCAGGCTCTAGATAGTTATAGGGTGGAGAAGGAGTTCTTTATGTGTGAACTGAATTTACTAAAGGATATTGTTAGGCATTTTATGAATGATATCTACTGAAATATATGTAATCAGTATATGTATGTTTTTTTATTTTTCCTACCCTATAATTTACCCCCACTTCTCCCTGAGTCATAATTTACCCCCACCTTCCCTGAACAAGATATAATTATGATTACTGTGTTAAAACATTCATTCTTCATCTGACGCTCAAAGTGTTAAGAAGTATTCCTAATTAGTTCTTACCTGGTTACATAACCTCAAAATGTCAAGTCTATGTGATCCTCGACAAGTACTGGTATGGATTGTACGGAGACTTTAAGATTATTGTTGATAAAAATACCGGCTTTTTTAACGCAACCAAACTGTGTCCGGAGGGCGGAAGAAGATTTTGCAAGTGGCTGGAGAATAAAAGATCAAAAGAACTTATACAATTTTATGAATCGGAAAGTGGTGTCCCGATTTCTACAAACGGCTTTTACATAGTAAAAGGTAATAAGAACCCCGTGTACAATACTGTTATTTCTAGAATCTACATGCGAAAAGAGTTGTTTTTGGATATTGCCTGCTGGATATCTTCAGAATTCTATGTAAAATGCAATAACATTGTAATGTTTTTGGGTTCGATTATTAAAAGATTATTATTTTAATTAACACTTTATTACCACCACCATATATTTAACGCACCAATTTATCTTTATACATCTGTACATGAACTAACTATTCAAATGTAACGAAATGAGTATTTATAAGAAACAATATATACAAAAAACTATTTCCTTTTTCCTAGGCGCCACATTTAAAATATTTACAAATATACTACATATTTCTCCTCCTCATTTTGAAAATAATTTAATAATGAAATCTATTAGGATTTTTCCTTATACGTGTACCTCTACGTATTTCTACAGAATTATTTTCAAAATTCGGCTGAGGTAGCTCCGGTTCACTACAATTTTCTTCACTTATATTACTAATGTTCTCAACACTTATTTCACCTATCACCTTTTCACTAATATCACTTACATCATTTCTTATACTACCATATTCTAAAATTTGATTTAGATGCCTGTGCCATGTTTTACTTATGTCAGGTATATATATTAAATATGTTCTTGGTCCAATTTTCTTTTTAATGTTACCTTTTATCCACTTTACTTTCTCTCCCCTATAATCTTTTACTAAAACTACTTCTCCTTTATAAAAAAATTTCTTTCTTTTCCCATGGTAATATTTTTTTTGTTGATTTAATTGTTTTTTTACTTTTTCCGGTATTTTATTTTTATTATGATTTTCGGGAGGCAGAAGTAATGATAATTTAGTTCTTAATTTACGGTTGAACATAATTTCAGCTGGAGATACACCTGTGGTACAATGAGGAGTGCTTCGATAATCAAAAAGAAATCTATTTAACATCAAATCTAAATCAAAATTTCCAGATTCTACAGATTTTAATAAACTATTTTTTATAGCTTTCACAGAATTTTCTTCTTGTCCATTGGTTGCAGGATGAAAAGGTGGACTATGTATTAAATTTATGTTATTTAACTTTAAAAAATTACTAAACTCGCTAGAAGTGAAGGATTTAGCATTATCAGACATTATCTTATTAGGTAATCCATATCTCGCAAAAAGGCTTCTTAATATTTTAATAGAGATATTCGAATTAGTACTATTTACAATAAATGCTTCTAACCATTTTGAATAAGCATCAATAATAACAAATATATATTTTCCAAATATAGGGCCTAAATGATCAATATGTATTCTTTCCCAGCATGAATTTGGATAATCCCAGCTGATAATAATAATACTATAATATTTCTGATTGCAATTTACTAGGTACTACTACTCTATACCCGAACATTAAACAATCATCTACAATAGACAAACAATTTCTATTAATAAAATAAGGTTTTAATTCAACTTCTACTTTTTTAGGCCACCCTATATTAATATATTTATAAACTTTTTTAAAAGTTTCACCTGCTAAACTGCAGTCTCTTATATTCTGCCAATTTATAGATACTTTTTCATTTTCAGATATATAATTAACTATATAATTTAAATTTTCTTCTTCAAGATTACTCTCTAACAAAGGTAATCGTGAAAGACAATCAGCATAATTATTACCTGATTTTACATATTTTATATCAAATTGAAAATTAGCTAAAATTAGTGCCCATCTCTGTAACCTATTTGCTGCAAATATTGGAATACCTTTTTTAGGTCCAAAACTGGTTACTAACGGTTTATGATCTGTTAAAAGTGTAAATTTTTTTTGCAAACAAATACTGATAAAATTTAGAAACACCAAAAATTATAGCAAGGGCCTCTTTCTCTAATTGACTATATTTCTCTTCACATTTTGATAACGTTCGACTAGCATAGGCAATTGGCCTATCTACTCCATTTATTTGATGTGTAATTACTGCACCAATTCCATAAAATGATGCATCAACAGCTAACTGAATTGGTAAATTTGGATTAAAATGAACTAGAACGTCGCTAGAACCTAAAATTTCTTTTATTTTTATAAAAACTTTTAAACAGTTAGCATCAAAATTAAATGAATTATTTTTTTGCAGCAAATTATACAAAGGTTTAAGAATGGTAGAACTATTTGGAATAAATTTATGATAATAGTTGACCATACCTAAAAATGATTTTAATTGCGTAACAGTATTTGGCACTGGGGCGTCTATTATGGCTTCTACTTTTTTTTACAGGTATGTAGACCTTCTTTATCTATTGTAAACCCTAAATATGTAACACTTTCTTTAAAAAATTCACATTTATATTTTTCTAATACAAATCCTACTTCAGCCAATTTGTTTAATACGGATTTAACTCGTTCTAAATGTTCTTGTTGGTTTTTACCTGTTATTAACACATCGTCTAGAAATGAAGCTGCTCCTTCCATTCCATCTAATACTTTTGACATAATTTTTTGAAATTTTGCTGGACCTGAATTTATCCCAAATGGTAATCTATTATAGCAAAATAAACCTTTGGAAGTAGTAATGGTGGTTAATTTCCTTGATTCTGGATCTAACTGCACCTGTTGATAAGCATTCGATAAATCTAATTTAGTGAAATATTGACCACCCTGTAATTTAAAAAATAGTTCTTCCATCCGAGGAAGTGGAAATTTATCTACTTCTAAATCTGGATTTAATGTTATTTTATAGTTCCGCACAACCTAATTGTACCATTAGGTTTCAAAATTGGAACTACAGGTGTACCATAATCACTATATTCTACAGGTGATAAAATATCTAACTTAATTAACCTATCAATTTCTAATTCAACTTTTTCTTTCAAAGCGAAAGGTACTATTCTAGCGTTAAAGAATTTTGGTTGTGCATTTTTCTTTAACTGAAGTTTTATGTAACCTTTGTTAAAACAACCAAGTTTATCACTAAAAACTTGCGGAAAACTTTCAAACAAATACTTTCTTATATCTTTATTAGAATTCAAAGTATTTAAGCTCATATTAAATTTACTAAAAAAATCACGTCCCAACAATGGTGGTCCACCATTATCAACAATGTATAAAAATAAATTTTGACTGATTTTTATACGTAATTGTAACTAAAATTTTTCCAAGAGGACAAATAATATTGCCATCATAAGTTGTAAGTGTTTTATCAGTTTGCATTAACGGCTCATTAAAAAAATATTTTTCTCGAAATTCTTTAGATATTACTGAAACACTGGCACCGGTATCTAACTCAAATTCAAAATGCATGTCATTTATAATAATATCTACATTAATAGGATTACAATTTTGTTCATTATCTAATTTATACAATTCATAAACTTCCTCTGCTGATTCTAAAAAATTATTTCTACTTTGCTTACAATTTGGATTTTCTTTTGACAATTTTTTGCATTTACTTGCGAGATGTCCTCGCATTCCACAAATATGACATTTACAATTTCGATACCTACATGGTAGGGGGTGTACCTTCCCACACACTCTGCATGATGGCGCTGTTCGCTGCTCTGCTCCGGAAGTAGTAGAAGAAGACGAAGGAGTTGCAATATGGACGCTGGCTCGATTTCCTGTGCGGGTCGCTGCTCGATCACGGCGTGGCGGCTGGTCCTGGTCCTGGTAGCTTCCTCCTGCTCTGCTTGGTCTCGCTCTGCTGCCGACTTCTTGATATTTGCTGTTCCCTTTTCGCAAATAATACGCCTCCTGCTTCGTTTTAACAGTAACTTCTTTCTGTCGATAACTAGCTTCCTTATTACTTGCTAGTTCTATGGCTCTCTCAAACGTCAACGCTTCTGGAATTTCTTCGAATAACCTGTCTTTTATAGGGCCTTTTAGAAATCGACACACGAAACGGTCTCTTAATGCAGTCTCGAGTTCCTCATTCTTAAAATCACACTTGCCTGCTAACTGACGTATACGAGCTGCCCATTCATGTACAGTTTCATCTTTATTTTTCTGACTTTCATAGTATTTTTCTCTTTCAGGGAAAGTTAGTCTCGGCGGAGTGAAATGTTTGTCAAATAAGCTTACCAAAAAATTGTAACTTTTGGTTTCAGGCTTATCTGGTAAGCACAAACTGTATATCAGTTGATATGCCGTTTCATTGCACATGTTTAACAATATTCCCCGTTTTACTGCTTCTTCATTTATTTTGTTAATAACAAAATATTGCGTTAATTGTTCTTTGTATATTGTCCAAACACATTCACTGGGACTAAAAACTCTTAAACAGCCCACGTTCGACATTTTTGCACACACGTGTTCAAGTCTTATCGGAACTTTTTGCTTATAGTATCTAGTCCAGTTTTATAAAATGCGAATCACTACGTTTTTGTCTTTAAATCCTCATCGCCACTTGCAATGTTTTTGGGTTCGATTATTAAAAGATTATTATTTTAATTAACACGTTATAAAAACACCATATATTTAACGCAATTTATCTTTATACATCTGTACATGAACTAACTATTCAAATGTAACGAAATGAGTATTTATAAGAATCAATATATACAAAAAACTATTTCCTTTTTCCTAGGCGCCACATTTAAAATATTTACAAATATACTACAAACATAGTTGAGAAATATTTCGTTAATGAGTTCAAAACCAAGTACCAGAACGATCGCGCAGGACTTCTAACCAAGTGGAGGTCAACCTGAATGAATTGAAAAACCGAAACGCGAAGCTAGAAAATTACATTCACGATATCAGTCCGAAGGTCAGCGAGCCTGATAAGTGTCATATGTTAGCTATAGTATAGGAAAATCGCACACATGAGTATCCATACCGTATTATAAGAACTCAGCGGAGAGGTTTCAGGATAGCCTTGAACAGACTGCAGTGCAACTACCCCAAGGCGATGGTCGTTGCATACATGAAATATACCCCTAACGGCATCAATCTGTTCAATCGCATCTAGGATGATATACCCTATATTAATTATAAATATAATAATTTCAAACTTGTTAATGCTCCAATTGAGTGGTTTATTAATTATGTAAATAAAATGCTTGAAATATAATGTGTGTGTGTGTGTATTTTTACCCCCACTCCTACCCCATGTTGCTGTTTTCTTTGACACACAACAACCCAATTTATCTGATAAATAATGATTTGTAAGCTGAGGAGGAAAAAATGAAAACTGCTATATAAAATATATTTCATTAATTTATACAACAAACAAGCCACATAGAATTATTAGATATACAGAGGGTTATATAAAACAGCGTATCTTCCAACGAAAAATACTTCACATAAACTATAATAAAACAGAACATTGTAAATTCATTAAAATTAAAACAGGGTTTCCATATTTCTGCAGTTCTTCAAGGCACATGACCAGTAGGATGTTTTCAAACCAAACTAGGGGGTCTTCATCGCTACATAATATCATTCTTTATAATTGTAGCTAAAGTATTTGTATCTTCAACGTTAGGCAGCCCGTGCACCTGGTTACACATGTCTCTGAATTTGGCTGCTTCGTTTATCCTCACAGCTAATTGATAGCAATCGTAGCAGTAAGATATAAATTCATAGTATCCAATATTTTGTCTGTCACGTCTGTATGAGGAGACGACTCTGTAGGTTTTTTTCCCACATTTTTCACAATCTTCTTTGATGTTAGGAGTGCATTCTAAGCAGTTGCAGGCTCTCCCCCAATCGCATTCTTTGGACACGTGTTTGAAATCGCTAATGGCCGTTTGCACCGTTTGCTTAAACAGTGATTAAAAAATTAATCGCTGATTAATTTGAAAATTTTGTTGTACCGTTCATTAAACTTGATTTAACCTATCTTAAACACTGATTACTTTAACCGATTCTTTTCTGATGAGTAACGACTGATTAGATGCAAAATAGTGGGGTTATACTACTGCCGTATATATAGCAACCTAAACAAAAATTGCAGTGTTGCTACATTGTTTCTCTGATTAACTAACAAACGATTAATTTGTAATGGTGCAATTCACAAATTTTTAAACAGCAATTAAAAGATAATCGATGATTAGATAACCAGTGTTTAAAGAAAAACCGGTACAAACGGCCATAAGTCACCTAAACCTGCGTTTATCCTACCAGCAGAAATTGATGTCTTGGTTTTACTGGTAAATTATATTTCAGTAGATCATATACTCTTAGTTTGCAAATTTATATTTTCCTCTCTGACATTTTACCGCTATGCATTATAAAATGAT
The DNA here is from genome assembly GCA_025584915.1 of Monochamus saltuarius. Taxonomy (NCBI): domain Eukaryota; kingdom Metazoa; phylum Arthropoda; class Insecta; order Coleoptera; family Cerambycidae; genus Monochamus; species Monochamus saltuarius. The sequence continues at coordinate 39,453,664 of CM046724.1, forward strand.
GCACCCTTATTACAATTATGTCAATTATCATTATTGTTGGCTGACAGTAATCTTAACTCAAAACAGTTTCTTTTATTAGTTTAACGGTAACACAAAATCTGTCTACTGAAATGGATATTGTATTACACTGTGCAACCAGTGACGTTTACAACCAGTTTATTAAACATTGCATGATTGAGACTGTCTGCAGTGAAACTCACAAGCAAGGTAGTCTCTTCTTTATGGTGAAAACTATATACTGTTAAACAATATATACTGAAGGAAGTGGCAATACCAGAAATTGCTTTTAAGTGGTTACTTGAAATTTATATTATGCCTTACCAATCTACTAATGCACTATTGATAGAAAAAAATTATCTTGGTGTGATTGTTTTGAGAATACGATCAATATGTGCAAAAAAAAAAGAAAGGTTAAAACAGTTAAATGGTATTGAGGAATCAGTATATCCTTCAATTAAGATCGGACTTAAAATTTACTTGTTTGAGCTGATATTAGATAGTTTTGTCAGTAAATATTATCCATATATGCATTATTCAGATACTTACTGCTTTTCATTGGAGATATCAAGTAATTATAAAACAATTATCTATTGCATTGATGGAGCTATTACAAAATCAACATATTATGCTAAGAGTGATACACTTCGACATCTGTCATTCGAGAAGAATCCAAGAAGATGTACTGGAAATTTCAATCATCGAAAATCAGAATCAAAAATAATGTTCAGCGGTATGACAAAACTAAGAATATTTCTAAGCTGTTTGTAGATATAAGAATTAAAGTGAACTGCGACTGAAGCGCAAAATGATCAATATGTTAACTTTTAAATAACGAAGGGTAAAATTAGAGTTTTTAGAAATTGCAATTAAGTCAGGGCAGCTTTTGAGGAAAATTCGGTCAAAAGTCAAACCCAAAAACTGATAGAAACTCTTGTGAACTTTTTAGTATGTTCGCAGACTCTGGAATATATTTTAACACACTGATTGTTAGCCTTTACCGATTGTAGATGTAGTTATAGTCGCATATGACACAGTGCAAGTAAGATTAAAAAATAAAATGGTATTAATTATTGTGTATCAAGCCTGAGGACTTCGATGTATCCACAAGTGAATTTATTGGAGATATAATCGATGAATCAGAATCATTCAGGCTCGGACAGCCATATCGCATAATATGTAGGTAGTGGGTCTAAAAATACACTTATAAAGTAAAGTAAAAGACATTTTCTTGAACTGTGAGGCTTCACAATTGGTAAATTTTGATAGTATACAAGATATGGTTCTTAATGGACTCCGGTATATATCGCGTATAAAAATATTTAGACAACAAAAGAACACGAGGTGAATAAAAAGATTAAGTTTTGGGTATCATGTGTTTGTCTTATAATTTGTTATAATTAAGTTATTACGTAATATTAATATTTGTATTACTTTGAAATTATGTAAGTATAGGGAGTCTAATAAAAAATAAATAAACCATTCCTGCATATTCTTTCACCTCTTCTCCTTTGATATCTGGTATTTTTAACTAATAAACGTGCAATGTTTTATCAAAATCGTTTAAATAAATTATAAATGCTTTCTTGATAGATATTTGTTTTATATTGCAGGTGGGATAAAGATAATATATGTGAGTGTCATGTTACCGTACTACTATTACACTACTATTAATGTTGCCGATATAAAATTGTATCGAGGCCACCCATTGGAACTAAATTATATATAATATTTCAAGAAGGTACTTCCTACAGTATGTTATTTTAAAGCTGTTTTACTGTTGATTAATTACTGCTTTTGAAATTATTTTTTAGTTTTAAACCTCCGTTTCTTATTGTTTTTATACCTGCTTAGAATTGTCTTGGGCAACTTTTGAGTTCTAACAGATTTTAAAACTGCAATGTAAATTGATACCTATGTAAAGGTCACACAAACACCTGCATTTGTTCTATGTCAGCAAAAATTACTACTTTATTTCATAACTAGCGTTATCTTTTAATAGGTATATTACTAACATGGTATTATATCCTTATATATCATTTCAAAAAAATAAAATTCCCCTCTACCTATTTAAAGTGATGGGGGTCCATAAAATAATGTTAGGAAAAATTTGAAAACAGTCGAAAACAAGCAGTGTTGTGTATACTAGTAATAATAATATTGAGTTATAGTGTGTAACCAAACAAAGCCAGAATAATGTGGGCAGCTTATGTGAAAAGAGATCGAAATAAAAACTTGGATAGTGGTATTCGAAACCTACGTCAGACCATCTCAAATCTTAAGTTTGATGCCGATCATGAAGCCATTTATGGTATGGGAAACTTTTTTCCAGCAGAATATTGTGAAGAATTAGTTGAGAAATATGGAAAGGCGTTAGTATTGTGTGAATATTATTTAAACGAGCAATGCACCATAGATGATGTTGTTAATGGTTTTATTAACTTGGGCATGACGGGAATGCTTTATGAAATTAAACATTTACTGCAGAGCCATTTAGCCAATAATATTCCTGAACGCGAATGGGAACAAGAATCTGATGGCCAGGAGGAAAGCGATGTAAGAATGAGTCAGCAATGAATCTGTATTAATATAATATTCAATAAACTTTATTGTCATACAGTCGTTTTATTATTTCATATAAATTATATACGAGTATCACTACCAAAAAAACAATCAGTTTGTCTCTAGAATCAATAAGGAACGCTTCACAGTTAATAGTTCTGCAAACAATTTTGAAAAGTTCGCTAATTATACAGCGGTGTTTCATATTTCAGTTCATTGACCTACATCTGATATCATGCACAGTAGGGACCTAACCTAATAGAAAAAAACATGACACCGAATGCTCTCTAGACGAAACACGAGCTACAATTATAAAGAATGATATTATGTAGCGATGAGGACCCCCTAGTTTGGTTTGAAAACATCCTACTGGTCATGTGCCTTGAAGAACTGCAGAAATATGGAATATGGAACTGTTTTAATTTTAACGAATTTGCAATGTTCTGTTTTATTATAATTTATGTGAAGTATTTTTCGTTGGAAGATACGCTGTTTTCTATAACCCTCTGTATATCTAATAATTATATGTGGCTTGTTTGCTGTATAAATAAATTAAATATATTTTATATAGCAGTTTTAATTTTTTCCTCCTCAGCTTACAAATCATTATTTATCAGATAAATTGGGTTGTTGTGTGTCAATGAAAACAGTAACGTGGGGTAGGAGTGGGGGCAAAATACACAAACACATTATATTTCAAGAACTTTATTTATATCATTAATAAACCACTCAATTGGAGCATTAACAAGTTTCAAATTATTATATTTATAATTAATATAGGGTATATCATCTTTGATGTGATTGAACAGATTGATGCCGTTATGGGAATATTCCAAGTCTGCAACGACCATCGCCTTGGGGTACTTGCACTGCAGTCTGTTCAAGGCTATCCTGAAACCTCTCCGCTGAGTTCTTATAATATGGTATGGATACTCATGTGTGCGATTTTTCTATACTATAGCTAACATATGACGCTTATCAGGCTCGCTGACCTTCGGACTGATATCGTGAATGTAATTTTCTAGCTTCGCGTTTCGGTTTTTCAATTCATTCAGGTTGACCTCCACTTGGTTAGAAGTCTTGCGCGATCGTTCTGGTACTTGGTTTTGAACTCATTAACGAAATATTTCTCAACTATGTTATTGCATTTTACATAGAATTCCGGAGACATCCAGCAGGCGATATCCAAAAACAACTCTTTTCGCATGTAGATTCTAGAAATAACAGTATTGTACACGGGGTTCTTATTACCTTTACTATGTAAAAGCCGTTTGGAGAAATGGGGACACCACTTTCCGATTCATAAAATTGTATAAGTTCTTTTGATCATTTATTCTCCAGCCACTTGCAAAATCTTCTTCCGCCCTCCGGACACAGTTTGGTTGCGTTAAAAAAGCCGGTATTTTTATCAACAATAATCTTAAAGTCTCCGTACAATCCATACCAGTACTTGTCGAGGATCACATAGACTTGACATTTTGAGGTTATGTAACCAGGTAAGAACTAATTAGGAATACTTCTTAACACTTTGAGCGTCAGATGAAGAATGAATGTTTTAACACAGTAATCAAATTTATATCTTGTTCAGGGAGGGGTGGGACTAAATTATGACTGAGGGAGAAGTGGGGGTAAATTATGGAGTAGGAAAAATAAAAAAACATATTGTAGTATTTATATGGATGTATGTTTTATTTGATTAAATTTATTTTAATTTTAAATATTTTATTATGTATTTAATGTCAAAGTTTGAATATTAATTTTTGTTGGGCGCCTTGATCCTTTTATGTATTATGTTTTATGAGTGTATGTTGTGTTTAAGCTATATTTTGTTCAATACAAACCTTTTATATTAATTTTTTTTATCTATCTTTTTATCTTACCTTATTTATACAATTTTTGTTTATCCCTTGCTAGACACAGTTTCACAAATCAAAAGAGCAAAAGACACTTAACTCAGGAGTCGGTTCAAAATATGCAGGGTTTTTTATTTTATAACAAATAGTAACACACTTGAAAGATTAACAGTTTTTTGGTTCTAGAATCAATTTGAAAACAATAAAGAATATTTTCTTTTTTTAATATTACTCCTCTGATGATAATTTAACCAAACCACTATAAGTTAAAATTTTGTTATTGAATTTAATTGAGGTTTTATAAATTATGCTAAAAATATTCTTTATTTTGTAATGTTGGTTGCATTCCTACAGAGTGTAATATCATAATATATTCTAAAATAGTGACTGTTCATGCATGACAGATATTATTAGTTCCAGTGAAATTTGTGAATATGGTCGTTTTATTGCTTGGATTAGACTTAATTTATACAGGTAAGTCCTGTAGTTTATTCTTAATACTTTGCAAAGATTGAAATAGTTGAAATCTGTTTTAATTTAGCTATAGAAATTTAGAGTGCACTTTATTTTTTTAAGGTACCTGAGGTTGAAAATTTATTATTTTCCTTCCTGGAAACTGGAAACTATCCTGTAGGATTCTATGGAACTGCAAATTTCCCTGGATACGGTTGATATTTTCTGTATTGGCAAAAACAAACTTTACTGGAGGATGGAGACTGGTAAATTTAGCTGGTGAGTCGATATTTTCTTATTGTATACTTGTTTGTTCTAATAAATTTTGTAGATTTACGGGAGCTCTCTTGCGATGCTGCTGCTCTTTTCTAAACCCAAGCCGTAACTAACAACAACTTCTTTGTTTTTTATCCTTTATGTAGATTGCCATGTTAAAAGGTCCATTCACATGATTTTTCCACAGTCTTTGGATGTCTTTTTATTCACATTATCACAACACTCCTTATAATTAATACATTTTATAAATGTCCTTTTGTTTTTATTGTACAATTTTAATTATTTTATTAATGAAAATAGTCTTTATTTGGTTTTTAGGTCATTTACAAGGGATTCTTGCAAAGTCACCTTTACTTTTGACAGTTCTGGAATTAATTCTAATAATTTGACATTTAAATTTATTTTTCAGGATATGATTTATTTTTAATGGAAATATCTTTCATAATGTTACTCGTCTGCCTACAATATGTATATCAGATTAATCTATAAACTTTCACCTTTCATTCAATATATGGTGCTCTGAGTTTAAATTCCTTTTCTTTATGTACTGAGTGATAACAATTGTCAATGTCATGCAAATTTATGAAATTTATTTTTTAACTTGATAATAAAATTATTAAATTATTATTTTTATGCTATGTAATATTATTTATTCTTAGTAACTTTATATCCAGGATATCCATATTAACAATTCTTTATATTTTTTTTAAATTGACACTAATAATTATTAATTTTATTCAACTTTAAGTTCGGTCAGGTATTATTTTCATTTGATTTTCTATGTGCATATTTCAGATTGTTACAATATATATACTGATTACATATATTTCAGTAGATACCATTCATAGAATGCCTAACAATATTCTTTAGTAAATTCAGTTCACACATAAAGAACTCCTTCTCCACTCTATAAATATCTAGAGCCTGATGAACAGCCGTCTCGGTCTCCTTTGCTCTGGAAATGCTGATTAAGTCCACATAAAAGAATAGATCGAAGTTGGTTCTGGATTGGTTAAACTGCTGAAATCTTTTCTCAGGATCTTTAGTGTAGCCCACTTTATTATATATTAAATTACTGCCATTACTCCCATATTTTGTAACTTGGTAATAATATTCCTACGTAGACGATGTTCTATGCTGAAACCACATTCTTCGATATAATATCGTAGCTCGTTTAACAGTATATTAGAATCTTCACCATTTTCTTTATTCTCACAATGGATACTATCATCTATTCCTTATGGATAATCTGTGCTAATGGCTTCATCAGCACTTTCATCTTCATAGCTCTCACGACTCATGTCTGTTTCTTTGTAGTCGATAGGTCTGTATACATATTTTCTGTTTGGTTCTTTCATGTAGACGAGCAGTTTACTATTGTTTATCTGATGATGCTTGTTTGTCCTGTGAGTTAATAAGTTGTCCCGTCTCGTAAATTTCTTTCCACATGTGTTACAGGGAAATGTTTTAGATTTATGTTTGTTAGCGTGACGACTAAGTCCACTTCTATTCACAAACTCCTTGGAGCATACATCGCACACATACATGTTTACGCTTTGACTAGCTATTATATAATGACTATATACTTGCAGTATGTATCCTTTTGTTATCCTCTTTGTTATCTCTTTTCTGTCATCTTTGTCCTTTTTTCTGTCGCTGTTGTCCTTTATTATTTATGTCACGTTTATGTCACATTTATGTCACGTTTATGTCAGAATTTCCCGCCTTATTTTAAATCTCCCCAAATTGAATTTAGGTACCGCCTAATATTATATATTCTACCAATTTGAATCTACCGCCACTTCTGTCACTTTGAATCTCTCGCCTAATTTTAAATATTCTACCAATTTGAATTTACCGCCACTTAGATTAATTTTAAATATCCCACCAGTTTGAATTTACCGCCACTTTCGTTAATTTGAATTTTCCAGCTTCTTTTAAATATCATACCAATTTGAATTTGCCGCCCCTTCTGCCATGATGATTTACCGCCACTCTCATTAATTTGAATTTCCCACCTAATTTTAAATATCCTACCAATTTGAATTTACCGCCACTATTTCCAACACAAGCCCATATATTCACCTATATCCTCATCAAATCCCACACAGAGTAAAGTATTTTTTCATTTAAATAATAACATCACGTGATAGGTCTCGATGAGGAACCAATCAAAGCAAAATTTCCACTGTAATAGCATTTCCCATTTTGAAATTGTACTACTGGTTGTATTTATAATAACTATATGGCCCGGTTTTTCAATATGAGATTAACTTGTATGTTAAGTAACATGCCTACCTACAAGTTGACTAATGGTTAATTCCCAAATGCGTTTTTCATTACTTTTTGTTACTTTAGTTAACTATCTGGAGGTTTGCAATTTACTTATTATGTTGGCGAAATTGCTGGCACATTTTATGTATTTTGCTACGATTGTGATATAAAATGCACTACGTTGGCAACAAAAACCCAAAAATTGGTAACCTAACTTTGTCAAATTTGTTTATGACAACTGTCAAGTGTGTTCTTAAAATACCGCAGGTTGCAACAACTGTCTGCGGTGACAATATAAATCTATTAAAAAAGTCTTTACCGTCATATTCTTCGAAGTAGTTTGGTCTAGCTCGTATTATTTTAGGTCTTCTGATATCTTCTTTGTCGCTGCTGTATGCATTAATATCGTATGCCATAATAAATAGTAACAAATTAACTATTTTTAGGTTAAACTTCTGAATTAACTGTCACATCCTTAATTAACCTGTCCTACTTCATGGCAGGTTATCTTTACCAAAAGTTAACTACTACATTTTTGGTAACCAATAATTGAAAACCCGGGCTTATGAGTTTTATAATTATTATTATATCACTCTGACGGAGTAGCGCGCTCCACTTGCAACGCCATCTATTGATAAGCGCTCGGCTGCGTTAACAACTAACGGCTACCACGATATACTCCGTCTCGCTCTCTGCGCCCCTTCTCAGGCGGTAATTAATATCAACTTATTAAGATTCATAAATATGTTATATATGTGTGGGGCTCCAGGCTGCTGAATGAGGGTCCCGCAGCTCTACGTGGGGGCCCTGGGGAGCGGAGTCCTACATGGGGGACCCCGGTGGCCCATATGGGGAACCCTGACTGGGACTTCTCCATATAGGAATTTCGTTGTTTGCGATAATTAATACCAATTTATTAAAATCTATAGTTATATACACGGCGCGTGTGTGTCCTAAGGCCTAGGGCTCCAGACCTCGGACTATTTACACATAGGCGCTCCGGAGACCTACGCGGGAACTGCACGCGGGCCAGCGGGCGCGGGTGTGGGACCTGAAAGGAAAGTGGAGGGGCTGGCTGGCGATGTGTCCGAGGTGGTGGCGTCAAAATCCAGGCGTAGCGATGTTTCGGCGACCAGATGTGAAGCTGGTAGCGTGGAAAGGCGTTCCATAAAGTTGGGACATCTAGAGGTGGATCGATTCGACCCTGACGACCCAGACACCAATATCGAGCGGTGGCTCCAAAAAATCAACCAACTAGGCATAATTCACCGCTGAACGGACTATGAACGATCGACCTTGGCGCAGGCAAAGTTGGCGGGTGCAGCCAGGTGGTGGTTTTACGTTAGAAGAGTACGACCTAACTTGGGACCAACGAAAAGAGAGGCTGAGAAGTGAGAGTTTTAACTGCATCTATAATTATCTAAATACTTCAGGTGTAATACTAGGCGATGTATCTGAATAATGTAAGCGGCGTTTATTTGACTTGTTACGGCGCGAGTCTAATTGTTTTTCTATAGGCGATGGCAATCTTGGTCTAACGAGCCTAGGGCAAATGCAGATTAAATTAACTTCGGAAGTGCCTGTCTATTTCAGACCTTACAGGTTGTTATACCACGAGAAGGCGCTGCTGAGGGATAATGTGCAGACTCTTTTGGAAGCTGGCGTAATAAGGGAAAGCGAGTCGGCGTACGCTAGTCCTCTCCTGTTAATTCCCAAAAAGTCTGGCGAGGTGAGAATGTGTGTTGATTATAGGGCGTTAAATGCGATCACTGTCAAGGACAGGTATCCACTTCCATTGATATCGGACCAACTAGACATTTTGACGAATAAGAATTTGTTTACGACGTTACACCTAGCGCAAGGTTTTCATCAAGTACTAGTGCATCCGGAGTCGGTGGATAAAACGGCATTTATAACTCCTAATGGTCACTACGAATATCTACGGGTACCTTTTGGTTTGTATAACTCACCGGCGGTGTTTCAGAGAATCATTCACAAAATGTTGAGTTGTAATGTCCCTGCTTCCAGGGCTCAGGTTCATCGGTGAGAAGAGGCAGGAAGCAAAGCAAACTCGCATTTTCCTAACTAATATCTATATTAACCTTCTACTAGTAAGTCTACATGACAACTACACATTTTGAATAATGAACTTAAATTACCTTTACTGAAAACTACTTACTGAACAATATTTATAACATGCATACTAATTACATATTATTAATCGTAAAAAGCTGTGCTGGACTGTTTCATATCCTGTTTCAAAGTTCAAACTTATTGTAACGCATCTAAATTATGAAATCTATAAATTTATTAACGAATCCAGTACACCTTCCTCAAAAAAAAAGAAAAAAACATTGTTCACAAAAGTTTTTTTTCTATATCCTACATCTATAATTTTTCTATCTACTTACTTAATTATAATACCGTTTAACCCTATTTTTATGTATTTCTATATGTTTATTATTTACATCCTTTAAAAAGCTTGTCCATTTTGTTACTTCATTATTAACTAACACCATATCTCCTATTTTATAACTTACTTCTTTACAATTATTGTCATATACACTTTTTTGTTTTAATTTTACAGCTAATAAATTAGATCTTACATCATTCCAAGCTGTTTGTAATCGAAATTTTAATTCTGCTGGGTAATTATCATAGTTATCGATCGATTCTGTTTTCAATATTTGATGGAATTCTACCCGGTGTGCCAAAAACTAACTCATGAGGCGTATAAGTGTTGAAGTGTGGACCGTATTGTTATATGAAAAACACCAATAAGGTATTCACGAACTCCAATTATTTGTTTCTTTTGCTAGTCGCATGCGTAAATATGCACCCAAATGTTTATGTGAATTTTCAAGGCTTCCTAACGTTTGATGATGGTAAGCTGTTGACTTTAAGTGTTTAATATTTAATAATTTGCATGCTTCTTGAAATATACTTGACATATACTCTGAACCTAAATGCGTTACTTCTTCAAGAGGTATGCCAAACCTTAATATAAAGTTTTCTACAAAAGCTTTCGCAACTGTGATAGTTTTTTTGTCGGGTATTGGGTATGCTTCTATGAATTTTGTAAGGTCACACTGAATTGTTAAAATATATTTAGTTTGTTCACTATCTAGATCTAACTAGATCGAGAAAATTTTTTTGGAAAGTTGATGAGGCTGTTGCGGTTATTGTCATGGGTTCTTTATTAGGTTTTGAATGTTTACATCTTTGACAGTCATCACACCTTTTCACAAATCCCTCAACGTCCTTTTTCAGTCCTTGCCAAAAATATTTTCTTTTAATATTGTTGTACATACGATTTATACCCGCGTGTCCTTCTGTGGGTAACGTATGGAAATCATTTAGAATTAATTGTCTTAGTTCTTTATTATTTATATGTTCTAAATCTCTTACTATAATTAATTTAATTTTTAATTTTTTTACTATTGCTTTACATGCAACTGACGTAAAAAGTTAACACTCTTTATTTCTCACAATATATACTTCTGAAATATTATTTTCTGCGCAAATTTTTTCCAAATCCCTCAGCGATGTACCTAGGTCAGACGCTGATCGATGATTTTGGTTAGTATATATTATTTGAGAATTTTTATCATAAAGTTATTTATTTGTTTATGTATACCTTGCTTTTTATTTGTAACTTTATTATCAAATTCCGTTTCTAATAATAGACGAAGTTCTACCGTCTCTTCTGGTTGTTTTAATATTTCGACAACAGTGGGGTGATCAAGCCCATTGATTATCGATGCACTAGCATTATTTCTTTCTTTTTCCTGTTTATTTTTGTTTCTGCTTTCCACCCTTGTCATAACATTCATCCTTTCATTATCTCTATCACTCATTAGATTCAATAACAATACGAGATAATACATCCGCAGTTACATTCTCTGTACCCTTTACATGATGTACTGAAAAGTCGTATTCCTCCAAAGCTAATCTAAATTTCGTTAACCTGCTTGATGGATCTGTCACACTAAATAAGTACACTAGAGGTCTATGATCCGTCAAGATTTTAAACTTTCTACCGAATAAGTATGGCCTAAAGTGTTTCATGGACCAAACGAATGCAAGCATTTCTTTATGTACCGTACTATAATTTTTTTCTAATACTTAATAATTTGCATGCTTCTTGAACTTACTTAACATATTGTTACGAAAGCTCACCTACCTTTTTAGATTGTTAGTTATGTTCCTGTTTACGGTAGAATTTATAATTGAAGTTCACCTACCTCGTTAGTTTGTAAATCACGTTTCTCTTTGTGTTAGAATTTATAATTTTTGTGATGGCTTTATTTTGACGTTTTCCGGAATATTCCAGGCTATACTCTATTTGTTTCTCAACACGTTCTCAAGATCTCAGAAACTTCGAGAACTTTAAAAACCTATATAAGCAGATCATTTTCGGCGCTGGAGTCAGTTTATATTGAGTAGCCGAACGCGAGTGACAAACGTCAAAGTATAGCGTTGACAGTTGTAAAATTGGTTTGAAGGATATATATCTTGTATTATCAAGAGTGACAATAAAGATTGTTTGTCTACGTGACGTGTTTCAACGATAACCTAATTTAGAGGTTACTGAACCTAAACTCTAAACCTAAATCCGTTACTGCTTCAAGAGTTATGCCAAACCTTAATAAAAAGTTTTCTACAAAGGCTTTCGCAACTGTGATAGTTTCTTTGTGGGGTATTGGGTAATCATGAATTTTGAAGGTCACACTGAACTGTTAAAATATATTTATTTTGTTCAATACTTATCATATATACATTGTTTCTAATTTTGTTCATTTCATGTCTTATATTTTCCCTTCCTCGTCAACTTGGTTTGACTGGCGCCCAGAAGTAGCTTACATCATTGCATAATACATTTTAACATCTTGCATTTTAACACCTACTGTTCTTTTTTGTACATATCCACGCTCATAGCTCTCAAAGCAAAAAGCTGTCGTGCTTATAATTATTTTGTTTGATCAAGTATTTATTATAAATAAATTAATAAGACCGTCCTTTTTTATTAACAAAAAGGGGCGGCCACAAATAGCGTCGCAACGTGGGGCGTTCAAAAAAAAGCAAAATAAATATTCTTTGTTTATATTATTTAAGCCGGAGCAGTAAGCTATTTTTCCCCGATACCTTTCTCTTTTCCTAAAAAGACAAAAATGAACAAATGTTTTAAACTAAAAGTATGGTGCATTGACAACATAATAATTTCATTTAAATAATTAATTCAACTTAATATAAATTATTATCATGCAGCACTGTATTTAATTTTAATAGCAACACTGCAAGATGATGTAGAAGAGATAGTAGAGAAAAATGATGAAGGCAACCACACAGCACCACATTTGCAGCCTACTGCGGTTACAACTCGTAACACATCATATCCGTTGCATAAATGGTCTTTGAAATTCGATGGATCTACTTCTAAACTTTCCGTAAATGCATTCTTAGAACAAGTAGAGGAGCTAAGTTTTGCCCGCAACATTTCAAAAGAAGAATTGTTTAGATCATCGGTAGAATTATTTGCTGGACAAGCCTTGGTGTGGTACCGACATGCAAGAACGAAGGTGAATTCTTGGGATGACCTTGTAGCACTTTTGAGGAAAGACTTTTTGTCGCCAAAACATGACAAATAATTAAAAGAACAAATTAATGCACGAAAACAAGGTGAAGATGAACCTGTAGTGATTTACATTGCTGCAATGGAAAATTTGTACGCTTGCATGGTCAAACGTGTTCCTCAGGAAGAAAAATTAGAAACAATTAGAGATAATCTTCTACCAGACTATCACATGCATTTAGCTTTGCAGAATATCACATCGTTAGATCAATTAGTAGAAATTGCTCGTAATCTAAAAGAAGCTAAGATTTTGAAGAAGAGGGGAAGCAGAGATCCGTCAAGACAAAATGTTGTTCTGGAGACTGATTTGCAATGTATGGTGAAACCATCCACAAGTCAGCCGATCCGGAGATCTTTCAGTGGCAACAGCTTTAAAAGGAATTCGGAGAGAAGAGATGACGAACTTAGATGTTTTCAATATGATAAACTCGGTCACATCAAACGCGACTGCCAACAAATCAAAAAGCAACCGACATGTTATGGATGTGGAAAAGTAGGTGTCATACGACCAAATTGCCCGCGTTGTTCAAAAAACGGATCTTCACGAGGCGCAACGTAGATCGGCGTTCCTTGGGTCAGCGTTACAATAAGATCTACTGCGGCAATCATTTTAATCCCTCGATTAATACGTGTGCTTTTAAACCAAACGCAAATGTTCATAAAGACTTTCATAATGAAAAAACGACCTTAAACGAATGAAATACCTGGAAGGATATTGTAAAAAAATTTTATCTTCAATCTGTTAGTAAGGAATGTACACCAGCCAATGATAAGGAGACAGATATCGTAGTAGATAGTTCCTTTAATAGTAGCAACGGTGATTTTGTTGATGTAGATCCAGAGTTTAATTTGCTATTGGTAAAGAAAGAACAAGACAATAGACCTTATGTGTGAATATTTTTGACAGTGTAGTTGTAGCTTTACTAGATACGGGGGCAAATTATTCAGTATTCGGTGGTAAAGGTTTGAAGTATCTACGAAAATTCAACTTAAACATTTTTCAATCGCCAGAATTAAATATCTTCACAGCGGACGGTGCTACTCAAAAAATTTTCGGATGTGTGAATTTGCCAATCAAAATAGAAAACGTATTGCATATTATCAGGGTACTAGTAGTTCCTTCGCTTGCGCATACTCTGAAAGTTTTAATGTGGTGCTAGACTATGGTAGTTTTTCATATTTTGTTGGTGAAAATAGAACTAGAGTGAACTGTATATCTGACGACCATGTTATGTTACAAGTTACTATAACTATTAAAGCGATACGTTCGACATCGGATTTAACAAATAGTGAAAAAGATCTATTGGATAATGTGATAGAAAGATTTAAATCTCTTTCGTGGATGTCAGGCACAAAGTTAGGTCGTACAAATGCAATTGTGCACGCGAATGATACGGGAGATGCTGCACCAATTAAACAACGACATCATAACCTGTCCCCCTATATGTTGGAACATCTAAATAAAGAATTAAATAAAATGTTGGATTTGGGAGTAGTCCGCCCTTCTAGCAGTCCTTGGGCGTCTCCTATTCTTTTAATAAAAAAGAAGAACGGTGAAATGCGATTTTGCTTCGATGGAAGAAGATTAAACAGTGTAACTAAAAAAGATGCTTATCCTTTACCTCATGTAGATCATATCCTTAGTAAACTTACTGGAGCCCGCTACCTTTCCAGGATCAACTTGAAATCGGCATTCTGGCAAATACCACTAGAAGAAAATTCATGTGAAAAAACTGCTTTTGTTGTTCCATCTAGAGGTTTGTTTGAATTTACAGTAATGCCCTTTGGATTAAGTAATGCTGCTCAGACCCAGCAAATATTGATGGACAAAGTTTTAGGGTATTCTTTAGAGCCCTTTGTCTTCGTTTATTTAGACGATATTATTGTCGCTACTTCAACTTTTGAGAAGCATATTAAAGTATTACAAGAAGAATTCAAACGTCTAGAACAGGCAAATCTAACTATAAATTTTGAGAAGTGTGAGTTCTGCTTATCTTATCATCTTTAAAATATTTAGGATTTTTATTGGATGGCAAAGGTCTAAGAACAGATCCAGAAAAAGTTTCGGCTATGCTAAACTACCCCCGTCCTTCTACTGTCACAGAAATAAAACTGTTTATCGGTTTAGTAGGTTGGTATAGGAGGTTTATTCCCTTCTACTCAAATTTGACAGCTCCTATGACAAATTTAATTAAAGGTAAACGTAAATCGCAAAAACTGGCATGGACAAGATCTGCTGAGGAATGTTTCCAGAAAATTAAGGAAGCACTTGTATCTGCACCAATATTATCCAGTCCGGACTTTAGTAAGAAATTTACCATACAGTGCGACGCGAGCGATATGGGAGTCGGCTGCATTCTTGCTCAAGATTCAGAAGACGGTACAGAAGTAGTTATCGCATTTGCCAGTCGTACACTCACGACAGCCGAAAGGAAGTACTCTGTGACCGAAAGAGAATTAGTGGCAATTTTGTTTGGAGTCGAGAAATTTCGATGTTATATTGAAGGGGCAAGGTTTAAAGTAATTACAGACCATTATAGCTTACTTTGGCTAGGCCGTTTAAAAGATCCAACCGGTCGTCTGGCAAGATGGGCCGTGAAGCTGCAACAGTATGACATGGAGATTGAACACAGAAAAGGTGCTTTAAATGTTGTCCCAGATGCGCTTTCTAGAGCTCCAGTAGAAGTGTGTGTCATCACAATCAATAAAGGTGATGCTGATGGTGATGGATGGTATAGCAAAATGATAA
The DNA here is from genome assembly GCA_025584915.1 of Monochamus saltuarius. NCBI lineage: Eukaryota > Metazoa > Arthropoda > Insecta > Coleoptera > Cerambycidae > Monochamus > Monochamus saltuarius. The sequence continues at coordinate 39,469,460 of CM046724.1, forward strand.
ATAACGTTATTCACTTCCCAGAAAAATATCCAGACTGGAAAGTTGATGCTGGAATATTATAGAAGCATATGCCACTAAATTACGGTTTTCATACGAATTTAGCAGAGTGGAAGCTGGTGATTCCCAAGAAAAAACGAAAGGAAATATTTAAAGATCTTCATGATGAATCCACTGCAGCTCACCTAGGAACTTTTAAAACGATACAACGAATTAAGGAACTATATTATTGGCCGCGTTTGGCACAAGATGTGAAGAAATATGTCCGCCAGTGTGTTGTATGTAGCTAGCAAAAAGTCAGTAATTTCGCTAGACCTGGATTTATGGGACACCCAAAAAAAGTCAATTATCCTTGGCAATACGTATCAGTGGATATATTGGGACCGCTTCCTCGTTCAAGAAATGGTTTTAGCTACATTCTATTAGTTTCTGATTATTTCACAAAATATTGTTTACTTCATCCTTTAAAAAAAGCAACTGCGCCTGTAATAGAAAAGTTTTTAGAAGAGCAAGTATTCTTGATTTATGGCAGATTTTAGCCTGTGATAACGGTGTTTAATTTACTGGACATGTTTTTAGGAGATTGGCAGAGAGGTACGACGTCAAAATATACTATAATGCGTTATATCATCCTCAAGTGAATGCTGTAGAACGAGTAAATAGGGTATTGGAAACAGCTATCCGCTCATATCTGAAAGACGTAGATCATCGTTATTGGGACGAAGAGATACATAGAATTGGATATGCCTTGAGAACCGCTGTTCATGAGTCTACAGGTTTCTCTCCAACCATGTTGAACTTTGGTCGATATGTTCCTTCTCGTGGAAGTTATTATGGAAATGGAGATGTTAGAAACTTAGATTTAAATGTTGCAGAGAGATAAGTATTTAACCGAAATAGAGATTTATACGTTCAAGTTAGACATTGTTTAGCTGAGGCCTACAAGAAGAACTCGAAGAGCTATAATTTGCGTAAACGGCCAACCGATACGTATCATGTAGGTGACAAAGTCTGGAAAAGAAATAATGTCTTATCCAGCGCTGCGGAAAATTTTGCTGCGAAATTAGCACCTAAGTTTATTTTATGCACAGTCAAGAAAGTCATTTCCCCCCTGATCTACCAATTAGTCGGACCCGACGGAAAGAATATAGGAAGATATCACGTAAAAGATCTCAAACTTTATCAAGGAGAAGATATTATGCAATCTGATGAAGAATAGAAATCGAGATGAATGTGGAGGACGAATGGGATGGCCCGCAAAAGGTGTGTGAATGTGTAACGTTTTCTTATTCTTCTTATTTTTGCTTTTCTTATTTTTTTTTAACAACTTTGTTTATTATTTCATTTATTATTATTAAATCCGTCTAAAGTAGGCCGTCCAAGTTTTTAAAAATATTACAGCTACGCTATAATATTTTTTTACTCGCAAAACGGGGGTGTGTAACGGTCCATATTTATCGCGGCATAAAATGCGAAAATATTAGAAGGCACTAGTGATAGGCCACTAGCAATACATGGACATAAATCTGATATTGCCGATTTAAACGTAAAAATTTAAGGGTCTTGAAATATAAAAAAAAAGAAAAAAAAGAGAACAAAAAGATAGGTGAGGCCAGGCGGTAGATAGATAGTTGATCGATCCGTTTTGTTAAAATTCTATTAAATAAAATTGGAGATACCTAATAAAATCTAAGGTTAGTAATTAATACTTTAATTATTCGGGCACTAGTATTTAGTGCATTTTAGGTATTTTGTTTGGGCTTCCAACTGGTGTCAATTTTGTCGAGCACATGTTAGGATCGACTGTCACCTTGCCAGCCAATTGTTTAAACATTGATTGAGGATTGTTTTAATGAAATTTTGGAACTTAGCACCTGTAATATTGTATAAAAGCCTAAGCCGTTTTATCGATGGGCGTACCAGTGATGTCACCATCACAGTTGTGATCTCTCCCTGCTCTCTCTTTAGAAATGTGACGATGTTCACCTATGGAAGTTGATTATATCATCATAAGAAATCAAACCATTTCTTCTAGAAGGACGCAAGAAAGAAAACTTAAAAAGGTACATGATACCGTGTGATGTTCTATCCCTATGTCTATATTCTAGAAACAATTGTAATAGCATATAAAAATATTAATAATAATATACTCAGGGCAGCTGTCTTTGACGTGAGATATATATATGTGTATACCGTATTTTTAGTTATATTGAAATTATTTAACTGTATTTCTTTTTAATACAGTATATAGTTGTTTATAATTACCAATAAGAGTGCATATTTCACTCACACATATTATAGTTCCTTTTTTGCATGCCTTCGTCAGATTTAGTGTTAAATTTATGTGTATAAGTATTATAATTTCGTATAATTAAGCTAATATTTCGTATTGATTATAATACACATTTAAAAATACCAGTAGTCATCTTCCATTTTGTGCATTATTCTATGTTTTTTGTTCGTGTTTTTACATACTTTGCGTAAGCCGACTTACCTATTTGTAATTTATTTCCATGTTAAGTACCTAATTTAATTATGTTTGTCTGCATTTGTACTATTTTGTAAAATTTACATATTCTTAATACTAATCATATATACATTGTTTCTAATTTTGTTCATTTCATGTCTTATATTTTCCCTTCCTCGTCAACTTGGTTTGACTGGCGCCCAGAAGTAGCTTACATCATTGCATAATACATTTTAACATCTTGCATTTTAACACCTACTGTTCTTTTTTGTACATATCCACGCTCGTAGCTCTCAAAGCAAAAAGCTGTCGTGCTTATAATTATTTTGTTTGATTAAGTATTTATTATAAATAAATTAATAAGACCGTCCTTTTTATTAACAAAAAGGGGCGGCCACAGTATCTGTGGGTAAAGAACCAACTAGATCGAGAAAATTTTTTTTTGGAAAGCTGATGATGCTGTTGGGCTTATTGTCATGGGTTCTTTATTAGGCTTTGTATGTTTACATCTTTGACAGTCATCACACCTTTTGACAAATCCCTCAATGTCCTTTTTCAGTCTTTGTCAAAAATATCTTCTTTTAATATTGTTGTACATACGATTTATACCCGCGTGTCCTCCTGTTGGTAACGTATGAAAATCATTTAGAATTAATTGTCTTAGTTCTTTATTATTTATACGTTCTAAATCTCTTACTATAATTACTTTATTTTTAAATTTTTTACTATTGCTTTACATGTTTGCAACTGACGAAAAAATTTAACACTATCTTTATTTCTCATAATAAATACCTCTGAAATATTATTTTCTGCGCATATTTTTTCCAATCCATCAGCGATGTACCTAGGTCAGACGCTGATCGGTGATTTTGGTTAGTATATATTATTTGAGAATCTTAATCATAAATAAAGTTATTTATTTGTTTATGTATACCTTGCCTTTTATTTTTAACTTTATTATCAAATTCCATTTCTAATAATAGATGGAGTTCTACCGTCTCTTCTGGTAGTTTTAATACTTCGACGACAGTGGGGTGATCAAGCCCATTGATTATCGATGTACTAGCATTATTTCTTTCTTGTTCCTGTTTATTTTTGTTTCTGCTTTGCGCCCTTGTCATAACATTCATCATTTCATTATCTCTATCACTCATTTGTTTTAATCCACTAGATTCAATGACAATACGAGATAAAGCATCCGCAGTTACACTCTCTGTACCCTTGACATGATGAACTGAAGTCGTATTCCTCTAAAGCTAATCTAAATTTTGTTAACCTGCTTGATGGGTCTGTCATACTAAATCAGTATACTAGAGGTCTATGATCCGTCAAGACTTTGAACTTTCTAGCGAATAAGTATGCCCTAAAGTGTTTCATGGACCAAACTAATGCAAGCATTTCTTTATGTACCGTACTATAATTTTTTTCTGCTTTGTTTAAACTTCTAGATCCAAATGCAACATGTCTATTATCTGAGTTCGATAACACTGCTCCCAGTGCGTATGCACTAGCATCAACTCGAAGTACAAATTCGTTATTTTCCGAAAAATTTGGATACCGCAAAACGGGTGGGCTTAACAGTGCGTGTCTTAGTGTGTCAAAAGAATTCTGACACTCATCGAACCACTGAAATATTTTATTTTTCCGAGACAAATAATTTAAAAGTTGTGCAATTTGAGGGAAATTTTTAATGAACTTTCTGTAATAATTAGCAAACGCGACAAAAGGTTTTGTTTCATCTGAATTTATTAGAACTGCATATTCCAATATAGCCCTAATTTTTTTTATAGGGTTTAACATACACCGGATACGCACCTTCTTTCAAGCGTATTTTTTGTCTATAAATGTTTGTCACTGTTAAAGGATCACCATCTAATTGAAAAATATCCGCATATTTTGCACAAATTTTTTCAATCGAACTAAGTTCCTCAGTTCTTAATGATTTAGTATTTATCATATCCAAAACTTTATCAACACGATCGACAGATATTTGATTGCAATTGTACTGATATACCTCATAATTAGTTATACTCTCTACTTTCGGTCTAAAATTTCTTAATTTAATTTCTCTTTCATTAACATTCAATAATTTTACTGGAATTTTATTACCTTCTGGTTTAACTATAACAGCTCCGACAAGCACTCCTTCACATACTGCTTCATTTTGAATTATACATTCATCAGTATTGGTCGGTAAAACAAAATTTGATTACTTCACAACGGGGTGGTATTACAGTGTACTCATCAGTTTTAGATTCTAATGGTACAGTAATTCTTCTGCAGTTTTTCCAAAAGGATAATACAAATTTCCCATAATCAATAATAGCACCATATTTTGAAAAGAAATCCGAACCTAATAGACCCTTGTAAGCTTGGAGATCAGGTTGGGGTAGAGAAAGTTTAATATGTTGGTCAACTGATACATTAACAACGTAATGGTAGTTTGTTTACTTATTACGTGGGCGGTCTAACATATGTGTAACTATAGCAAGATATAAATACCTAAAATGAATATCCTACTTCGGCCATAGTCGGGGCAGGTCAGGGCTCAAGCATTTTGGATGGTGAGATGAGATGATTCGTAATTTATAGACGGCCATTAAATACGTCTGTAAATGATTTAAAACATACCTGAGCACCCTACCTTCTAGTTATAAAATATATATAAATGACTACTGCCTATGCTACTGTATGTAACCTTAAATTGTGAACGTGACTGTGACCATTTAACTCTGAGCATATACAGGATGTATCTGCTGCACAATCAATAAGCCAACATGATTCAATCTATTCTCACACTACTACACATGTTGAATATTTAACTAGGTCTAGCATTATCGTACTGTTCTTGGCACCCATCGGGGGTGCCAACACCAGGAGTGCAATGGGTGTTAGGGGCAAACACCCAAAACATCCTTCCAGTGTGCTCAACATACGGTCTTGTGGCTTTGACGAGCAGGAGGGGCGCGGCGTGTACAAAGGGAAAACTCACGATGTACCACCTCACGGGGCTAATCCAACACTAAATACTGTCGACACAACATAGCTGGAGGGGCACTGCGGGTACAAAGGGCAAACTCATGATGTACCACCTCACGGACTAACTCACCAGGTGTTAACAGATGCAAAGGGCAAACTCACGATGCATCCCACCCAAATACCGTTGACATAACATAGCCGGAGGGGCGCTGCGGGTACAAAGTGCAAATTCACGATGTACCACTTCACGGGCTAATCCAACACTAGATACTGTCGACACAACATAGCTGGAGGGGCACTGCGGGTACAAAGGGCAAACTCATGATGTACTACCTCACGGACTAACTCACCAGATGTTAAAAGATGCAAAGGGCAAACTCACGATGCATCCCACCCAAATACCGTTGACATAACATAGTCGGAGGGGCGCTGCGGGTACAATGGGCAAACTCACGATATACCACCTCACGGACTAACTCACCAGGTCTTAACAGATGCAAAGGGCAAACTCACGATGCATCCCACCAAAATACATAACACGCCACGAGACACACAAAATATTATCCATGGAACTCTACACCTGTCAGTACTGACGAGCAAAACAGTAAAGTGCCTCAAATGCATAGATAACTCATTTACATCAAATGTCATTAAAATTAGTAACTAATCAATCAATTGTGCAGCTTGAGCACTTCAATCCATAATATCAAATCATCAACAGTTACTAACATAAACTGGCTCTTTTATTAAGTAATGCTTGCAGCTAACTCAAATGACATTGTACTTATTGGATGTACCTCGTATATAGTTTTATGGGTCTATGCAACAGGACACTAATAACTCATTAACAACAACATATATCAAAACTAACTTTGATTGAGGTATTTACTAATTAATCAGGATACTCTATTGCAGGTATCAATCAACTATGATCAAAATATAATTACTGTAATAATATTTAAGATTTGCTCAATATGAAATGGTTCTGATATTCGTCATAAAAGCAGGTATGCTCAGTTATAAATAAGCTACTACTACCAGATATCAAATGCCCGGTAAGACTCACAAACATGTGAATATCAAATTAATCATGTAAGATAGGAATGTTCAGTGAGAAATAAAACTCACCCAATAATATCAAGTACAAATTTGGCACAGACACTTTCTACACCCACGTTCACAAGTCAAATGAAATCCTTGTTTCATGCATTTCTCGAAAAAGGGCTGCCCGAGAGTTTACCTAAATAGGCCTGGTCGGTACCAGATGGCCACTTGAGTTAAATAATATCACAGGCCTAACTCGGGTAAATATACAAGGTGTAACAAAAAGTAATAGCTTACACCCTGTATATTAGAATCAAATGTGTCAATAATACAAAATTCATGATTTATTAATTCATTGCTTATATTAAATGAAATTTTTGCTGAGCCAAGTGAATGCGTTGAACCCGCAATTCCTTTAATTTTAATAATCTTAGATGTATATCTTTAACGTAATCAATAAATAAACAACTAATACTAGCTCCTGTATCACACAAAAATTTTAATTCATTCGCTCCGTACCGTACACACACATAGTTCATTCCATTCATACTTACATGCAATGCATTATTCTGTTTCGACTCGAAAAAACTTATTGCTATTATTTTCTACCTTATGCAAGTCATTAGTACTATTTCCAGCTGTACTTTCCGCATTTCCAGCAAAATAAGCCCGACAACGTCTCGAATATCTACCTCTGTTATTGTTTACCGGACGACGTTGCGAAAATTGACGACCTCGACCTTGGTTTTGATTTAAACAGCTTACATTTTGATTGTTATTCCGATATGAATTATATCTGTTATCTCTATAACTATAATAATTTGAGTTTAATCATCTGCTACCGTTTCTGTTACCTCTACCGGAATTTTGAATACTTCGTGTATGAAACACATTAGTTACTTGAGAATTGTTACAGGTTTTTATTAATTCTTCTTCTTTGGCGCTATTAATCACATCTTTTAATTTACTAAAATATCTTGCTTTTATGATGGTTCTCAGTTCACTATTTTTTAACCCGTTCAAAAAAGCATTTATAGCCAACTTCTCATTTACTTCTTGCAGAACTGTCACAGCATTATCATCATCTCCCGCTTCGGCCAAAGTTAAATGTATGAATAGTTGTTATACAATTTTGGCATATCCATTTAATGTTTTATCTGTCTTGTTTCACACTATACAATTGTGTAGACATAGCCGCCGCTGATTTTTTAGTTATTAAATGACGTTTCATATCACGTGTCAACTCATCAACACTATTATACTGCTTTTCTAATCGAGCTTTTGCATTTTGGTTTATTTTAATTTTTAAAACATAACGTATTTATAGATTTTTCCCGGCATTATCTAAGAATTCATTATATGCGAATATCTCGGGTACTATTGCAGGCAGTGCGACAAAATTTGGTATACAGGCACTAGATGGCGCGTAGAATTCGATGATGATTAGTTTTTATACAGGGTGTTCAGTTTTGCAGAAAATCGAGTTAATTTCATTTTGGTAGTCAACCTTGGTGTTTATATTTAAATTGAAATATCCTTAATCATGAACACATTCTGAAAAAAAAGTCACAAAATTTTTTTATTTTGTCATAAAAAAACTTCTATGAAAAGTCTCCAAATTTCATTGTTTTGTCATGCAAAATGTGAATAGCCTTGAGTCCACACACACACGCAACCACCGCATGGATAGACGTCAAAACGTAAAGTGACAGAAACTGTTAAAGCAAGTATGAGTATTTTATTATCAATACGTAACACCACGAGGTACATTGAATGTGTGTACGTATTTCCAATAACGCTAGTTTTGTTAAAAGAAAAATGGAATTTAGAGGTTATTAGCTGCTCGCGTGGGCTGAGCTTTATCCGGCATGAATACTCTGAAAATATGTGAAACATTTATTGTTATTTTAATTGTATAGTAAGACTATTCTCGGAAATAATAAAAGCGATAGGGGACAATCTCTACGAGCAGAAAACTAAGTTTATGAACACGTCACATGCCCTTGACTGTACTCGAATCTCCTGCCATATTATCTCGCTGTTATGCTACGAGGTTGCCGCAGAGCACAGAACCCAAGACCCGAACGATATGTAAAACTTAACCTAAAGTTCCAAATAATGAAAATAATTAATAATGTATCGACAACAAGTGGTATAAAAGTCTATAAACAATCATCAATAAAAATCTAATGGATTCCTTGAGTGAAAACTTCAGTTCCAGTATTACAAAAATATATCTGTTACAAAAACTACCCCACATCAATCAAATCTGAGTAAAATTTCCAGCCATATAGGTGTGTCACAAATTACATTCATACAGTAAAAAGTTTGAATTGTATAAAAATTAAGGGGAACCGAGAGGAAAGACGAAGGAAAAATGTCAGTGTACTTAGTAAGTAATTATAACTTGCATATTATTTACCACCTTTTTACATTCAATATATGAGTTGTATTTTCTTGTTCTTATGTTTCATATTATCTACTTAATTTCAAAGAACTATGGGGTTAAATTTATAAGAAATAACCCAGTTACGCAAGGACTAGAATTATCTTTACCTAATTAGTTTCAGATGGAGAAGCTATTGGGTGCTTACTTTCAAGAATATAAATGAGGACATATTTCAGTATTTGTAGAAAAACAGAATGAATATAATCGTATTCATTTCAGCTTTGTGATGCACAGAAATTAAAAATATCCTCGAAAATATTTCGTCTCACCCCTAGGTAGGAACCAAGAAAATATAGTGCTGTTATGGAAGCAGGTTGACATACACAGTTACGTTAATCATTGATTAAAATATTCGATAAGATACTGAAGAAGCCCGATGCCAAGATTAGTTTATATTCAGGCGACAGATAGATGAGAGACGAGGAAAAATTTGCTAGAAAACATTAAAGTTTACGTTTTGCCTTAAATAAGGACATACCCAACTTTCTGTACTTGGTTTAATTATTTAATAAAATTAAAGTGCATGGAATGCGTAAGTTAACGAGTGAACTAAATAAAAAATGTAAATAATGCAAATATAACGAAAATTAAAGTTTATTAAATTGTTATTGTTTGTATTATTATACACTACTTGTGTTTAATAATTCTATAACAAAATTAACATGTCTAAAACATAAATTTCACTGAAGTGTTAATATTCAGTTCTTAAATAAGGTAAGTATAATTCTAAGCATGGAATGATAGATAATATAGAAAAGTCATTGCGAACACTATTCTGCAAAGACAAAATTTTCAAAAATGTTACGCAGAACTAAATGAGTGATTTTTATATTTTATTATACCTAGTTATTATTCAGTTGTAATCAGCATATTTTCGATAAAATTTTTTTTTATTAGTGACTAAATTGATTAACTTGACCCTTCATCTTTAAGTATTCATTATTTCTTAAACATTTCTGTTTAATAATTTGGGTAGAATAAAAAAACCACAAATACAAATTTTAATTTATTAAAATAAAATTGCAATAAATTAAAAATATCTAAGTAGTATATCTACATACATTTAATTGATTTTATGTTAAACAGTTTGGAGAGTATTTTACAAGAACAAAATTTTCAAAAATGATACACTAGACTAAACGAGTGATTTTTTATATTTTAAAATCCGCGACAGATAACTGAATTTAATGTCTTATAGAATACTCTTCAAAGTGAGTTGGAGACTGTTTTATAATATTATCCATCATTCAATGTTTACAATTAATTCCAAGAAAATGTCTGTGTAATATTTTTCGCTTATTTTTTCTGGTGTCGGATGCTATGCATCGTTTTGTTTTAATGTAATTAAAACACACATTAATTCACATAACTGAACTGAAGATAAAAACAATAATTACAAATTATTATCTAGCTTTAAATGACTGTGATAGGTACCCTCTGCGTAAAGTAATTTGCAGGTGATTCTTCCTAGCAAAAACCAATTGCTTCATTTTAGTTCTGTATCATATGAAATACAGCAATTGTAGTTCATTGTTTACTATTTGACAGATGCAGATTTCTTCTTAAACATATTTTATCCATCAGAAACATAAATAAAGTGCTGAAATATGTGGACAATAGACACACACAACAATCAATCATTTCTAGGTTATGCTTTAGTAATATTTCTTTTGTGGGGCTGGGGTAGGTTCAGTTTTCACGTTCAACGACAAACACGTTCACATTATAATAAAAAAGATTTAGATTGTGTTCGAATTTATTTGTTGCTAAATAAGTAATCAATAATTACATCAGTTAGAAAAGAGGGATATTCTTTAGGTACTTACACAATTTTGTTTTATTACATTATAATGGAACAATTTGAAAATATCCACAAATATTTTATACAATATTCACGCTGTAACCCTAGCTATAACTGAAGACTGTGCCGGCGCAACGACCCCAATGCTCCAAACACCTCAAGTCAAGTTTAAATTCTTATCGACAAGTCTCAATAACACCATTGTGCATACGTACATTGCATGAAATACATTAATTAGCGTTATTTATGTCTTTCAGAAGAAACTAACATCGCTAAACGTCAAAACTATTAATTGTCGTTGAATTGTCAAATATTTGACAATTCAACGACAATTAATAGTTTTGACGTTTAGCGATGTTAGTTTCTTCTGTGTAAGTCTGGCTCAAGGCTATACACGTTTTACATGACAAAGCAATGCAATTTGGGTACTTTTTGGAGACGTTTTTTTTTGTTAAATTTTTAAATTTTTGAATGTTTATTTTTCAGAATGTGTTCATAATTAACTATATTTCAATTTAAACATAAGTTTAGCGGGGTTGACTACCAAAAAATCAAAATGAAATCGATTTCCTGAAAAATGGAACACCCTGTTTAAGAATTGATGTTATTATCAGATTCTACGCGTTATCTAGTGTCTGTATACCAAATTTCGTCGCACTGGATATGATGGTTTCTGAGATATTCGCACTGAAAGTCTTAGAGGGAACACCCGGTATATACAGGGTGTTCCAGAATGATGGTCAAATATTTTACCAGTGTATTCCACAATCCATTTCAAGGGGGATCTTCATATGAAACTTTTTAATTTGGGTCCTTGTTGTTGAGATATTCGGGTCTCAAGATGGCGGAATAAATTTTTTTTTATTTTTTCTTAAAAACGGCTACACTTGGAAACTTCAATTTTGGTACACATTATCAGCTAGTCAAAAGCTATTTTGAGGTGGTGTCTATTCCTTGGCTCATGTTTCTAGAGGGCGGTAATAAGCAACCCCTAGATTTATTTCTTTCAGAACTTTTTCCTGCAATGGCCGATTTCAACAAAACCTTTTCTTTAAATACTACATATAATTATACTACTTTTTTTCCTCTTGTAATTTTTTCATACAGTTTGTGCAGAAAAAAATAAAAATAGTTTTCCTTACTCTAAACATCTTTTCGTCACCGGTTACTGATAACCGCAGTAGGCTCTATATTTCCCTGTTGTCTTGTCAAACAAATCAGTCTTGACAACTTTTGCAAATATTTGTAAACATAACTGACTCTTCCGTCCAATTAGCGAATAAATTGACGGAATATGGATACGGCAGGATTGTCAACAGTTATAGGAAAACCTTTGATTAGAAATATTTGCAAAAACTATCAATTATAGACCTAATGGAGATTTGTTTGATAAGACAACAGAGAAACATCAACATAGCAACCGCCTACTGCGGTTCTCAGTTACCAGTGACGGCGGTGTTTCGAGTAAGGAACTATTTTAATTTTTTTCCACGCAAACTGTTGGTTGTATGAAAAAATTATAAGAGGGAAAAAAGCAGTTTAATTATATGTAGTATTTAAAAAAAAGTTTTGTTGAAATCGGCCATTGCATTGCAAAAGTTCTGAAAGAAATAAATCTAGGGATTGCTTATTACCGCCCTCTAGAAACATGAGCTAAGGAATAGACACCACCTCAAAATATCTTTTGACTAGCTGATAATGTGTACCAAAATTAAAGTTTCTAAGTGTAGCCGTTTTTAAGGGAAAAAAAACAACTTTTTTTCCGCCATTTTGAGACTCGAATATCTCAACGATAAGGACCCAAATCGAAAAATTTCATATGAAGATCCCCCCTGAAATGGCTTGTGGAATATACTGGTAAAATATTTGACCATCATTCTGGAACACCCTATATGTATATACAGGGTGTCTGTGAAAGGTTGGGAAATCTCGGAGCTGGAGATACTGGTGACCAAAAAAAGTCGACTGAGCCAAATATGCCTTTTCAAAAATACCGGCGTTCAATGCTAGAATTTTATTTTGAAATATTTCAATAACTTTGAGTATTAAAAAAAATTGGCACAATTATGTTTTTTTAGCACGGCAAATAAGAATTTTTAACTAATTTTGACGTCACTAGTAGAGGGCGCCACTTATGGCACAGCATGTTTCATTTAAATGGCAGAACTTTTTTGCTCTTTTGTGTACTTATCTGTCTATTGAAACAATCGATTCTCCTACCTATTATATTTGACAAAGGTATACCTTGTTGAAGTCGTTAGGAGTAACCATTTTTTAAATAATCATATTTGAAATATTCAGTGCAGCGATTGAAGACTGTTATCGTTTCAGGTAAAATGCCTTTTACTTTTAATTTACCGTAATGAACAACTTTTTCAAGTAACATTTTGCTGTATTTTCAGTAGAAAAGGCACTTTACCTGAAACGATAACAGTTTTCAATCGGTGCACTGAATATTTCAAATAGGATTATTTCGAAAACTGTTACTCCTAACGACTTCAACAGGGTATACCTTTTTCAGATACAACAGGTAGGAGAATCGATTGTTTCTATAGTCAGATGGATACACTAAGCAGCAAAAAAGTTCTGCCATTTAAAAGAAATGTGATGTGCCATAAGTGGCGCCCTCTACTAGTGACGTCAAAATTAGTAAAAAATTCTTATTTGCTGTACCAAAGCACACAATTGTGCCAATTTTTTTTTAATACTCCGACAGGTTTCAAATTTATTGAGATAGTTCAAAATAAAATGCTTGCATTGAACGCCCTGTATTTTTGAAACCAGCAACATTTGGATAAGGCATATTTGGCTCAATCGACTTTTTTTGGTTACCAGTATCTTCAACCCCGAGATTTCTCAACCTTTCACAGACACTCTGTATATATATATACAGGGTGTACTTTTAAGTGGGGGTCCCTTTTTGTGGGGTAATAGTCCGTGTTTCCTAGATTGCTAATCTGAAATTAGTTTTATTTTAAATCAAATACATGGCCGAGTTATAATTAATTTTTTAAACTGCACCCAAATTGCTATACACGCCGCCCCTATACAGCGCCCGAGTTTCACTGCAGAACCCTGTCTACGGTGTTGCCAGTTACTTGTCATCAGTTTACGTCGGAACTTGTCCCGTCATTTCAGGGTCGTATTTCACGCGACTGAAGCAGATATTTTAGATTTAGAAATTAGTACATACGTAGCTTTGATGGTGTGCACTACGTATTATGTATTTACATTACGTTCACGAGTACAAGTTAACTGTACACAATGTCACAACAGATGCCGTGCAGAAAAACCATGGAAAAATGGATTCTCGATTTGCCAGTTAGTTATTTAATGGTACTGATTACAATGTACTCTAAGTAATATTTTACTTGACTGCAAAAGAAAATCAACCGTAAAAGCCAGTATTCGCTCCGATTTAAAAGACAAGTATTTATGGTTAATTGTTGACGAAACAACTACTGCTGTTGGTTGGAAAATACCACGTTATAACAGGCGCATTGGAAGAAAATTTTCCCACAAGGTCTCATCTGATCGCATCTAAAGTACTAGATCACGGAAAATGCACAATCTATAACAAAAATAGTGCATAGTTTGACCTCAGTCTAAAAGAAAAAACTGCTATGAATAATCTTGTAAATATGCTTTTTTAAGACATTGCGACTCATCAATCATTATACTTTGCTGTCAATACTGATGAAGTATCAATCCAAAAACAATTTTCGAGTATTGTAAAAATGTACGTAATGTAAAAGCGTAAAAAATACATTTTTTTACTGATCTATTATTTATCCATCTTATTAACTAATTATTATTATTAAATAATAGTAGTAGGTAGGTGGATTTTAATACGTTGCCAGTAAAACTTAATGTTTTAAAATAATTGTTGCTGTTTTATAAAACGTACGTAATTAAAAATAAGAAAATTATTAATCTGATAGCTTTAAAATATTAAAAATAAAACAGTTTCTGTGCAAAGGATTTGATACTATTTTCTTAGCGCTTTATCAATGTCCCTTCAATAACCGTGACATTGACTTAGTTTATAAAATAAACATGTCGCATAAATACTGCACACAATACATGAAACCAGACTAGGATGGACGATGGATATATGTCGGGTATCTCCTAAAGGGTTCCACAGTTATGTTCGATTAAAATACGCCTTGCTGTAAGTTTTCCATGTTATTACTTTTAAAACTGTGTGTAGATTTCTTATACACAAATTATGCTCGACAGTGGTCAAAATCAAATCTACATTTCTGTTTCCCATTCTATTGTGCAGAATTGTTTGTATCCAATTTTGTGTATAGTTCATGAACATGCGTGCAATTATATTAAACAAAATATGTGTCGTTTTATATAAAAAATATACAGATATGAGGGAGCAAGGGGAAAAGCAAGTCAAAAAACTGTTTAGCGACTTTTTTATTTCAAATCTAACTATGGCACTGGATTTGGCATCCCCTAAAACGGTTTTATGCCAAGTTTCTTTATTAAATACTTTTATAGTAATTTAAAAAAAATACAAGCTGGCTGTAAAGAATGAATTAAAAATTTTGTTAATTTATTAATTTTACGCTTTTAATTAATCGGATTAAATATAAAAACTTATAATTATTGGTTAGCAATAATTAGTTATTTTAATAAATAACTAAAATAAGAACGGAAAATTACCGCGTTACAAAAACTAGGATACAAAAATACAATAAATTTAACGTTACCATACAATGAAATTTTACATTTTTGTAGCATCTACGAGGCCACCGTTGATTTCGCACTTTTAGAATCGCTTACAAATATTTTTTTGAACATTCTGTAGTTATTCTTCACAAACTTGTCTTATTCTTGCACACAACTCTTCACTTATAAACACTTGTGATACCACATAAAATGTCAAATAGTTAGGAAAGTAGCACAAATTTAACTGAAAATAAAGATTTACTCTTTCCTGTACTGGAAGTTCATGTAATATATTCCAAAATTAATTTCTTAGGAACTGCAAAAACTGTATGCTATTCATATTTCCCTCAAAAATAAAAGGATTGTTTCATTGAGTATCCCACACCAAACATTTTAACAAAAATCTTTTACAAATATTTGTTACATGTTGCGGGGTAACTATGTACACCAAGAATAGATACCTGATAGAATGCTATGAAAAATAAATTATTGATGTAGACAAACGTTAAATCTTTAAAATACGTTCATTATCAAAGCATATTGTTATTAATATTGACAAAGTAGTTTATTTCCATATTGTAATTATGGACGAACAATTGAATTTACAAGAAAAAATTTAAATTGTGCCGCTTACAAGAGATAATGATAGGACTGTGAGAGAAGTATGCAAAATAATAACAGGCAGCCGAATAGGCCCCGAATAACTCACAGTACCATTTATAAAATAACCAAAATTTTTAATGAATGCGGCGCTGTATTAAGACGTTTAATAAAAACTGATTCTATACAAAGACGACCCGGGTACGAGCAGATCGTTTAAATTATGTTAATAACAATCGAAAGGCCGGTGTGAGAATAGCTAGTTTAGATTATCTGCTTTTTTCAGTGTGAGATTTTTTGGTTAGGCAAACTTAGTTTCAAAAATAACTCTTGACTGTTCCGTTTGGCACAAGGGCTTATTTAATTAATCTTTATTATTTTTTCAGAAGTGTGGCAAAAACCCATTAAAACTAAAGAAACACCTTTCTTCTTTGAGGGTAAATATTAATAGCATACAGTTTTTGCAGTTCCTGAGAAATGAATTTTGGAATATATTACATGAACTCCCAGTACAAGAAAGAGTAAACCTTCATTTTCAGTTGGATGTATGTCCTGTCCATAATACAAGAATGATCACCGATTGGATGAATGCTAACTTTCCTAACCGATGGATAGGTAGAAATAGCCAGCTAATTAAATGGCCACCGAGGTCCCCGGACTTAATGCTGTTGGACTTCTTTTTATGGGGGGGGGGTGTCATAAAATCTAATGTTTATAAGTCACTCCCAGGCAATAGAGACGAGTTGTGTGCAATAAGGCAAGCTTGTAACGAAATTACCTCACAACAATGTTCAAAAAAATATTCGTAGGCAATTCGAAAAGTGCATCCAAATCAACGGTGACCTCGTAGAGGTTACAAAAATTTAAAATTTATTGTAATGTTAAACTTATTGTATTTTTGTATCGTAGTTTTAGTGTAATGCATTCATGTTCCTTTGTTATTTGAGTTATTTATTAAAATACATAATTATTGTTAAGCGTTAATTATAAGTCTTTACATTTAATTTGATTAATTAAAAGCGTAAAACTAATAACTCACTTTTTTAAATCATTTTTCATAGCCAACTTGTATTTTTAGAAAATTACTATAAAAGTATTTAATAAAATGAAGCCTGCATTAAAATTGTTACAAATCTCTCAATATTAAATATTTATTTATGAAACTTGGCATAAAACCGTTTTAAGAAATGCTAAATCCAGTGCCGTAGTTAGAATTGAAATAAAAAAATCGCTAAACAGTTTTTGCAAAAATGACCGAGAAAAAAATTTGAAGTAGGCCTTGAAAACAGAAAATTTATTTTAATATTTTGTGCCAGAATATAGATTTTACTGCTCCATCTTCTGGAAAAAACCCGAAGTAAATCGGATAATAATTACCATTTTTACAGGCTTGTTTCCATTCGAAATGGGTCACACTGTATATATACCAAAACAATTGTTAATTTTAACCATTGTTTTGGTATTCAACTAGTCGGTCGTGACTACCCTTTGGCTTTATATATATATATATATACCCACCCAAACATTGAGGCTTATGTGGAAACCAAAGACCATCTTTTCCACAAATAATCATATTACTTCCAAACATTCTGAAGCCACTATAGCAATTGTACCTAATCTTATCCTGAAAGTAGTAACCATTTCCTATTTGATAACCATTTTTCACAAAGCCCGGATATCCACAAGATATTTCTAAAAATATATATTAGTTAAACGTAATATATATATATATATATAGATGTTAAACATAAAAGGTAATTAATAATTCTTGAATAAAAGGCACTATTGATTGTTAGAAAGTAATTCATTGCAATAAATAATACACAAATTTGACATTCTTTATTACAAGGTAGCAAATGCATTTATCCTTAATCGAGAGCGTAAGCCGCAATCAGCCCAAATTTTTGCTTATTTTATCCGTATTTGTAAGTATTTTATATTTTTTAAATATACTTTTTTAAGTACTTGAACTTAGTATGTGAGTGATCGGCCATCGAGTAGCTCAGGCAGAGCTACTGCGCACTGATTCAACGAAAACCACGACGATGTTGTGAACAGGATTAATCTAATGGGCATTCAGCAACCTTCCTGTTCTGTTCAGTAAAATGTATTCTAAACACCAGCCATCCCCATTCATACTCAAAAAGCCAGAGTCGAAACCATTACTCTGTACCTACCAACGAAAGAAGTCAAAAGAAGAATCAAAATTAATGGTTAAGGCTGGAAATATTAGTGAATACTGAAATATAAAAAGAAACCAACCCTCAGTTTTGTTCACCTTGAAAACTTAGTCTTAGATATAGAAGAGAAACATTGGTCTAAAAATTCTGTGATAATAGATAAAGAAATATCACAAATTTTTCCATCCTCATTATGTATATATATAAATGTTTTTCAGGTAGTTCCAATTCAGGCAGTATGATCAGTATTAAATATTATACTATAGAACGAAAATTATACGAAATAATATAGATACGTACAAATTATGTATTTATAAATATGTTAAAATTGATTGTTCAGTCAAATGATAAATCTGACTAGCCTTATATTAAGAGAAATTGTATAAAATCAGTTGACCATTGAAAATATCAGTAAATCAATCATAAATTGTTATTGGGGGTTCCTCTATAATTTAAAATTTTAAGGGGCGCTCAAACTGTTGGACAGTGTACACCCAATTTCAAGATTAATTTTCGTCGTTCGTGGAACTTTTTTCATCTTAAATCTGATTTATACTTGTTGCATAAAAGATTGGAATAGATACTGGAAAAATTTCAAATCAAAATATACTTTAGAAAATAAAATACAAGCATTTCTATTCGGTAAACATTGCCGGATTTGTCGTCACAGACCTCAATGAAAAGTTGTCGTTACAGAAATTACGCAACAAGAAAGAAATCCTGAAAATATTGTTGCTGAAATCAAGCCATAAATCTAGAAATGAAACGCAAAATTTTTATTTGAAAAGTTCGCACAAACGTTTTCTAACCAATTATAGGTTTGTATTTTGTCCCGTTACCATGGTATTTCCAAAAATGTATGTAAATTTTATATCTTCTTTGGAGTAAGTTACGTGTGATTACAGTGGAAATTTTTTAACGTTTATAAATTGATTGTAGTAACAGCTCTAGTATTTTGTATTCGTTCTTCGTTCTTTCGTTGCACACTGCCAAAACTACATTTTCACTCCTCGCAGATTTGTTATAATTATCCACTAACATACCCGACATAAAATACTTTATTTAGTTACTATAAAACATCGTCGATTGCTGTTAATATTGTTGCTATTATTAATATTAACAGAATTTAATTCCCGAACAACATAAGCTTAAAAATTTATCACTTTGCACTAGTGGCCTACAGATGGCGTCTGCATCAGATGTAAAAAAATATTACATACGGTACTCTACTTTGTCAGTAGTTGTTTTTTGCAAATTTTATGTTTCGGGTAATTTTTTGTGTATTTACAAACATGTATTCAAATGCCTAGTTGACGGATAAAGTGCTGATATATACAGGGTGATTTTAAATAAAGTAGCAAAATAGAGACCACAGATTCCTTAGGTGAAAGTAAATCGATTTAACCTAACATACCTATATCCCAAGACGCATAATAAAAGAGATACAGGGTGTCAAAATTAAAATTTTGTTTTCGATATTTGTAGATAACTTCTTAAAAAAAATCCAAATAATTACATAAAATTTGTAAATCGAGGGTTTCTGCAGGCGAGAAATTCAAATTTATTTCCAATTTTGACGTCACTAGTAGAGGGCGCCATTGTGGCACACCAGGTTTCTTTTAAATGGCAGAACTTTTTTGCAGCTTAGTGTATCCATCTGACTATCGAAACAATCGATTCTCCTACCTGTTTTATTTGAAAAAGGTATACTTTGCTGAAGTCGGTAGGAGTAACCATTTTTGAAATAATCTTATTTGAAATGCTCAGTGCACCGAGTAAAAACTGTTTTGGTTTTTGGTAAAGTGCCTTTTCTGGTGAAAATATAGCAAAATTTTACTTGGAAAAGTTGTTCAGAATGGTAAATTATGGAGACGCAAAATTTCAAGAAGATCGGCGAGATTTGATGACATTTTTCAATAAAGTAGGTAGGTACAAAGATTTTATCAAAGCAGGCCCATCTTTTTGAAATTTTGCACGTTCCCATAATTTACCGTTCTGAACAACTTTTTCAAGTAATATTTTTCTGTATTTTCAGTACAAAAGGCACTTTTCTTGAAACGGTAACAGTTTTCAATGGGTGCACTGAATATTTTAAATAGGATTATTTCGAAAACTGTTACTCCTAACAACTTCAACCTACCTACCTTTTTCAGGCATAACAGGTAGGAGAATCGACTGTTTCAATAATCAGATGGATACACTAAGCTGCACAAACAAATTTTATGTAAATATTTGGATTTTGTAAGAAGTTATCTATAAATATCGAAAATAAAATTTTAATTTTGACACCCTGCACTTTCACCTAAGAAATCTGTGGTCTCATTTTTGTTACTTTATTTAAAATCACCCTGTATATACAGGGTGAACCTTAAATAAGTACAAATATTTTAACTGCTGGTGTAGTTCGTCATATAGATCAGTCTAGTAAAAGCCATTTTTAAAAATTTCTAATATTTACGGATAATTTTTTTTTTAAATACCCACATTTTGAGGACCGCTGGCAGATTTCTCATAACCAACCTAATGAAACATATGATTTGTTGCGAGGTTGCCACATCTCCTCCAATATAAATATTACGTTTCCATTAAAGTAATAGTAAAGTAATACGGTTAATTCTGTTTTAAAAATACTTGTTTTAAGCATAAGTATAGTAAAATTGGGTATGTAGTATGATACGCAGCAATATTAACATCAATTTTAACTTCTTAACTAACTATACTTAAACGATTAAAAATGAATTTCCGCCAGTACAATACTACCGTAAAGTATTTAGGAAGATATTACGTGATATATTAATATGTCCAATGTTGAAAAATTATACATAAACGTGCACACAAGCTTACATGTTTATTAAAAAATTAACTATTTAATCAGTAATCCACATTTCACAAGTTAAATGTCATTGTACACTGTTAGAAAGGAACACAAGACACAATTTCCTTAAGTTATTTTATGAAGAATAACGAAAAACTATGATTTTCACACATTAAATTTAATTTTCACCATATAACCCCAAATGAGTCAGTATTAACAATTTTGAATCCAGAACCATGAAGTGACTTCCTACTTTAATCAGTGAAACAAATTTAAAAAATAAGGGTACACACAATATTAAATAACAAAATAAGCAGCTTGACGTATTCGTTTAATATAAAAAAATGTCTATAAAATGCATACATTTAGACGGCAGATCCAGCAAAGTAAAATATGTTTTCTCTAATGAAATGTGTTGTGGGTTGCCGGTACAAATGCTGTGACGTACTTTCGAGGTTCGGTCGCAGATGCCGAACTAGTACAACCACTTTAATCAGTCCGGGTTCACTCGGTGGAGAAGTTATGTCCAAGGTTCAGGAATATTACAAGACTCGGTATTGAAAATAAAATATTATTAGAAATGTTAGCCCACACTCAAGGTCCGCCTTACGTGGTATTCATTTATTTACCTTTTTTATTCTAGTTTATTCTTTGTATCTACTACTGTTTGAATGTTTTAATGGTAAATAAATTATTATTATTATTATATTATTTCATAAAATAAAATGTCACCCTGTAAACAAATAATACTAATAATAATTCCCCAACATAAATAAAATAGGTCCTGAAATAATAATACAAAATAGTAAATTAACAAAGAGAGCGGTAAGGAATGTACGGTGCAGACGCTGAGTGTCGCGGAAAGAGCCTGCTAAACACCCAGTGTCGAAGACCACGGAGACGACGTCGAGTACCGCGGAATAACACCTGCTAAATACTCGGAGTCGACGGAATACGAGCAAGACCTCGAGCGCCGCGGAGAGGGCCTGCTAAACGCTCGGAGTCGACGGAAGACGGAATACGGGCAAGACCTCGAGCGCCGCGGAGATTACCTGCTAAACGCTCGGAGTCGGCGGGATACGGGCAAGACCTGGAGCGCCGCGGAGATTACCTGCTAAACGCTCAGGATACCCAGAGGAAGGTAGGGTGCCGCGGAAGTTACCTGCTAAACACCCTGGGGTAGAGGAAGGTTGAGTGCCGCGGAAAGAGCCTGCTAAGCACTGCTGGTAAAGGCAATTTCGCCGGCTTTTATACAGAACGGCGGGTAGTGTCGTGTGCAAAAATCGCGATACGCTAAGCAATTTCAGGTACCGCGTGCGCCAAACAATTAAAGTACAGTGTGAGCAAAATAAAATAAAATAGGTTCGTTACATTCCCCCCTGTCTTCGTAAAAAAAAAAATAAACGTTATTTTTTTTTTCTAGCCTAACATAACTTAACATTAACTAACAGTATAAATTATTAACGGAAAATATATACAGAAAACATTATCACATCATGTTAGTCTGGTAATTCCTAACACGGAGGATTCCTCCTCTTGCCGTGGAACAGCCAGCCATTTCGCCCCTTCCGGGGTGATCAGACGCAGCCGATCTCGCTGGTGTCCAGGACTGCCTGGCGGTCTTAGTCTCCACCTCGGAATACGAACAGGCAGTGTTCTTGAGGTGGCGTCGGTGGCTTTGCTGGCGAAGGTATCCACCGCCCAGGAGTGACTGGTAGTGGTGTGGCCGGTAGCGGACTCACTAGGGGTGGTGGTGGTGTCACCGGGCTAGGCGTGTCGGGTAGTGGGGATGCATACAACTGCAACACCTCCGGACTGTGGCCAAACAGTTCCAACAAGCGAATATTGGTTGGCGTCTTTGGCTCCATGTCTGTAACAAAAGATAACTTAATGCGCTGGTTTAAGATCTTTGATGTGGATTCGTCTAAATTTACGCCCCGTCTGCTCATTCTTTAGATCGAATACCACCGGTGACCATACTTTGGTGATCAAGTATGGACCAGAATATTTCGGTGCTAATTTAGCGGCAAATCCTCGTACAGCGGAGGATAAAACATGTTCTCTCTTCATGACTCGGTCACCTAAGTGGCAGGTCCATTCTCTTCGACGTAAGTCGTAGTGCTTTTTCTGTGAACTAAAAGCTCGTCCCAAATTAATTCGTACGAGTTCGAATACGTCTCTCAGCTGGTTCAAACGATGGGAACGTTCTCTTATACTGGCTTCATTTTCATTCACAGGTTCCTCGGTTTGGACTTCTCGGAAAATACTCTTTGGCACCTCTAATTCTCGTCCGAAATTGAGGTACGCCGGTGAGAATCCGGTGGACTCATGACGTGCAGTATTGATGGCTAACATAAAATCAGGCAAATATCGGTCCCATTTTCTTTGGTCATTTTCACAAAACTGTGCAATCATAGTCTCTATGACTTTATTTGCTCTTTCGGCGGGATTCGTTTGCGGCGTATACGGCGGAGAAAATAGTTGGCGGATTCCAAAATCGGTTAAGAACTTCACGCATTTCACGGTTTTTATATTGTACCCCGTTATCTGAAATTAACACCCTCGGACATCCAAATCGAGCGATAATCCTTTCGTGCAAGGTTCTGCTTACTGCAGCGGAGGTAGCTTTTCGTAACGGCTGGAATTCTATCCATTTAGTGAACTGGTCCTGAAAAACTACAATATATCGGTTTCCAGATGTAGAACGGGGTAAAGGGCCAATTAGATCGGTACTAACAGTGTGCCAAGGTCCTCCTTGAGGACGTGGTTGCATTTTCCCTGGTGGTTGTAGCTGTGAATATTTATATTGCTGACATATCGGACATCGTCGGACATAGTTAGCAATTTCTCGGAACATCCCAGGCCAATAGTAATGTCTTGCTATTCGAGCAATAGTCTTGGCAACGCCTAAATGTCCAGCGGTCGGTTGATCATGGCCTTCTTGCAAAATCTCACATCGTCTTGGTGTAGGAATACACAGTTTCCAAGGATCAGCCAGTTCAGGTTCTGTGAAATCATATCTGTCGAAGAAGTGTCTGTATAGTTTGCCATCTTTAATACAGTAATCGGAATTTTTGTCAGGATCTTGTTCAACCTCTTGAAATTTTCTTGTATACCAGGGGCATAAGATAATATCTTCTATGACATCGGTAACTTCATTTTGCTGAAATTCGGTTAAACATGAAGATGGAGGGGTAATCGCTTCTATGGTTAGCGTAGGATATACCCTATCTGTCTTAGGGTTTATAGTAATCTGTTTCGTTCCTATATCGATGGTGCAATTATATTCGGTGAGAAAATCCATTCCCAATACACAGTCTACGGTCAGTGACGGCATGAGCAGAAAATTAGCGGCTACATTCGTTGACAGCAGTTGTCCTTGAATGTTATATTCCTCGGTAATGTTGACCAAAGTTCCATTGGCTAATTCTGCTTGCATTTCTTGTTTCGCTGTAGTCGGTACATTTCCCATCTGTTTGCAATATTCTGCAACCACGGGACTAATGTAGGATCTTACTGATCCTGTGTCTACTAAAGCAGTAAAAGATCGGTGATAAAGGTCAATGTTTAATCGGATGCGGTTATTGGACCAGTTACTTGTAGTAGTACTAGTCAACGGTATGTAATTCGGCGGTGATTCGGAGGCCTCTACTGTCGGGCGCTGGGTTCTAGACCCGACGACGTTTTCCTGTGTTGGTTGGCTCTGATTGACACACCGGCAGTGTCTAGTCTGTACTCCTTCTCGTCCACATCGAGAACAGAATAAACGGAACGGTCCTCGGCATGTAAATCTCGTATGTCCTGTAGCTCCACATCTCCAACAAATAATGTTCGCATTCTGTCTAGGTGTTGTTTGCGAATGGCTATTTGTCTGGTGGTTAGGGCGAGAATTCGGTTTGACAGTTCTACTGGATTGTGAATCTGCAATACCAGCATTTCGGATTGGTTCGGCCACTTTTCTTGGTTTATTCTCTTTTCTCGATCTTTTTGCAGTTGTTCGTACTCGTAGGTTTGTTGTACTAAATCGGAAATTGTTTTTACTTGGGTTCTTCGGATGTATTGCCGGTATTCGGCCCGCAACCGCTTATATATGCAAGTGACTTCTCGTTCCGCAGAAAATCCCCCATGTCGTCTTATCATGGTCTGCATTTCTAAAATAAAATTGCGGGCAGTTTCGTGTCTATCTTGATATTTAGAACTTATCATTTCTTCTAAATTGTTAAGGTATTCGGCCGGATAAAAGAAGGTTTTAAAATCTTCCACAAAGTCATCACAAGTCCCCCAGTTATGTTTGTAATTCATATACCACTGGTATGCTTTTCCCTGAAGCAACCCTGGTAAAGTTTTTAGCAACTGTGCATCGGTAATCTCATATTCGTGCTGCATCTGCTCTAGTCTTTCTAGAAATGATATTGGATGTGTCTTGCCATCAAATACAATGTTCAGTTTCCGTATTTAATTTAACAGTTCGAAACTTGATGTTCTTGGTGTTTCGGGAACCGATCTGGTTGGTACGGAAGCTGCAGGTCGCTCTGCGGGTACTCCCTGACGTAGGAACCTAACTAAGCGTCGTCGCATCTCGTCTACTGTGCCACCGGTTCCTAACTTGAAACGCTCAAGCTCGGCTGTCAATGCTTCTTTATTTAGTTTGTACACCCATCCGATCCTAAGATCAATGACTTCAAAGCCAGCGGCGGCTTCTTCAGAGTCATAAGGCATTTTGAAGTAAAACTTGCAGGACGGATTTCAAAGTTCCTCTACTTTCTAATCCTCACTTCAGATTTCGACAATTATTTCCGGCAAACGTTTTTGACTCAAAATCTCGGTCGGTAACAGTCGGATCAGGTCGGCAATAGTCGGAAATGCTTCCTCGGGTCGAATTATATTGAAAACGATACCCCACTTGACTTCGGGTGTCTTCGGAATTGTTCGGTTAAATCGGTGTTTTCGAGAAAATGGCGGATTCGCGGTCTAGATGTCCACAGTAACCTTTCTGGTGGGTTAAAACGATGATACTACGGTCCTTTCTCTTTTATCTCTCCTCTCACAGTTTTGGGTACTACGGTCTCGGTTCTAGTCTTGTTTTTTTTTCCTGCTCTTCCGGTCCCTGCTCGGGCGCCAAAATTATGTGACGTACTTTCGAGGTTCGGTCGCAGATGCCGAACTAGTACAACCACTTTAATCAGTCCGGGTTCACTCGGTGGAGAAGTTATGTCCAAGGTTCAGGAATATTACAAGACTCGGTATTGAAAATATAATATTTATTTCATAAAATAAAATGTCACCCTGTAAACAAATAATACTAATAATAATTCCCCAACATAAATAAAGTAGGTCCTGAAATAATAATACAAAATAATAAATTAACACAGAGGGCGGTAAGGAATGTACGGTGCAGACGCTGAGTGTCGCGGAAAGAGCCTGCTAAACACCCAGTGTCGAAGACCACGGAGACGACGTCGAGTACCGCGGAATAACACCTGCTAAATACTCGGAGTCGACGGAATATGGGTTAGACCTCGAGCGCCGCGGAGAGGGCCTGCTAAACGCTCGGAGTCGACGGAAGACGGAATACGGGCAAGACCTCGAGCGCCGCGGAGATTACCTGCTAAACGCTCGGAGTCGGCGGGATACGGGCAAGACCTGGAGCGCCGCGGAGATTACCTGCTAAACGCTCAGGATACCCAGAGGAAAGTAGGGTGCCGCGGAAGTTACCTGCTAAACACCCTGGGGTAGAGGAAGGTTGAGTGCCGCGGAAAGAGCCTGCTAAGTACTGCTGGTAAAGGCAATTTCGCCGGCTTTTATACAGAACGGCGGGTAGTGTCGTGTGCAAAAATCGCGATACGCTAAGCAATTTCAGGTACCGCGTGCGCCAAACAATTAAAGTACAGTGTGAGCAAAATAAAATAAAATAGGTTCGTTACAATGCGAAAGGGAAATATGCTGGACGAATTATTAAGAGGTCGATTTATTATGGGCTTTGCAAAAGGCGCAGCTCGAGACAAATTTCATGAAGATGACACAAAAAAGGTATCTATCGCATATAAAAAAAAGCTGGTCAGAAAAACCAAGGTAAGTTTTCAGTAATGGTGCGCTGTGCTGTGCCTATGACAGGTAGGTATCACGGGCAGTAGGCGGAAACGTCTAGCAAGCAAAATCTAGGCCCAAGGGCGCGTTCGCATGACACGGAAGATGGAACGGAATTACTGCAACAAATTTCCGTCCTATTCTTATCATTGTTCGCATAGGACGGAAATAAAATCGGTACGGAACTTGCCAAGATTAAACTTATAAACGTTAATACACCATTTTAATCTGCCACCATTTCAAAAACCCAGCCACAAAAGCCACATTTATATGATTCCCGTAAGAAATGTAACTCTGAAATACTACACATACATGCATGTATACTACAAGACTCGATGCAAGAACAATTTCACCTTATAAACAATCCTTTAAAATTTTTGCAGTCTTTCGACCTGCCGTTCCGCAAAAAGTTGAAGCTGAATCAACTCAAAACGGAATGACCTTGTTAAACACGGAATTGTCTCGTGACCAATTAGCCCTTTCTTTGCACACGAGGGCCCCCCTACGCATTCGTGGCGACCTCAGAGCCACGCACGACGCCGCTCCTTCGAGCCCCCATCACCCAGGAGACGCCCAGGGCTTCGCAGCTCCTTTGAGCCCCCATAGTCGCCGTCGCGACCCTTCAGACGCAGCCGTCGCTGTCCTCATGAAGCCAGGCTCCCTGAGACACCTCCATCACCCTCGTGCGCCCCGCAAATACTCCAACCGCAGCATCACCTTAGACGCTGTTTTCCAGTGCACAGCCAACCATAGACATTTCATGGAAGCCTAACAGCTGCCTAGCACCCGACACACCCCCAAACACATCACCGCTACACATCACGCACCACTCACGCATATCCTCGAGATAGGATCTGGACGGAGCCTACGAACCACCATTAACCCCTGAGACCATCACGAGCATAGCCGAGGCCAGTAAACGCGACCAGGACTTTCGCGACGTCCCACGCGTCAGCGAAAAACCGCGGAAAAGAAGCCCTTGTCCGTTTACAATATGGACCTATACCTTGGCCGCCAAGATCACCAGATTTGAACCAATGTGACGTCTACTTATGGGGACATATGAAACAACTAGTTTATTCAGAACCTGTTAACACTTTGGAGCAACTGCGAGTTCGTATAGATAACGCAGGATATATGATAAGAAGAAATATTACAATTTTTCAAAATGTACGTGAGTCGATGATAAAAAGAGCAAGAGTGATCATTTCGAACATCTGCTATGATACCGGTGATACTGACAGTGCAGTGACAGTGATGTGTATTCTTAGTGAAGTGTAGTGATAGTGACAGTGGAGTATAGTGACAGTGGAGTGCAGTGACAGTGGAGTGCAGTGACAGTGGAGTGCAGTGACAGTGGAGTGCAGTAACAGTGGAGTGCAGTGACAATGAAGTGCAGTGACAGTGGAGTGCAGTGATAGTGAGACTGCAGTGATGGATGAGTTCAGTGATAATGATATTAGTCTTGTGAGAAATCAGTTGGAGTGTAGAAAAAATGATTATAGATGTGATGATGATATGATATATAATGATGATATAAAAAATGTGTGTGGTACGCCTAAAGTGAGTACAACGTATATTAAGTCGTTCCAAGCAAAATTGTAAATTTGATGGTATGTACAAACAAAAATGCATGAATTATACACTGTGCAAATGATAATAAAAAGATAAATGTGCCTATTATATTTCTGGTGCTCTGTAACTTGTGCATTATAGTAAATCGCCATCTTAATACCTAAGCAATAAGGTATCCAGTGTACAAATTTTAACTCTATAAGCAGATATTAAAGCACAAAAACATTGAGAATTTTCTTTCTTTTTAATCACGTACATTCCTTCTGATAAAGGTGACCACACACTAAAATAACAACCGAGTACAATAATGATTGGTAATAACACAGATATGGAAAAAAGTATTACATTGAAGCAATTATATGATGAAATAGTTAAGAATAGGAGCGAAATAAAAAGCCTGATCCAAACTAGCGAAGCTAAATTGCAGTTAAAGATTAGAGAATTAGAAGACGTAATTATAAAACTTAAAGTAGAAAATGTGGAGTTACACAATGAAATAGAAGAAATTAAGAAAAACGAAAAGAAAGACAACATTATAACATTTGGTTTATATAAAAGAAGTGAATCTCTTTCGTGCAGCCAGTTGTGTCAAAAACTTAATAATTTAATGTCTACCTCTCTGGTCGAGACAAACATAAAGAATTTTTATTTTTTGGGTAAAACAGAAAACTGTCCTCTCAAAATTGAATTTACTTCATTCCTAGTAAAGTTAGATATACTAACAAACAAGAAGAAGTTGCAAGATGCAAACGTTAGAATTGTTAATGATCTTACCCAAAAACAACTAGGTGAGCAGAGGTTATTAAAAAAACATTTATTAAGTGCCAAACGAAGAGGACAGGAATGTTGTATAAAGAAGAACCAATTATATATTGAAAATAAAATATTTACTATAAAAGAGCTTCAGGAAAGAGAGGATCATCAAGAAAATACTAGTCCAACATCTTCCAACACGCCTTCAACTTCCACGTCACAACTGAAATTAGAAACTTGGAAGAATTCGCATTAACTGAGCAGGAAACACAAAGTTCAGGAAGCAAAGCAACCCAAAAGGTATTTGCTAAAGTTACTCAAAAACCAATCACTCGAGGCCAAGAAAGGAAAGTTAATAATAAATAATTATACTCGTATTTAAGTGTATTCTGTTGTTAGAATTTAGTTGTATATTTTTTTATCGTTCTAGTATATGTTGCTATATATGTATGTGTATTTTTTGCTTTGAAATTTGTTAAAATTGTAGATGAGAATAAGTGAGAAGTGTGTCAAATAGGTGAAATGGATAATTATATAACGAAATTTGAAATAGAACAAATTAATACAAATGTAATAAACAATATTTCTGAATGTGCACAACTATTTGCAGGACAACAAAATAAAAATATAACGATTTTTCATAGTAATGTTAGAAGCATAGAAAAAAATTTTGAAGAGTTTGAGGTAATATTGCAAGCATTGGAAATTAATTTTGATCTTATAGTATTTACGGAGACATGGAAACTATTGGATAAGCAGTTATACAGGGTGTCCGGAAAAGACGTGTACAACGGAAGACCACAGACTCCTGGGTTCAAAATAAACCGATTTAGCCCAATTTACCTATTTCCAAAATTGCTTCGTTTCGCCTCTAGGGAGCGCCAAAGCCCGCGAAAAATTTTTGTTTATTCCGAATATCTCGAAAACGACTTGATCGATGTTAACCATTTTTGGGCTACGCATTTATAAGTCTAACCGACACTTTTGACATTATTTAAAATCTTTTGCAGTTATTAGAAATATAAGAAAAATCATGTATCATGCAAATATAAGCACATATTTTTTAACCCCTGTACAATAACTCTCAGTTTTTTCTATTAGTAGTTGACTTTATTTAGAAACTTTTTTACACTTTCAGAATTTTGAACAGATGAGTAGTTTAGGCAGACCAAATATTTTTCGTATGTCAACAATATCAGCATCCGTTCTGCAACAAATAACGAAGTACCAGAAGTAGGCTCTGATATTTTAAGTATCAGTTGTATGTCAAATCTAATCAGCTACTGAAATTAGTCTCTCGATTTATTCTTTTTGCTCAATTACTTAGTTACTTTAGATCTTACTTTATTTGTTGTTGTTATTGTTGTGTTTGTTTATGTTCCTCATTTTTCAATATTTCATCATGGATACGTATACATATTCCGAACAAGTAGATATGCGTACGCGGTGTAGAACTAACAACTACATCTATCGGCCGTTCGCTACTCCATGCCGGACTGAAAATGTCACAGACACGAAGCGTTCTACATGCAGTAGACACCATTGAAAGCTGTCGACCTTTATCGCGATCGGCGAGAAACGATATTTTGCAAACACGGAATTCCAGGAAACAACTACTCTGCGGGCTAATGCCCCGACCAGCATTGAATTACACCTGGAAAACCTATAGCAACAGCTAGAGTCATTCGTCAGACGCCCACCAGACATATACCGGTTTCGAGCTTATTAGCTCTCATCAGTATGCCATAGGTGAGGTATCCGACGAATAATCCTAGCTGCTTTCGTCTGTCTAACCCGACAGAAGGGACCATGAGTACGCGGTGTAGAACTAACAACTACATCTATCGGCCGTTCGCTACTCCATGCCGGACTGAAAATGTCACAGACACGAAGCGTTCTACATGCAGTAGACACCATTGAAAGCTGTCGACCTTTATCGCGATCGGCGAGAAACGATATTTTGCAAACACGGAATTCCAGGAAACAACTACTCTGCGGGCTAATGCCCCGACCAGCATTGAATTACACCTGGAAAACCTATAGCAACAGCTAGAGTCATTCGTCAGACGCCCACCAGACATATACCGGTTTCGAGCTTATTAGCTCTCATCAGTATGCCATAGGTGAGGTATCCGACGAATAATCCTAGCTGCTTTCGTCTGTCTAACCCGACAGAAGGGACCATGAGTACGCGGTGTAGAACTAACAACTACATCTATCGGCCGTTCGCTACTCCATGCCGGACTGAAAATGTCACAGAGGTTTTCCAGGTGTAATTCAATGCTGGTCGGGGCATTAGCCCGCAGAGTAGTTGTTTCCTGGAATTCCGTGTTTGCAAAATATCGTTTCTCGCCGATCGCGATAAAGGTCGACAGCTTTCAATGGTGTCTACTGCATGTAGAACGCTTCGTGTCTGTGACATTTTCAGTCCGGCATGGAGTAGCGAACGGCCGATAGATGTAGTTGTTAGTTCTACACCGCGTACTCATGGTCCCTTCTGTCGGGTTAGACAGACGAAAGCAGCTAGGATTATTCGTCGGATACCTCACCTATGGCATACTGATGAGAGCTAATAAGCTCGAAACCGGTATATGTCTGGTGGGCGTCTGACGAATGACTCTAGCTGTTGCTATAGGTTTTCCAGGTGTAATTCAATGCTGGTCGGGGCATTAGCCCGCAGAGTAGTTGTTTCCTGGAATTCCGTGTTTGCAAAATATCGTTTCTCGCCGATCGCGATAAAGGTCGACAGCTTTCAATGGTGTCTACTGCATGTAGAACGCTTCGTGTCTGTGACATTTTCAGTCCGGCATGGAGTAGCGAACGGCCGATAGATGTAGTTGTTAGTTCTACACCGCGTACTCATGGTCCCTTCTGTCGGGTTAGACAGACGAAAGCAGCTAGGATTATTCGTCGGATACCTCACCTATGGCATACTGATGAGAGCTAATAAGCTCGAAACCGGTATATGTCTGGTGGGCGTCTGACGAATGACTCTAGCTGTTGCTATAGGTTTTCCAGGTGTAATTCAATGCTGGTCGGGGCATTAGCCCGCAGAGTAGTTGTTTCCTGGAATTCCGTGTTTGCAAAATATCGTTTCTCGCCGATCGCGATAAAGGTCGACAGCTTTCAATGGTGTCTACTGCATGTAGAACGCTTTTGGTTTATGGAGTTTGTCAAGATAACGGCCGCAAAAGTGTTAGGGTCTACATGGACAGATTCCCTCATCGAAGAGTGTCAAATCATCAAACTTTTGCCAACATCGAAAGGCGACTTCGCGAATTTGGTTCTTTACACCAAATGAATAAGGTTCAAGGGCGTCAACGTACCACGAAAACTATAAAGGTGGAGGAACAAATCCTAGATAAGATAGAAGAGAACCCAAAAATTAGTGCAAGACGCATTGAACAAGAAATAGGGATACCAAAAACCATAGTTCATGATGTTTTGAAGGAGCAGTTACTACATCCGTACCACATTCAATCGGTTCATGACCGGTTCATGAACCCATTGACCCTGAAAAACGTTTAGCATTTTGTAATTTTATACAAGAATAAAGAACCCATGATATCAATTTCAGCAAAAACATTTTATTTACAGATGAAACATATTTTGCTAGGTCAGGAATTATGAATAACCATAACAAACACGTTTATACTGATGAAAACCACACTGTACTGAAATAAGACATTTTCAATATGAATTCAGAGTGGACGTGGAATTATAGACAACTTTATTATTGGCCCGGTTGTGTTTCCACATCGATTAAATGGGGTCAACTATTTAAATTTTTTACAGCAAGTATTACCTAATTTATTGGACGATTTACCGTTACTACTTCGTCGTAACATGTGGTTTATGCACGATGGTGCACCCCATTTACAATACCCGTTAGTCAGTATTTACATAATCTGTATCCTAACAGGCGGATTGGAAGAAAACGATGCTCCTATAAAATGACCACCTCGAGCACCAGACTTACCTCCTTGCGATTATTTTTTGTAAAGTATATGCCTACGCAGTTAATAATAAAGAGGATTTTTTTAGGCGAATCCAAGACGCAGTTAACATTTTACGCGGTAATCCAGTAATCATGGAGAGCACTACAATTTCGTAAAACGGATTACTTATTGCGTACGAGAAAACGGGTCACTGAGCATTTATTGTAAAGAGATCATAACTTTTTTTATTTGCTGTATTAATCTTATTATCTCGTATTTATTAAATAAAATATAAATGAGTTTTGGAATTTTCGTTATTTGTTGCAGAACGAATGCTGATATTGTTGACATACGAAAAATATTTTTTCTATCTAAACTACTCATCTATTCAAAATTCTGAAAGTATAAAAAAAGTTTCTAAATAAAGTCAACTACTAATAGAAAAAAACTGAGAATGATTATACAGGGGATTGAAAAAATATGTGCTTATATTTGCATGATACATGATTTTTCTTATATTTCTAATGACTGCAAAAGATTTTAAATAATGTCAAAAAGTGTCGGTTAGACTAATAACTGCGTAGCCCAAAAATGGTTAACATCGATCAAGTCGTTTTCGAGATATTCGGAATAAACAAAAATTTTTCGCGAACTTTGGCGCTCTCTAGCGGCGAAACAAAGCAATTTTGGAAATAAGTAAATTGGGCTAAATCGTCTTATTTTGAACCCAGGAGTCTGTGGTCTTTCGTTGTACACGTCTTTTCCGGACACCCTGTATAATATACCTGGTTATATTTCCATTTATAATGAGGGTGAATTGAATAAAGCAGATGGAGTTTTGGTGTATGTGAATGAAAATATTAATCCCACAGAAAATATAGTTCATTTGGGAGATACAAAATGTGTAGAGGTAAAATTCGCTTTACATGAGAGAAAATGTTTGCTAACATCAGTTTACCGTTCGCCTTCAACTAGTACTGACATATTTTTAATAAGTCTTAATAATTATTTAAAAAATTGTGACAAAGCGGTAGATTTTCATTTTTTTGTTGGCGACATAAATATAGATATTCTGCAAAGCGGGAATCATGATTCTCAGTGTTATCTTAATATTTTATCAGAGGCAAGTTTTTTATCAACCATCAACAAACCTACGAGGTTAGAAAAAACTTGTATTGACCATATTTTTATAAAAAGTAAAAACGAAAATATTGTATATCATTCTATTATTTTAAAACCACAAGTCACCGACCATTCTCCAATAATGTTACAAACTGTTATTCCTGAGACAAAAAATATTTCCTCGAAAAATAGTAACAACTATAAATATTACTTAATTCTAAATAAATTAAAATCCCTTTTAGATAATGAATCCTGGCAAGATGTATATGATGCTGTCAATATAGATATTGCTACAGAAATTTTTGTAAATAAGTTAATTTCATATATACAAACAAGTACGAATAGGGTTAAAATATCTAGTAAATGTAATAAAAGAAAAGAATGGATTACAGATGGTATTGGTAAATCTATAAACAGGAAACATTATTTGTATAAAATTATGGTGGAGCAGCCGACAGTTGAAAATACAGAGTCGTATAAAAGATATAGAAATAAATTAAATGATCTAATAAAAATTACCAAACAAAAATATTTCAAGTATAAGATAGAAAATAATAAAACAAAAAAAAGAAAAACTATGGCGTTGTATAAATTCTATGTGTGGTAAACATGAAAAAAATATGAAATAAAGGAAATACGAGACGAAGACGGACATATTCATAAAGAAGAAAAAAATATTGCTAATAAATTTGTGGATTACTTTACAAATGTAGGTAAAAAATTAGCTGAACAGATAATAAAGACTCATAAACCAAAAGCAATAAAACAATTATATCTAATGTTCACTCTATGTATTTGTTTCCCGTTGAAGAAAATGAGGTACTGAATATTATAATGGGGTTAAAAATCAAAAGGCTCCAGGAATTGACGGTATTCGGGCAGAGACTTTGAAAGAAATAGCTGACAAACTTTTGAGACCTTTGACATATTTAATAAATACATCCTTTAATACTGGAAAATTTCCTAAAATTTTAAGGCAAGCAATAATAAAATCTCTTTTTAAAAAGGGTGACAAATTGGAAATGATTAATTATAGACCTATTTCTCTTATCACTAATATAACTAACATTTTTGAAAAAGCGATTAAAAAAAAATTACTTAATTATTTAGAAAAATTTAACATTTTAAGTATCAGTTTGGGTTCAGGGAAGCCAAGTCAACGGAGGATGCACTCCTAAAATTAACTACTCAAATTTATCAATCGATTAACAATAAACAACCAGCACTTTGCATATTCGTTGATTTGGCTAAGGCGTTCGACACTGTTAATCATGTAAAGTTATTGAATCTACTGGAAGAGATTGGTATAAGTGAGTTAAAATAGGAAATTCATTAAGTAATTCTAAAGAAGTCGAATATGGTGTTCCCCAGGGTACTGTTTTAGGGCCAATTCTTTTCAATATTTATATAAATGAATTATTTAAACTCAAATTGAATGAAACTGTGATCGGTTTTGCAGATGATACAGCATTATTTTACAAAGCAGAAAACTGGGAAATATTAAAAATGGTAGCTGAGGAAGATTTTAATTTAGTATTAAATTGGTTTAGCAGTAGAATATTATCAGTTAATCTAGAAAAAACGCACTTTATTCCATTTACTTCATACCGATCAAACTTACCTAATTATACGTATCTATCAGTCATAAACAATAATTCTGCAGTTCAAATTAAATCAACTGAGTTTATTAAATATCTAGGGATATATATAGATCCACACCTAAAATGGGAACACCATTTACATTACATTACAAAAAAGATTAGATCAATGTTACCTATCTTAAAAAATTAGTACCAATTTTAACTTTACAGCAACTCAAAATGTTATATTGTGCTCTTGTTGAGTGTCACATTACCTACGACCTATCTATCTGGGGAGGCGCAGCAAATGTTCATTCACATACACTAGAAATTGTCCAAAAACATATTATTAAAATCATAATGAAAAAACCATATATGTACAGCAGCGAAAATCTGTTCAATGAATCCAATATTTTTGACCTTAATAAACTGTTTTGTTTTAGAATTTTAACTAGGCAATACAAAAACAGGAACAAATTAAAACCTTTAGAACATGATTATAACACCAGACAACGTGAAACTTATTTCCAAGTGCCTAAACCAAAAACCGCAAAATTTACGAAATGCTATTCTTACCTCGGACCCAAAATGTATAATCGTTTACCTGAGGATATTAAATCTTGTAAAACGTATAAATCTTTTAAAAGTTGCTTGAAATTATTTTTATTAGGAAAAAACAAACTTCATCTTTACTCTGTAATTTAGAATAGATATTACCGTTATATCTTAAAGTTGTTCTTTGCTTATTCTCCTGTTTTATTTTTTGTTTATCAATGTAATACAGGGTGAGTCAGTCATAATGTCATTAATTTTAACCACGTATTCGGAAGGCCTAATAAAGGCAGAAAATCGAAAAAAAAATTTTTTTACTCGACCTTTAAAAAAATACACGAATCATCCTATAAAAATCGGTAACACGACGCTCCTGGTACGCTCAAACTTTCTGATGTCGCAGCCATATGATAATCTAATTCCGATGGAAGGCATCGTTGCCACATGTTTACATACATAACGTCGTCTAACACTTCAGCATGCGTATTATTCAAATTTGCCACCATTTAGTCGCACTTTCCGCATTTCTTTCCCCCCAAATTTAGAGATCACACCACACATCTAGAGGGGGGATGGAGAGAATACGAGCAGTAGTTTGTTTATTTCGGTCGTGTATTGGTCGTAAATTCACATCACAAAGCCTAATTTTACTAATTTAGAATATGCGGAAATGCTAGTTTTCTACGGGGAATGTTTACGAAATGCGAATGCCGCTGCTGTCGAATACCGGAGACGTTTCCCTAATAGACTTCACCCAAGTGCGCGAACCTTTGTCCAAGTGTTTCAATGTGTTCGCGTTCGCGCCGAGAACTTGCTGGGCATCCTCAAAATGACTTAAATGTAATAGAAGCTGTTTTAAATTTAGTTATGGAAGAACCTATAATTTCTACAAGAACCATTTCAAGGCGATTGGAGATATCCCAAAGCAAGGTCTGCAGAATATTACGCGAAAACTCGCTGCACCCGTATCATTTTCAGAAAGTTCAATCTTTAGAACCTGCTGATTTCCCCAGTCGTCTTGAATTTTGCAATTTGTTACAAAATCGAATTGTTGCTGACCCAAATTTTATTAATAAAGTGCTATGGACGGATGAGTGCAGCTTACTCGAAGTGGAATTTTAAATAGGTTAGTACCATATACAACTTAAGCAATAAATTTCTAGGCTAGATGTATGTAATTACTAATTACAAACTGAATAATTATATTATACTTACGACTAATACTACAAATTCATATTCAATTGTAAAACGTAGTGAAAACGTAATATCAAAATTATTAAAAATAAATAACCTAACATTCGAAAACATTTATTTATTATCTACATTTGTCTTTATTAAAAAATAAATCAATATTTAAGGACAATTCATTCATGTATCTAGATAAAAAAAAAGTTAATTTTACTCCTTGTACAAAAACTAGGTAACTAGGTTATTGACCTAGTCTTGGACAGTGTTTTGTCGACAACACAAGGTTTTTTTATTACTTTGTATTTAAACACGTTTTAAACGTTTTTTTATGTAATGTACAATTGTTTGCAATAATAATGACACTCTCTTAAAACAGTTTTTGAACTTCTGGAAGTTCTGAATAGAAATATCATTAAATATCTCTTGGTAAGTGAAACAACTAATAACTAATGTTAAAAATTTAAAGCAGATTTCAATATGAATACGTCAGAAGTTCAAAATAAATTGCAAAATTCATTTTACTGAGTGTCATTAATATTGCAAACGACTACCTAAATGGTTTATTACTCAGTTTATTATTAGATACGTTGAAGTTTTGTAATTTCAATATTAAATACTTTTTAAACAAACCAAGCTAATTTCTTTGCAGTCATAACAGTCACATTTGGTCGGACGAAAATCCACACGCTACTCGTCGGTTTAGCTTTCAGAGGCTATTTGTTCTCAACGTATGGGCAGGAGTTTACGGGAATCATTTGATTGGGCCGTATTTTCTGCCGGAGAAACTGAATGGACCGCGTTACTTGCAATTTTTAATAGAATTGATTGGAAAGCGTTCATTGAACATTAACATTTTAACTTATTATTGGCTGAACTGAGCAAGAAATAATATGAGATTCTAAAATAGTCAGTACAATCGTTTATTTATGATGTCTAATGCCTAGGTAGATAGGTACTAGAAAAATATTTCAACTTGGCAACAGCTGTAACCGACCAAGGCTGTGAACGGTCAGTGACAGTCTGAAAAGGGTGTTTAAATAATGATTTGGAAATATTTTTTGCGGCGTAAATATGCATTTAGATTTTTTTTAATCGCGTATTCGCATTATACTCATTATTCCCTATCTCCTCTTAAAATTAATGACATTATGACTGACTCACCCTGTATATGTGTGTTCATATGTGTATAATATGTGTATATCTGTTTCTGCACATATATATGGATGTGTGTTCTTACCATGTAAACTTTTAACTTGTTAATGCAAAGTTTTTGTAAAATATTAAACATATACCGGGTGTTCCCTCTAAGACTTTCAGTGCGAATATCTCAGAAACCATCATAGCCAGTGCGACGAAATTTGGTATACAGACACTAGATATATATATATACTATAGTATACTATAGTATATAGATAGTATAGTATATAGATATACTAGACACTAGATTGAATCCGTGTTGATGGTTCGTAGCGAGTAGTCGCTGTTGAATTCGCCTCTGTTAAAAATCAATATTTTCTTCCGATCAAAGCCATTTTTGCGATTTAAAAGTACAGTAATAAGTGTGTACAAGAAACCTAAGTGATTTTCAATGATGAGGCTGACGAGAGAACAAATTCAAGACTTGAAAATTGTGATTAAAGAAACCATTAGTGAATTAATGCAAGACGAAAATTTTATCAAGCAGGTGGCACAAAAAGTTAAAGCCGATCTAGACATAGGTATGGCCAACCTTGATGATAAGATAGAAAACTTACAAAAAGAGAATAACCTTCTGAAAGAAAAAGTTAATTTACTGGAACAAAACAGTAAACAAAATAATGTTCGAATTTTTGGAATGCAGATTACAGATAATATTAAAAATGATGTACTCGATTTAATGAAAAGCTTGCAAGTAGAATGTTCTCCAGATGATATTATGCAATGTTACCAAATCAGGAACAAAAACGTTAACAAGTCACAGGTATTCATAAGGTTTTCAAATGCAGTTACTAAAATGGCTGTAATAAAAAGTAGAAGACTTTTGAAAGGTCGTGGAATTGTTATCAATGAAGACATGACGCAAAGTCAGTATAAATTATTAAAAGAAGCTCAGGAGAAATTAGGGAAGAAAGCAGTTTGGGTATTTAATGGTGCCATAAAAACTTTAGTCAATGGAAAAAGACTTACGTTACGAAACTCGCAAGATATGGAGAAGATTGCAGTATGAGTTCTTGGGCATTCTTTGCATTGTGCCTTCAATTTCTTTATTTCTCTCTAGCTGTAATAAGGATTCTTTTTTTATATAAAATTAACTAATGGCGATCGTTTATTATGTTACAATTTTATTTG
This sequence comes from Monochamus saltuarius, assembly GCA_025584915.1. Taxonomy (NCBI): domain Eukaryota; kingdom Metazoa; phylum Arthropoda; class Insecta; order Coleoptera; family Cerambycidae; genus Monochamus; species Monochamus saltuarius. Next base: position 39,509,598 of record CM046724.1, read on the forward strand.
AGGCGGGTGATTTTTCTATATTTTTATTTTGTTTATTTTTTTTCATCTTTAAGTAAATATATATACATATATCTATTTTCTTTGTATTGCTATTAATTTTATTTAGTTCTTTTTATAGAGTGTAAGTGTGCGTGTACTGTCTTAATGCGCAAAAATAGTTTGTTGTTATCGCACTTAAATGTCCGTTCACTTAGTAATAAATTGAATGATACTAGGGATATTCTAAATAAGTATAATTATCACATTCTTACTCTTTCAGAAACTTGGCTTAACGAAAATATTCCAACTAACAGATTAAATATAGATGGTTATAAATTTGTAAGAAGGGATCGTTCAACAAGGGGTGGTGGTGTGGGTATGTTTATAAAAAATGACATCAAATTCAAAATTTTAACCACATCAAATAATATTGAACAATTATGGGTGGATATTAATGTTGTAAACAAAAGGTACTGTATTGGTGTTGTGTATCGTCCTCCTGATTTCAGTTATGATTTTTTTCTCACGGTATTAGAAAATACCATTGCATATGATTTGACGCAGGCTGATTATTTATTTTGTTTCGGTGATTTTAATATAAATATGTTAGATTTTGAAAACAATCGTGTTCTTGCAATTAATAATTTTATGGAGGGTTTTGGGTTGTGCCAAGTCATCGAGCGTTCTACAAGACTTTCATCATTACTTGATCTTGCTATTGTGTCTGATATATCTTTGGTTATAAATAAAGGTGTCATAAAAACAAAAATATCGGATCATGATTTAATTTTTGTTAAATTGAGTGCGAATGTAAAATGTACACCTAAAGTTATAAAATATCGGGATTATAAGAATTTTAACTATGAGTTATTTATGTTAGACTTGACATCACTTCCATTATTTTATATAATTGAAATTAATAATATTGATGAGAAATTATCTTATTTAAATGATACATTAAATATGTTATATAATAAGTACGTTCCCATTAAAACATGTTTACTGCGTAAACCGCATTCGCCGTGGTTAACAGATAATCTAAAACTACTTATGTCAATACGTGATAAAAAATTTAAAAAGTTTAAATCTAATAAGAATCCCACCTTTTGGGAAGAATACAAAATATGGCGAAATTATACCAATTTAGCAGTTAAAAATGAAAAGCGTGCTTATATTAATTATAAATTTCGAACGTCTAATATGAAAGATACTTGGAAGGAACTAAAGCGAATGAATATAATTAATAAACCAGTTAATAATGTTCCTGATGAATTAGCTGACCCCGACTCTATTAACAAATATTTTTTAAGCTCAGTCGAACAGAGTATCAACAGCACTAATAAGCAGAATTGGCTTAATTTTTATAAATCCTGTACAAAAAAAGATATTTTAATTAGTTTTTCTTTTTCAGTTGTTGATGATAACGTTGTATCTAAAATAATTAATAGTATATCAACTAAGGCGACAGGTTCTGATGATCTCTGTATAACTTTTATTAAATTATGCTGTCCGTATATAATTCCCATAATAACGCATGTTATTAATTTTTGTTTGGAAAATAGTGTTTTTCCGTCTTGTTGGAAGCAATCTCTTATAATGCCGATTCCTAAAATATCTAATCCGGTGGAATTTAAAGATCTTAGGCCTATAGCAATATTACCCGTTTTATCTAAAATTTTAGAAAAAATTATGGATGATCAGCTCCGCGCTTATCTCAGTTTAAATCAATTATTACCCGTTCATCAATCGGGTTTCAGGAAACATCATAGCTGTTTAACTGCTCTTTTGAAAATAACGGATGATATTATTACAGAATACGACTCTGGTAAAGTTACTGCTCTTGTTTTATTAGATTTTAGCAAGGCTTTCGATACGCTTGATCATGAGATTTTGCTTGCCATTTTACATTTTGTAGGACTTTCAGATCAATCGATACTTCTTTTTAAAAACTATTTGTGTGACCGTGTTCAGCAAATTGTTGTAAATGATAAAACATCAGAGAAAGTTAAGGTCTCAACAGGAGTGCCTCAAGGGTCCATCTTGGGGCCGCTACTTTATACTCTTTATACTTTAAACTTCGACACATATTTTAATTACTGCACAAGTCATTTTTATGCTGATGACACCCAATTGTATTTTTCATTTCCAGTTTCTGAAGTTGATAGCGCTTGTCAAAAAATCAACGCTGATTTATTATCTTTGTCTAATGCAGCATCTGGGCACTCACTAAATTTAAACAGTTCTAAATCATCTGTTTTACTTATAGGAACAAAATTGAATGTGAGCAAAGTAACTAATTTAATTCATATAAATATAAATAACAATGAACTTGTTATTAACAATGAAGCCAAAAACCTGGGGGTGGTATTAGATTCAAATTTGAGATATAGGTCATACATTAATTCTTTGTTGAGAAAAGCCTATTGCAATTTAAAGCTTTTATTTCGTAGCAGACACATATTAAATAAACAAATTAAAATTCTACTCTGTGAATCGATGGTCTTGTCACAATTCAACTATTGCGATATTCTTTATGGTCCATGTATCGATAGTGCTGACTCTGCTCGGATACAAAGAGTTCAGAATGCCTGTGTCAGATTCATAGCTGGTATAAAAAAGTACCACCATATCTCCAACGCTTTTAAAAATTTACAGTGGCTGTCTATGAAAAATAGGCGTGATTATCACGCTATTACTTTTTATCATAAATTAATTACCACAGCCACTCCACCATATCTTTACCATAAAATAACATTTAGGACGGACGTCTACAATATTAATATACGCAATAAAGGTCTGTTATCCATACCTAAACATAGGACATCCTTTTTTCAGCGATCCTTTTCTTATAATATTGCAAAATTGTACAACGAAATTAGTAATCCTTTAAAATCAATGTCAATTAGTAAATTTTAAGTTTCTCTTAAATCTTTTTTTTTAAGTAAATATATTTAGATTTGTTAGTGCTGATACCCATTTACACTTGCACTCTGTTTTGTATTTTTATGATGTTATATGATGTATGTATTATTCATACTTTGTCATTTATATGTCACACGGATTGGGATGCGCGGAAGAACAGGACTCTGCTTCTGCAGACAACTGAGCGTGTTTTCCCTTTTCATTCACGTACATATTTGTTATATTCTATACATATATCCTGTATTATCGCTGTGTAGTGAATGAATAAAAATTATTATTATTATTATTATTATTATTATTATTATTATTATTATTATTATTATTATTATTATTATTATTATTATTATTATTATTATTATTATTATTATTATTATTATTATTATTATTTTTATTTTTTTTTTCCCAGTAAACACCTTCCCAGGCTCCGACACACTCGGAGATGTTCTGGAGAGTCAAGCAATGACCACTCTCCACTCCGTGGAGTCAGTAATCATTGCGCCCGTAAATCGTGTGTTCTGAGCAGACGTAGCGAACCAAGGACGATTGCCTTCTGCATTCTGCCGGCTAAGATCTCTGCCGAACTTCGACAAGCCGGTATGATCTTTAACTCAGAAAGCAACGTATGTCTCATTCCACCCAGGACGCCTATAATTAGCACCACAATCTTAACAGAGTGGTCTGGATACAGCCTGCGGAGCTCGGAGAGAAGATCTCGATACTTCCTCCGTTTTTATTATTATTATTATTATTATTATTATTATTATTATTATTATTATTATTATTATTATTATTATTATTATTATTATTATTATTATTATTATTATTATTATTATTATTATTATTATTATTATTGTATTATATTATATTGTATTGTTTTCTTAATGTTTTTTTTTAACAGTTGTTTTATTCTGTTTACAATAGTGACTGGATTTTAAATGACATAAATGTACTTAAATGTATATATTGTCAATAAAGCTATCTATTATTATTATTATTATTATTATTATTATTATTATTATTATTATTATTATTATTATTATTATTATTATTATTATTATTATTATTATTATTATTATTATTATTATTATTATTATTATTATTATTATTATTATTATTATTATTATTATTATTATTATTATTATTATTATTATTATTATTATTATTATTATTATTATTATTATTATTATTATTATTATTATTATTATTATTATTATTATTATTATTATTATTATTATTATTATTATTATTATTATTATTATTATTATTATTATTATTATTATTATTATTATTATTATTATTATTATTATTATTATTATTATTATTATTATTATTATTATTATTATTATTATTATTATTATTATTATTATTATTATTATTATTATTATTATTATTATTATTATTATTATTATTATTATTATTATTATTATTATTATTATTATTATTATTATTATTATTATTATTATTATTATTATTATTATTATTATTATTATTATTATTATTATTATTATTATTATTATTATTATTATTATTATTATTATTATTATTATTATTATTATTATTATTATTATTATTATTATTATTATTATTATTATTATTATTATTATTATTATTATTATTATTATTATTATTATTATTATTATTATTATTATTATTATTATTATTATTATTATTATTATTATTATTATTATTATTATTATTATTATTATTATTATTATTATTATTATTATTATTATTATTATTATTATTATTATTATTATTATTATTTTCCTGTAAACACCTTCCGAGGCTCCGACACACTCGGAGATGTTCTGGAGAGTCAAGCAATGACCACTCTCCACTCCGTGGAGTCAGTAATCATTGCGCCCGTAAATCGTGTGTTCTGAGCAGACGTAGCGAACCAAGGACGATTGCCTTCTGCATTCTGCCGGCTAAGATCTCTGCCGAATTTCGACAAGCCGGTATGATCTTTAACTCAGAAAGCAACGTATGTCTCATTCCACCCAGGACGCCTATAATTAGCACCACAATCTTAACAGAGTGGTCTGGATACAGCCTGCGGAGCTCGGAGAGAAGATCTCGATACTTCCTCCGTTTCTCCTCTTTTAGGACGATGTTGTTCTCTGCAGGAGCCGAGAACTCAATCACATACATCGTCCTAAGCTGGTGGTCGAGGAGGACTACATCAGGCTTATTGGCTTGGATTTGCCTGAGGGTGGGGAATGAATAGTTCCAATAAATTCGGCACTTCTCATTTCCCCACTACGGATTCTATATCCCCGGAGCATAAGGCAGCACTGGCGTCTCGTCTATCTCATACGAGTGTCGTAAATGATAATACAACACCCGTAAGGCTGAATCGTGTCTTTGGATATACGCTGTCATATACCGGACAGGCCGACAGGAGATGCATAAGCGTCTCCGGCGCCTGGCGGCAGGCCCTGCAGCTGGTATCAGGAACCTCGATACCCAAGACACGACTACGATGAACAGTGTGTTAATTATACCATCTTGGCAAGCCATTATGAATCCCTCGGTCTCAGAGTTCAGCCCTGCTGACCTCAAAACAGCAAAGGTCAGCCTTTCAGATAAGCCAAGCCCCTCTAGATGACGGTAGAAGAGACCATGCATTGGCTTATCCTTATGTAGCTGCAGAAGATGACGCGTTTCTGCACTGGATTTTCCCGCTCAGTATCGAACACGAGACCAAGTTCATCGGCTGCTCTTTTCGCTGCCTTATACACAAACGCTCCTATCCCTGCTGCTTCATGGTCTTGGACCATGCAGAGAAGGGATCCGAGCTCCTGATGACTTTGCAGGCCTCCTCCAAAACCACTCTGCCCTGGAGACACTCCAAACTCAAGAGTCCACGGCCTCCCCGATTTCTTGGGAAGTATAGCCGCGGAACGGACGATCTTGGATGCAAACTCCGATGGAGATGCATCATTTTACGGGTCCGTACATCGAGTTGCCTCAGCTCTTCTTGTGTCCATTTCACTACTCCAAAGGAGTAGAGAAGGATCGGAACAGCAAGCATATTTGTGGCACTCACCTTGTTCTTACCCGACAGCTCCGAAGACCAGATCTGTCGGAGGCGGTGCCGATACCTGCCGCGGAGAGCGTTTTTCACCGTTACCACCTCATGAGTGCCCCGCTGTGGACACCCAAATAGGTGTACGACTCTCCGGCATCTAGATAGTGAAAGATGCTTCCGTCTATGAGCTGGGCGTCCTCTCCGTATGCACCGCATCGTCCTCTCTTGAGATGAACCAGTGCACATTTGTCCATTATTATTATTATTATTATTATTATTATTATTATTATTATTATTATTATTTTTTTTTTTTTTTCAGTAAACACCTTCCGAAGCTCCGACACATTCGGAGATGTTCTGGAGAGTCAAGCAATGACCACTCTCCACTCCGTGGAGTCAGTAATCATTGCGCCCGTAAATCGTGTGTTCTGAGCAGACGTAGCGAACCAAGGACGATTGCCTTCTGCATTCTGCCGGCTAAGATCTCTGCCGAATTTCGACAAGCCGGTATGATCTTTAAGTCAGAAAGCAACGTATGTCTCATTCCACCCAGGACGCCTATAATTAGCACCACAATCTTAACAGAGTGGTCTGGATACAGCCTGCGGAGCTCGGAGAGAAGATCTCGATATTTCCTCCGTTTTTCCTCCTCTTTTAGGACGATGTTGTTCTCTGCGGGAGCCGAGAACTCAATCACAAACATCGTCCTAAGCTGGTGGTCGAGGAGGACTACATCAGGCTTATTGGCTTGGATTTGCCTGAGGGTGGGGAATGAGCCAGTAATCATTATTATTATTATTATTATTATTATTATTATTATTATTATTATTATTATTATTATTATTATTATTATTATTATTATTATTATTATTATTATTATTATTATTATTATTATTATTATTATTATTATTATTATTATTATTATTATTATTATTATTATTATTTTTCATTTTCTCAAGGTGCTCCTTGGTGCAAACCTCCATTCCGGTACCAGGGTATGTACAAGGATATGGTAAGTATATTTTAGCAGATGGTTAATTTAATCTTTGTTAGGTATTTGTGTCATTGATTACTTTCCTAACTATTGCACATGTTTCGAGGAGAACAATTTTTTGCATTTCTAGATAGAGGTCTTTATTTATATCAAGCTCTTCTAAATTTTTCTTTAAAGACTTTGGTATTTCTCCAGTTGCGCCTATTATGAGGGGTATCGTGCTAACTTTGTCTTGTCCCCACATATCTTTTATTTCTCGAGACAGCATTAAATATTTGTTTATTTTTTCTGAGTATTTTTTCTTAATATTAGCAGGGAGAGGTACAGAGAAGTCAATTATATATGTACGCTTTTGTTCTTTTAGTGTAAGTACCATATCTGGTCTATTGTTCTGTATAAAGTTGTCTGTTATAATTTCTCTATCCCAGTATAGCTTGAAATTATCTTCATCAATTACAGTTTCAGGTTTATACTTATAGTATGGTACTTTTTGGTAGTTTTGCCGGAGTCTTGCTAATATTGCCTGATGTATCACTTTTCCCATGTTGTTATGTCTTTGTGTGTACTCCACTGGTGCTAGTACTGTGCATCCGCTAATAAGGTGGTCAATAGATTCATTTTGCTCACCGCACATTCTGCAATTAGGGTTTATTTCTGTTCTCTTCATTATGAATTTTTGGTAGCTTAATGTAGCGACAACCTGATCTTGTATAGCTATAACAAACCCTTCCGTTTCAGGAAATAAATTTCCCTTTTTTAACCATTCCAGTGAAGCGGCCTTATCTATATGTTCGCTGTTCAAGTGGGCCGGATATCTACCGTGTAGTTCTTTACTGAGCCAGTAATCATTATTATTATTATTATTATTATTATTATTATTATTATTATTATTATTATTATTATTATTATTATTATTATTATTATTTATTTTTTTTTCCGTAAACACCTTCCGAGGCTCCGACACACTCGGAGATGTTCTGGAGAGTCAAGCAATGACCACTCTCCACTCCGTGGAGTCAGTAATCATTGCGCCCGTAAATCGTGTGTTCTGAGCAGACGTAGCGAACCAAGGACGATTGCCTTCTGCATTCTGCCGGCTAAGATCTCTGCCGAATTTCGACAAGCCGGTATGATCTTTAACTCAGAAAGCAACGTATGTCTCATTCCACCCAGGACGCCTATAATTAGCACCACAATCTTAACAGAGTGGTCTGGATACAGCCTGCGGAGCTCGGAGAAGATCTCGATACTTCCTCCGTTTTCCTCCTCTTTTAGGACGATGTTGTTCTCTGCAGGAGCCGAGAACTCAATCACAAACATCGTCCTAAGCTGGTGGTCGAGGAGGACTACATCAGGCTTATTGGCTTGGATTTGCCTGAGGGTGGGGAATGAATAGAATAAATTCGGCACTTCTCATTCCCCACTACGGATTCTATATCCCCCGGAGCATAAGGCAGCACTGGCGTCTCGTCTATCTCATACGAGTGTCGTAAATGATAATACAACACCCGTAAGGCTGAATCGTGTCTTTGGATATACGCTGTGGTCGCATATACCGGACAGGCAGACAGGAGATGCATAAGCGTCTCCGGCGCTTGGCAGCAGGCCCTGCAGCTGGTATCAGGAACCTCGATACCCAAGACACGACTACGATAGACAGTGTGTTAATTACACCATCTTGGCAAGCCATTATGAATCCCTCGGTCTCAGAGTTCAGCCCCGCTGACCTCAAAAAGCAAAGGTCAGCCTTTCAGATAAGCCAAGCCCCTCTAGATGACGGTAGAAGAGACCATGCATTGGCTTATCCTTATGTAGCTGCAGAAGATGACGCGTTTCTGCAGCTTTAATTAGGCTTTTAACTGAGCAGGATCCGACTCGGTGACAGAGTCTGGATTTTCCCGCTCAGTATCGAACAGACCAAGTTCATCGGCTGCTCTTCTCGCTGCCTTATACACAAACGCTCCTATCCCTGCTGCTTCATGGTCTTGGACCATGCAGAGAAGTGGATCCGAGCTCCTGATGACTTTGCAGGCCTCCTCCAAAACCACTCTGCCCTGGAGACACTCCAAACTCAAGAGTCCACGGCCTCCCCGATTTCTTGGGAAGTATAGCCGCGGAACGGACGATCTTGGATGCAAACTCCGATGGAGATGCATCATTTTACTCCCTACATCGAGTTGCCTCAGCTCTTCTTGCGTCCATTTCACTACTCCAAAGGGTAGAAGGATCGGAACAGCAAGCATATTTGTGGCACTCACCTTGTTCTTACCCGACAGCTCCGAAGACCAGATCTGTCGGAGGCGGTGCCGATACCTGCCGCGGAGAGCGTTTTAACCGTTGCCACCTCATGGTGCCCCGCTGTGGGACACACAAATATGTGTACGTCTCTCCAGTATCTAAATAGTGAAAGATTCTTCCGTCTATGAGCTGGGCGTCCTCTCCGTATTGACTGCATCGTCCTCTCTTGAGATGAACCCGTCCCACGTTGAGGGACTGATTTAAGTCCCTCTCTCCTGAGGCATACAGTTTAAGGTCATCCATATAGAACAAATGGGTGACCTTATGCTTCCAGTCTCATAGGGTACCGCAGTTGTAACCCGGGTACGACGAAGTGCAACGGATAATGGCAGCAGTGAGATGCAAAACAAGAGGGGACTCAGGGAATCTCCTGGAACACTCCCCTCCTGAACAAAACCGGCTCTGTCTGGACCCTTGCATTAGCCGATGTTATGGTAAAGCGGGTCCTCCAGAGCGGCATGAGTTGTTCAATACATCTCACTATGGGGTCGGCCACCGCAAGGCATTGGAGCAAGTGGATTATTAGCTCATGTGATGTCATATCAAATGCCTTGCGGTAATCTATCCAGGCCATTGAGAGGTTTCGCTTGTACTGCACGGAGTCCTGCGTAATACATCTGTCGATGAGCAGGTTCTCCTTACAGCCAGCTACACCCCTCTTGGACCCTCGCTGCTCGTATATCCGTTGATAAACGGGGTTCACTGCGTGGAGCACACGCGCGTACAAGATGCGAGTAAACACCTTGTAACACGCATTCAGGCAGGTTATTGGACGGTAGTTCTTCGGCCGGGACAAATCTCCGCTTATTATTATTATTATTATTATTATTATTATTATTATTATTATTATTATTATTATTATTATTATTATTATTATTATTATTATTATTATTATTATTATTATTATTATTATTATTATTATTATTATTATTATTATTATTATTATTATTATTATTATTATTATTATTATTATTATTATTATTATTATTATTATTATTATTATTATTATTATTATTATTATTATTATTATTATTATTATTATTATTATTATTATTATTATTATTATTATTAATATTATTATTATTATTATTATTATTATATTATTATTATTATTATTATTATTATTATTATTATTATTATTATTATTATTATTATTATTATTATTATTATTATTATTATTATTATTATTATTATTATTATTATTATTATTATTATTATTATTATTATTATTATTATTATTATTATTATTATTATTATTATTATTATCAGTAATCATTGCGCCCGTAAATCGTGTGTTCTGAGCAGACATAGCGAACCAAGGACGATTGCCTTCTGCATTCTTATTATTATTATTATTATTATTATTATTATTATTATTATTATTATTATTATTATTATTATTATTATTATTATTATTATTATTATTATTATTATTATTATTATTATTATTATTATTATTATTATTATTATTATTATTATTATTATTATTATTTTTTTTTTCCAGTAAACACCTTCCGAGGCTCCGACACACTCGGAGATGTTCTGGAGAGTCAAGCAATGACCACTCTCACGCCGTGGAGTCAGTAATCATTGCGCCCGTAAATCGTGTGTTCTGAGCAGACGTAGCGAACCAAGGACGATTGCCTTCTGCATTCTGCCGGCTAAGATCTCTGCCGAATTTCGACAAGCCGGTATGATCTTTAAGTCAGAAAGCAACGTATGTCTCATTCCACCCAGGACGCCTATAATTAGCACCACAATCTTAACAGAGTGGTCTGGATACAGCCTGCGGAGCTCGGAGAAGATCTCGATATTTCCTCCGTTTTCCTCCTCTTTTAGGACGATGTTGTTCTCTGCGGAGCCGAGAACTCAATCACAAACATCGTCCTAAGCTGGTGGTCGAGAGGACTACATCAGGCTTATTGGCTTGGATTTGCCTGAGGGTGGGGAATGAATAGTTCCAATAAATTCGGCACTTCTCATTCCCCACTACGGATTCTATATCCCCGGAGCATAAGGCAGCACTGGCGTCTCGTCTATCTCATACGAGTGTCGTAAATGATAATACAACACCCGTAAGGCTGAATCGTGTCTTTGGATATACGCTGTGCATATACCGGACAGGCCGACAGGAGATGCATAAGCGTCTCCGGCGCCTGGCGGCAGGCCCTGCAGCTGGTATCAGGAACCTCGATACCCAAGACACGACTACGATAGAAGAGTGTGTTAATTACACCATCTTGGCAAGCCATTATGAATCCCTCGGTCTCAGAGTTCAGCCCCGCTGACCTCAAAAGCAAAGGTCAGCCTTTCAGATAAGCCAAGCCCCTCTAGATGACGGTAGAAGAGACCATGCATTGGCTTATCCTTATGTAGCTGCAGAAGATGACGCGTTTCTGCAGCTTTAATTAGGAGCTTTTAACTGAGCAGGATCCGACTCGGTGACAGAGTCTGGATTTCCCGCTCAGTATCGAACACGAGACCAAGTTCATCGGCTGCTCTTCTCGCTGCCTTATACACAAACGCTCCCTATCCTGCTGCTTCATGGTCTTGGACCATGCAGAAGGGATCGAGCTCTGATGACTTTGCAGGCCTCCTCCAAAACCACTCTGCCCTGTAGACACTCCCAAACTCAAGAGTCCACGGCCTCCCGATTTCTTGGGAAGTATAGCCGCGGAACGGACGATCTTGGATGCAAACTCCGATGGAGATGCATCATTTTTACGATCCCTACATCAGAGTTGCCTCAGCTCTTCTTGTGTCCATTTCACTACTCCAAAGGAGTAGAAGGATCGGAACAACAAGCATATTTGTGGCACTCACCTTGTTCTTACCCGACAGTTCCGAAGACCAGATCTGTCGGAGGCGGTGCCGATACCTGCCGCAGAGCGTTTTCACCGTTGCCACCTCATGGAGTGCCCCCTTTGTGGGACACCCAAATAGGTGTACGACTCTCCGGCATCTAGATAGTGAAAGATGCTTCCGTCTATGAGCTGGGAGTCCTCTCCGTATGGACCGCATCGTCCTCTCTTGAGATGAACCAGTGCACATTTGTCAGCCCGAACTCCATCCCAACCGCCTGCGTGTACTCATGTACCACTCTGAGGGACTGATTTAAATCCCTCTCTCCGGAGGCGTAGAGTTTAAGGTCATCCATATAGAACAAATGGGTGACCTTATGCCTCCTCTCCTGGGGTACCGCAGTTGTAACCCCAGGTACGACGAAGTGCAACGGATAATGGCAGCAGTGAGATGCAAAACAAGAGGGGACTCAGGGAATCTCCCTGGAACCTCCCCTCCTGAACAATACCAGCTCTGTCTGGACCCTTGCATTAGCCGATGTTATGGTAAAGCGGGTCCTCCAGAGCGGCATGAGTTGTTCAATACATCTCACTATGGGGTCGGCTACCGCAAAACATTGGAGCAAGTGGACTATTAGCTCATGGGATGTCATATCAAATGCCTTGCGGTAATCTATCAGGCCATTGAGAGGTTTCGCTTGTACTGCACGAGTCCTGCGTAATACATCTGTCGATGAGCAGGTTCTCCTTACAGCCAGCTACACCCCTCTTGGACCCTCGCTGCTCGTATATCCGTTGATAAACCGGGTTCACTGCGTGGAGCACAAGCGCGTACAAGGTGCGAGTAAACACCTTGTAACACGCTTTCAGGCAGGTTATTGGACGGTAGTTCTTTGGCTGGGACAAATCTCCGCTCTTGAGGATAAGCACGGTTCTCCCTCGACAAACCACGCCGGAATTTGCTGCTCTCCATTTAGCAGGACGTGAATATTCTGGCCAAATGGCGGTGGACACTGGTGAATTTTTTCCACCAGAAGTTGCTGATCCCATCGGGACCAGGAGCAGCAGAAGTTCTTCGATCTAATAAATGATCTCCGAACTTCATCCGGGGTTATCGGTGGGCACACCTCTTGCGCTCTCGAAGCCTTTGACAAAAGGCCTCGAAGTGTGCCAGGGCTGGAGTGTCTCTATCAAGTGGAATCCTGCGGCCATATAGATCTCTCCAGAGGCTTCTACCTGATCTACAGTCGGCGGATAGTCCGCAATACGCTGAGACTGTTCAAAAAGTCGAGAGGGCCTTACACGGAACATATTATTTTGCTCCAACCTTCTCGACCGCCTCACTAGTGACTTTTTCGCAGCCACTAGCATCCGTATCCTGTCGAGAGAATGCTGCTTGATGGTGAGCAGCACCACTCGATTCAGGGTATGATGGACCCGCCTAAGGGAGGTAGCTATGCGTCTCACCTTAGGTGTGAAAGCCTATTGGCTTCCCGTAGTCCATCACACATTGGATACGGGACGCGTGTTGCCTCGCCGACCGGATCTTAGCTTCCATCTTGTGCACTCGCCGCCGCGCTCTCTCTTGTGGAGAAAGGGCATTTTCACGCCCTCTCTCCACCTTGAACTCCACATTATTTCAATTATGTACAAGGATATTGACGCGCCATTATTGGGATTTCTCTTAATTTAATCTTTATTGGAGTATTTGTGTCATATCCAGATATTTATTATTCGGGTTTTATTATTATTCAAGTCGTCCTGGTGCTATGAGGTCGTCCTGCGGGTATCAAGCAGCGCGGCGCCTTTGCATTTCAATTATTATTATTTTATTTATATCCATATTATGAAATTATTTATTATTATTATTATTATTATTATTATTATTATTATTATTATTATTATTATTATTATTATTATTATTATTATTATTATTATTATTATTATTATTATTATTATTATTATTATTATTATTATTTTTTTCCAGTAAACACCTTCCGAGGCTCCGACACACTCGGAGATGTTCTGGAGAGTCAAGCAATGACCACACTCACTCCGTGGAGTCAGTAATCATTGCGCCCGTAAATCGTGTGTTCTGAGCAGACGTAGCGAACCAAGGACGATTGCCTTCTGCATTCTGCCGGCTAAGATCTCTGCCGAATTTCGACAAGCCGGTATGATCTTTAACTCAGAAAGCAACGTATGTCTCATTCCACCCAGGACGCCTATAATTAGCACCACAATCTTAACAGAGTGGTCTGGATACAGCCTGCGGAGCTCGGAGAGAAGATCTCGATACTTCCTCCGTTTCTCCTCTTTTAGGACGATGTTGTTCTCTGCAGGAGCCGAGAACTCAATCACATACATCGTCCTAAGCTGGTGGTCGAGGAGGACTACATCAGGCTTATTGGCTTGGATTTGCCTGAGGGTGGGAATGAATAGTTCCAATAAATTCGGCACTTCTCATTCCCCACTACGGATTCTATATCCCCGGAGCATAAGGCAGCACTGGCGTCTCGTCTATCTCATACGAGTGTCGTAAATGATAATACAACACCCGTAAGGCTGAATCGTGTCTTTGGATATACGCTGTGGTCGCATATACCGGACAGGCAGACAGGAGATGCATAAGCGTCTCCGGCGCTTGGCGGCAGGCCCTGCAGCTGGTATCAGGAACCTCGATACCCAAGACACGACTACGATAGACGAGTGTGTTAATTACACCATCTTGGCAAGCCATTATGAATCCCTCGGTCTCAGAGTTCAGCCCCGCTGACCTCAAAAAGCAAAGGTCAGCCTTTCAGATAAGCCAAGCCCCTCTAGATGACGGTAGAAGAGACCATGCATTGGCTTATCCTTATGTAGCTGCAGAAGATGACGCGTTTCTGCAGCTTTAATTAGGGCTTTTAACTGAGCAGGATCCGACTCGGTGACAGAGTCTGGATTTTCCCGCTCAGTATCGAACACGAGACCAAGTTCATCGGCTGCTCTTCTCGCTGCCTTATACACAAACGCTCCTATCCCTGCTGCTTCATGGTCTTGGACCATGCAGAGAAGAGGATCCGAGCTCCTGATGACTTTACAGGCCTCCTCCAAAACCACTCTGCCCTGGAGACACTCCAAACTCAAGAGTCCACGGCCTCCCCGATTTCTTGGGAAGTATAGCCGCGGAACGGACGATCTTGGATGCAAACTCCGATGGAGATGCATCATTTTACGTCCCTACATCGAGTTGCCTCAGCTCTTCTTGTGTCCATTTCACTACTCCAAAGGAGTAGAGAAGGATCGGAACGGCAAGCATATTTGTGGCACTCACCTTGTTCTTACCCGACAGCTCCGAAGACCAGATCTGTCGGAGGCGGTGCCGATACCTGCCGCGGAGAGCGTTTTCACCGTAGCCACCTCATGAGTGCCCCGCTGTGGGACACCCAAATAGGTGTACGACTCTCCGGCATCTAGATAGTGAAAGATGCTTCCGTCTATGAGCTGGGCGTCCTCTCCGTATGGACCGCATCGTCCTCTCTTGAGATGAACCAGTGCACATTTGTCAAGCCCGAGCTCCATCCCAACAGCATACGTGTACTCCTGTACCACTCTGAGGACTGATTTAAATCCCTCTCTCCGGAGGCGTAGAGTTTAAGGTCATCCATATAGAACAAATGGGTGACCTTATGCCTCCGGTCTCCTGGGGTACCGCAGTTGTAACCCCGGGTACGACGAAGTGCAACGGATAATGGCAGCAGTGAGATGCAAAACGAGGGGACTCAGGGAATCTCCCTGGAACACTCCCCTCCTGAACAAAACCGGCTCTGTCTGGACCCTTGCATTAGCCGATGTTATGGTAAAGCGGGTCCTCCAGAGCGGCATGAGTTGTTATTATTATTATTATTATTATTTTTTTTTTTTTTTTTTCAGTAAACACCTTCCGAGGCTCCGACACATTCGGAGATGTTCTGGAGAGTCAAGCAATGACCACTCTCCACTCCGTGGAGTCAGTAATCATTGCGCCCGTAAATCGTGTGTTCTGAGCAGACGTAGCGAACCAAGGACGATTGCCTTCTGCATTCTGCCGGCTAAGATCTCTGCCGAATTTCGACAAGCCGGTATGATCTTTAAGTCAGAAAGCAACGTATGTCTCATTCCACCCAGGACGCCTATAATTAGCACCACAATCTTAACAGAGTGGTCTGGATACAGCCTGCGGAGCTCGGAGAGAAGATCTCGATATTTCCTCCGTTTTTCCTCCTCTTTTAGGACGATGTTGTTCTGCGGGAGCCGAGAACTCAATCACAAACATCGTCCTAAGCTGGTGGTCGAGGAGGACTACATCAGGCTTATTGGCTTGGATTTGCCTGAGGGTGGGGAATGAGCCAGTAATCATTATTATTATTATTATTATTATTATTATTATTATTATTATTATTATTATTATTATTATTATTATTATTATTATTATTATTATTATTATTATTATTATTATTATTATTATTTTTCATTTTCTCAAGGTGCTCCTTGGTGCAAACCTCCATTCCGGTACCAGGGTATGTACAAGGATATGGTAAGTATATTTTAGCAGATGGTTAATTTAATCTTGTTAGGTATTTGTGTCATTGATTACTTCCTAACTATTATTATGTTTATTTTTGCATTTCTAGATAGAGGTCTTTATTATTATCAAGCTCTTCTAAATTTTCTTTAAAGACTTTGGTATTTCTCCAGTTGCGCCTATTATGAGGGGTATCGTGTTAACTTTGTCTTGTCCCCACATATCTTTTATTTCTCGAGACAGCATTAAATATTTGTTTATTTTTCTGAGTATTTTTTCTTAATATTAGCAGGAGAGGTACAGAGAAGTCAATTATATATGTACGCTTTTGTTCTTTAGTGTAAGTACCATATCTGGTCTATTGTTCTGTATAAAGTTGTCTGTTATAATTTCTCTATTTGAAATTATCTTCATCAATTACAGTTTCAGGTTTATACTTATAGTATGTACTTTTGGTAGTTTTGCCGGAGTCTTGCATTGTGTTTATTATTATTATTATTATTATTATTATTATTATTATTATTATTATTATTATTATTATTATTATTATTATTATTATTATTATTATTATTATTATTATTATTATTATTTATTATTTTTTTCCGTAAACACCTTCCGAGGCTCCGACACACTCGGAGATGTTCTGGAGAGTCAAGCAATGACCACTCTCACTCCGTGGAGTCAGTAATCATTGCGCCCGTAAATCGTGTGTTCTGAGCAGACGTAGCGAACCAAGGACGATTGCCTTCTGCATTCTGCCGGCTAAGATCTCTGCCGAATTTCGACAAGCCGGTATGATCTTTAACTCAGAAAGCAACGTATGTCTCATTCCACCCAGGACGCCTATAATTAGCACCACAATCTTAACAGAGTGGTCTGGATACAGCCTGCGGAGCTCGGAGAGAAGATCTCGATATTTCCTCCGTTTGTCCTCCTCTTTTAGGACGATGTTGTTCTCTGCGGGAGCCGAGAACTCAATCACAAACATCGTCCTAAGCTGGTGGTCGAGGAGGACTACATCAGGCTTATGGGCTTGGATTTTCCTGAGGGTGGGGAATGAATAGTTCAATAAATTCGGCACTTCTCATTCCCCACTACGGATTCTATATCCCCCGGAGCATAAGGCAGCACTGGCGTCTCGTCTATCTCATACGAGTGTCGTAAATGATAATACAACACCCGTAAGGCTGAATCGTGTCTTTGGATATACGCTGTGGTCGCATATACCGGACAGGCAGACAGGAGATGCATAAGCGTCTCCGGCGCTTGGCGGCAGGCCCTGCAGCTGGTATCAGGAACCTCGATACCCAAGACACGACTACGATAGACGAGTGTGTTAATTACACCATCTTGGCAAGCCATTATGAATCCCTCGGTCTCAGAGTTCAGCCCCGCTGACCTCGCCTTTCAGATAAGCCAAGCCCCTCTAGATGACGGTAGAAGAGGCAATGCATTGGCTTATCCTTATGTAGCTGCAGAAAATGACGCGTTTCTGCAGCTTTAATTTGGGTTTTTAACTGAGCAGGATCCGACTCGGTGACAGAGTCTGGATTTTCCCGCTCAGTATCGAACACAAGACCAAGTTCATCGGCTGCTCTTCTCGCTGCCTTATACACAAACGCTCCTATCCTGCTGCTTCATGGTCTTGGACCATGCAGAGAAGAGGATCCGAGCTCCTGATGACTTTACAGGCCTCCTCCAAAACCACTCTGCCCTGGAGACACTCCAAACTCAAGAGTCCACGGCCTCCCCGATTTCTTGGGAAGTATAGCCGCGGAACGGACGATCTTGGATGCAAACTCCGATGGAGATGCATCATTTTACGGGTCCCTACATCGAGTTGCCTCAGCTCTTCTTGTGTCCATTTCACTACTCCAAAGGAGTAGAGAAGGATCGGAACGGCAAGCATATTTGTGGCACTCACCTTGTTCTTACCCGACAGCTCCGAAGACCAGATCTGTCGGAGGCGGTGCCGATACCTGCCGCGGAGAGCGTTTTTCACCGTTGCCACCTCATGAGTGCCCGCTGTGGGACACCCAAATAGGTGTACGACTCTCCGGCATCTAGATAGTGAAAGATGCTTCCGTCTATGAGCTGGGCGTCCTCTCCGTATGGACCGCATCGTCCTCTCTTGAGATGAACCAGTGCACATTTGTCCAGCCCGAACTCCATCCCAACCGCCTGCGTGTACTCATGTACCACTCTGAGGGACTGATTTAAATCCTCTCTCCGGAGGCGTAGAGTTTAAGGTCATCCATATAGAACAAATGGGTGACCTTATGCCTCCGGTCTCCTGGGGTACCGCAGTTGTAACCCGGGTTCGACGATGTGCAACGGATAATGGCTGCTGTGAGATGCAAAACAAGTGGGGACTGAGGGAATCTCCCTGGAACACTCCCCTCCTGAACAAAACCGGCTCTGTCTGGACCCTTGCATTAGCCGATGTTATGGTAAAGCGGGTCCTCCAGAGCGGCATTATTATTATTATTATTATTATTATTATTATTATTATTATTATTATTATTATTATTATTATTATTATTATTATTATTATTATTATTATTATTATTATTATTATTATTATTATTATTATTATTATTATTATTATTATTATTATTATTATTATTATTATTATTATTATTATTATTATTATTATTATTATTATTATTATTATTATTATTATTATTATTATTATTATTATTATTATTATTATTATTATTATTATTATTATTATTATTATTATTATTATTATTATTATTATTATTATTATTATTATTATTATTATTATTATTATTATTATTATTATTATTATTATTATTATTATTATTATTATTATTATTATTATTATTATTATTATTATTATTATTATTATTATTATTATTATTATTATTATTATTATTATTATTATTATTATTATTATTATTATTATTATTATTATTATTATTATTATTATTATTATTATTATTATTATTATTATTATTATTATTATTATTATTATTATTATTATTATTATTATTATTATTATTATTATTATTATTATTATTATTATTATTATTATTATTATTATTATTATTATTATTATTATTATTATTATTATTATTATTATTATTATTATTATTATTATTATTATTATTATTATTATTATTATTATTATTATTATTATTATTATTATTATTATTATTATTATTATTATTATTATTATTATTATTATTATTATTATTATTATTATTATTATTATTATTATTATTATTATTATTATTATTATTATTATTATTATTATTATTATTATTATTATTATTATTATTATTATTATTATTATTATTATTATTATTATTATTATTATTATTATTATTATTATTATTATTATTATTATTATTATTATTATTATTATTATTATTATTATTATTATTATTATTATTATTATTATTATTATTATTATTATTATTATTATTATTATTATTATTATTATTTATTATTATTATTATTATTATTATTATTATTATTATTATTATTATTATTATTATTATTATTATTATTATTATTATTATTATTATTATTATTATTATTATTATTATTATTATTATTATTATTATTATTATTATTATTATTATTATTATTATTATTATTATTATTATTATTATTATTATTATTATTATTATTATTATTATTATTATTATTATTATTATTATTATTATTATTATTATTATTATTTATTATTATTATTATTATTATTATTATTATTATTATTATTATTATTATTATTATTATTATTATTATTATTATTATTATTATTATTATTATTATTATTATTATTATTATTATTATTATTATTATTATTATTATTATTATTATTATTAATAAGTCGAGTTTACCGATGTCTATTTGATTGCATTTTTATTGTGCTCTTCAAAGTTGTCTAAAAGTGGTGTATTTGTGTGTTTTAAATTGTGTCAAACCACTGGTCTGCAATTGCATTGTGTACCTAGTGACTGATAGTGTTTATAGGCCAGAATTTCTTGGTTTATATCGATATTGATAAAGTGATAGCAGTTAATCGCAGAAGTGTTTACTGTTTTTATTCTATGCTGAACGGACGATTGTAAACTGGTCTGCGGTGTCTTATTAATTTTATTTGTTGGGTCGCTGTGAACGTTGAATATTTGTCTATAACCATGCAAGATCCTAATCAAAGCAAGATAGATATTTCTACCAACTGCACTAGATGCAAGAATCCGGCTCGTAGTGGTATTAAATGTATACGCTGCGGTATAGTCTCACACAAAAGTTGCTTGAAGTTACTAAAAAATGTGAAATTTCTTGACGACGACACAGTTGTGTGTTGTTCCGAATCAGGGGATGTACAAACTAACCATCACCATAATCCTACTGCAGCCTGTGATGAAAACGATGGACCAGTTGAGATTTGGTTCGATGTAATGAAACTGAAGTTATCTTACTTAGAAGAGATCATCACTCAGAAAGATATGATTATTGCCAATCAAAGCATAGCCATTAAATCCCTTACTGAGCAGATATTGTTGCTTAAGGAGAATAGGATTATTTCGGGGGTTACTGAGCAATCATGTAATCGATCGATTAACAAGCCAAGTAATAAGAAGAAGGAAACAGCTAAACTTACGACACCAATGGCTTCGGAGACCTCTAATCGATCAAGTAATATGAAATCATCAACTAATCCTAATTTAACAGTGGCTTCGACTTTATCGAGCGCTGCAATTAATAGCACCAATGGGGTTACAAAATCCACCCCAATACTGAAGAAACCAAAATCCACCCCAGTTCCAGATTGCATGTCGACTCCAGCTGCTGCCTCTACCTCTACTTCGACTCTTACTGCTCCTATAACTATCCAGGATGTGTCAAATGCAATTCATGAAGTAGAAACTCGCCGTATTTGTACCAATATAATAAACATCGATAATGACAAAGAATTAGATCGGCCCCGCCGCCCTAGGAATACGCGTAATGTACTTATTGGGAGTGCTGTTGAACCTGAAAGCTGTCCATTTAAGGCAGCCTCATTTTCCAAATTGAAGCATTTCCATGCTACTAACTTTAATGTGAATGTGGAGGAGCAGGAACTTTTAAATTATTTAAGGAATTTTGCTCCCAACGTTGAAGTAAGAAAACTGGTTTCCGAAATCCCACTAAATACCTCCTCTTTAAAATTAGTATCCCTTATGATGATGTAGATAAGATTTTACTTCCTGAAATTTGGCCTGAAAAGTGGTTTTAAATCATTTTTTTCGTTACAAACGACTTAATGATAACTAATGGACATACCACCTCTGGTTTGCATGTGCAATCTCCGGCATGTTCTGTGATTCACATCAATGTACAAAGTATTGCAAACAAAGTCGATCTATTAAATGATTATTTTGAGGAGAATAAATTCGATATTTTTTGTGTGTCAGAGCACTGGCTTAACCTTAACAATCTAAGGAAAGTAAAATTGACTAATTTCACTTTGGTTTCTGCCTTCTGCAGGTCTAATATTGCTCACGGAGGAGTAGCTATTTTTGCCTCTAATAATATAGTAGTGAAATCCATTGATATTGGTAAATTTAGTGTGGAGCAACATGCTGAATTCTGTGGCGCAGAGGTTAAAGCTGCAAATTGTGCTGTAATTTCTGTGTACAGATCATCAAGTCATGGTAATTTTGCGTTGTTTAAGGAGAAAGTTATTGATTTATTGGACTTTTGTCAGTTAAATATAAATATTTTGTTCTTACTGGAGACTTCAACTTGGACATAATGGGTAACACGGAATATGCTAGAGATTTTCAAAACATCCTTAGTATGTATGGTTCTCAATGTTACATTACTACACCCACTAGAGTTACTAATAGCACTAGTGCATGTCTCGATAATGTTATCTGCAATATGCGTCCTGAAGATATTATAGCGGGAGTCTGTGATCCTGGTATTTCTGATCATTTGTCTGTCTATATTTTACTGGGAAAAGTACAGAAAAAGGCTGGCTGTCTGGGCTCTGATTTCAGAAGAATATTTGGTAAAAATAATATTGATAAATTTGTAACCAATCTTGGCACCATTGATTGGTCCGGGATGGCCTGTTACAACTCAGATCAGTTGTCCAAGTTACTATTGGATCAGTTGACTATGCAGATTGATATGTGTTTTCCCTATAAAAAAGTTAAGAATAGTTATACTGTTAGGAATTGGTATTCAGATAATCTTCGTGAAATGAGGTCGGAATTACACAAAAGTAAATGTAGATTTGATATTTCTAAGTCCCAAAATGATTGGTTACATTATACAACACTTCGTAAACGATACAGACGGTCACTCAAGGAAGCCAAATCTAATTATTACGCAAATTCCATTTTATCCTCTGACAACAGGAGTAAAACTATTTGGAGCATAGTTAATCGTGAAATCTCTCCTCCATCTAATTCTGTAACTTCTACACTATCCCCATGGATTTTAACATTTTCTTTACCTCAGTATCTGAAGCTATTGTTAAGACAATTTGCACATCTAATGTATTTCCCAATCATTTCTTAACCAATGTATCTAACCCATCCAATTCTTTTTATATGCCGCCTATCTTAGAATCTGATGTTAGGAGGCGATCTTAAAACTCAAAAACTCAAGTTGTTTGGATTTTTACGAACTCAATAGTCATGTGATTAAAGCTTCCGTTAATCATCTTGTTACGCCCTTTCAGTTATTTTTAACAAATGTGTTACAGAAGGTTTTTGGCCCAAAGACTTGAAAATAAGTAAAATCATTCCCATATTTAAGAAAGGAGATGTAGATTTACCGGACAATTACAGACCGATTGCAATTGTACCGATCATCTCAAAAATTTTTGAAATTATAATCAAGGAGAGACTTACTGTTTATTTGGATACCAGAAATATAATTTCTATGTCACAGTTTGGTTTTCGTAGAGGTGTCTCTACAGTCAAGGCATTGTTAGAGTTATTGGACAATATAGTTGAGGGTTTAGATCAAGGAGTCCCTACTCACGCAGTACTCTGTGACTTGACAAAAGCGTTCGATTGCGTTAATACAGAGATTCTTCTTGTGAAATTGGAACATTATGGCATACGGGGGAATGTCAAAAATTTATTTCAATCATACCTATTTAATCGGTCTCAGTTTGTTAGTTTCAATGGAAACGTGTCTGGTTTGAGGGATATATCCTCTGGTGTCCCACAAGGATCTGTCTTGGGACCTTTACTGTTTCTATTGTATATTAATGACCTTCCTTCATCATTAGGTAATATCAATTGCGTACTTTTTGCAGATGATACAACGCTGTTCACCAAAAGTGATCCGGCTTTGATTCAGGAAGGTCTTGATAGGGCTAAAGTATGGTTTGATACAAATAAACTGAAACTGAATGAGTCGAAAACTAAAAGTATAATGTTTAGTTCTGATCGCTGGGTGGATAAATCGGAGCCAGTGCGCTTGCTTGGTGTGTGTCTTGATACTGGTCTGAGTTGGAAGGCGCATATTGAGACTCTCTGCAAAACTTTCTACACAGATTTTCGTTATGCGTCAGCTGAGATCATGCCTAGATAGCAATGCCATGAGAATCATCTACTTTGCCTTGGTGCACAGCGTGCTGTCGTATGCCATTGTACTTTGGGGCAATGCACCGACAGCACTAAAAATTTTTCATTTACAGAAGGCAGCAGTCAGAATTATAGACTCTGCTCCATATGGAACGCATTGCAGACCACTTTTAAGAAGTACAAGATTTTACCCATGCCTTGTATATTTATATTGGAAAGCCTACTTATTATACATAAAATGTCAATAACCTATCTTCACATGAGGATAGGCATAATTATAATACCAGGCGGCGGTGGAATCTTGTCCCTACATTTTCTAGACTTAGGATGACTCAACTTAATAAAATTGATCTCAATCTATACAATAAATTTATAAATTATCATAGCCATATTGATGTGAAAGCAATGACTTACAACTCCTTTTATAGGTTGGCTAAACATTTCTTTATTAATCACTGCTTTTATAGTATAGATGAGTATTTTCAAGTCACATAAGTATTTTTTATATGTTTGCTGTGTGTCATGTATTCTGTTGTTTGTGTTCTATTATATACATTTATTTATTATTTTACTTTTGACTGCCAGTTTTAAACTGGTGACTATATATTTTTTTAATGAATTATTGTATTGACATAAATAGTATTATTTATATGTTTGTTGTGTCATGAATTCTGTTGTTTGTGTTCTATTATACAAATTTATTTATTATTTTACTTCTTGACTGTCAGTTTGAAACTGGTGACTATATATATTTTTTTTAATGAATTATTGTATTGACATAAATAGTATTGTTTATATGTTTATTGTGTGCCATGAAATCTGTTGTTTGTTTTTTTTTATACAAATTTATTTTTATTTTTACTTTTTAATTGCCATATTTAGACTGATGACTATATTTTTTTCTAATGAATTATTGATATATTATTATTATTATTATTATTATTATTATTATTATTATTATTATTATTATTATTATTATTATTATTATTATTATTATTATTATTATTATTATTATTATTATTATTATTATTATTATTATTATTATTATTATTATTATTATTATTATTATTATTATTATTATTATTATTATTATTATTATTATTATTATTATTATTATTATTATTATTATTATTATTATTATTATTATTATTATTATTATTATTAGTATTATTATTATTATTATTATTATTATTATTATTATTATTATTATATTATTATTATTATTATTATTATTATTATTATTATTATTATTATTATTATTATTATTATTATTATTATTATTATTATTATTATTATTATTATTATTATTATTATTATTATTATTATTATTATTATTATTATTATTATTATTATTATTATTATTATTATTATTATTCACTTTTGATAGGTGTCTAAACTGGCAGGCTCACATAGCGAACTTATGCAAGGACTATCCAAACATAACTTTGTCATGTGGAATCTAAGGAGTTTGTGAGTCTTGACATTCTTAAATTATATTATTACGGGCAGGTTTACCCTATCTTAAGTTATTGTATCCTCTGTTGGGGTAATGGTTCTGGCATTGACAATTTAATGATTGCGCAAAACGAATCATGCGAACTATGCTGTTTAAAACAAGGCGTTATTCTTGTCGCCAATTATTCAAAGATTGGGAATCTTGACCGCAGTCTCAATGTATATTTTAGAGTGCGCGACATATGTCAGGTTCACAAGTCTGAATTTACGCATTATTATTATTATTATTATTATTATTATTATTATTATTATTATTATTATTGTTATTATTATTATTATTATTATTATTATTATTATTATTATTATTATTATTATTATTATTATTATTATTATTATTATTATTATTATTATTATTATTATTATTATTATTATTATTATTATTATTATTATTATTATTATTATTATTATTATTATTATTATTATTATTATTATTATTATTATTATTATTATTATTATTATTATTATTATTATTATTATTATTATTATTATTATTATTATTATTATTATTATTATTATTATTATTATTATTATTATTATTATTATTATTATTATTATTATTATTATTATTATTATTATTATTATTATTATTATTATTATTATTATTATTATTATTATTATTATTATTATTATTATTATTATTATTATTATTATTATTATTATTATTATTATTATTATTATTATTATTATTATTATTATTATTATTATTATTATTATTATTATTATTATTATTATTATTATTATTATTATTATTATTATTATTATTATTATTATTATTATTATTATTATTATTATTATTATTATTATTATTATTATTATTATTATTATTATTATTATTATTATTATTATTATTATTATTATTATTATTATTATTATTATTATTATTATTATTATTATTATTATTATTATTATTATTATTATTATTATTATTATTATTATTATTATTATTATTATTATTATTATTATTATTATTATTATTATTATTATTATTATTATTATTATTATTATTATTATTATTATTATTATTATTATTATTATTATTATTATTATTATTATTATTATTATTATTATTATTATTATTATTATTATTATTATTATTATTATTATTATTATTATTATTATTATTATTATTATTATTATTATTATTATTATTATTATTATTATTATTATTATTATTATTATTATTATTATTATTATTATTATTATTATTATTATTATTATTATTATTATTATTATTATTATTATTATTATTATTATTATTATTATTATTATTATTATTATTATTATTATTATTATTATTATTATTATTATTATTATTATTATTATTATTATTATTATTATTATTATTATTATTATTATTATTATTATTATTATTATTATTATTATTATTATTATTATTATTATTATTATTATTATTATTATTATTATTATTATTATTATTATTATTATTATTATTATTATTATTATTATTATTATTATTATTATTATTATTATTATTATTATTATTATTATTATTATTATTATTATTATTATTATTATTATTATTATTATTATTATTATTATTATTATTATTATTATTATTATTATTATTATTATTATTATTATTATTATTATTATTATTATTATTATTATTATTATTATTATTATTATTATTATTATTATTATTATTATTATTATTATTATTATTATTATTATTATTATTATTATTATTATTATTATTATTATTATTATTATTATTATTATTATTATTATTATTATTATTATTATTATTATTATTATTATTATTATTATTATTATTATTATTATTATTATTATTATTATTATTATTATTATTATTATTATTATTATTATTATTATTATTATTATTATTATTATTATTATTATTATTATTATTATTATTATTATTATTATTATTATTATTATTATTATTATTATTATTATTATTATTATTATTATTATTATTATTATTATTATTATTATTATTATTATTATTATTATTATTATTATTATTATTATTATTATTATTATTATTATTATTATTATTATTATTATTATTATTATTATTATTATTATTATTATTATTATTATTATTATTATTATTATTATTATTATTATTATTATTATTATTATTATTATTATTATTATTATTATTATTATTATTATTATTATTATTATTATTATTATTATTGGTAAACTTATCTGAAATCAAACTTAAACGCAACAAATCGCCGGCAAACCTGCCATCCGTAATGGGTTGGTAGGCACGAAGAAGTGTGTTAGCAGGAGTGAAACCTTAAGCGTGAACATTAGAATATCATTGGTGGTGGGCATATACACTCCCATCTGGAATTTAAAGCAATATGTATTATATTCTAAACAGGAAAGATTGCGCTCTACAAATCTGTACATGTATTTTCGAATACTTACTTTTACAGTAAGGTTCATAAAAACCTTCCCATTTTGCAGCTTTGGTGCACCTTCTACCGTTGATGTATTTCTTCATGTTCAGTTCGTATCCAGCAAAGCATGAGTAATAGGCAATGTTATTTATAATTTCAACTTTCCCATTAAAAATAGCTTTTGGTTCTTCACATTATTATTATTATTATTATTATTATTATTATTATTATTATTATTATTATTATTATTATTATTATTATTATTATTATTATTATTATTATTATTATTATTATTATTATTATTATTATTATTATTATTATTATTATTATTATTATTATTATTATTATTATTATTATTATTATTATTATTATTATTATTATTATTATTATTATTATTATTATTATTATTATTATTATTATTATTATTATTATTATTATTATTATTATTATTATTATTATTATTATTATTATTATTATTATTATTATTATTATTATTATTATTATTATTATTATTATTATTATTATTATTATTATTATTATTATTATTATTATTATTATTATTATTATTATTATTATTATTATTATTATTATTATTATTATTATTATTATTATTATTATTATTATTATTATTATTATTATTATTATTATTATTATTATTATTATTATTATTATTATTATTATTATTATTATTATTATTATTATTATTATTATTATTATTATTATTATTATTATTATTATTATTATTATTATTATTATTATTATTATTATTATTATTATTATTATTATTATTATTATTATTATTATTATTATTATTATTATTATTATTATTATTATTATTATTATTATTATTATTATTATTATTATTATTATTATTATTATTATTATTATTATTATTATTATTATTATTATTATTATTATTATTATTATTATTATTATTATTATTATTATTATTATTATTATTATTATTATTATTATTATTATTATTATTATTATTATTATTATTATTATTATTATTATTATTATTATTATTATTATTATTATTATTATTATTATTATTATTATTATTATTATTATTATTATTATTATTATTATTATTATTATTATTATTATTATTATTATTATTATTATTATTATTATTATTATTATTATTATTATTATTATTATTATTATTATTATTATTATTATTATTATTATTATTATTATTATTATTATTATTATTATTATTATTATTATTATTATTATTATTATTATTATTATTATTATTATTATTATTATTATTATTATTATTATTATTATTATTATTATTATTATTATTATTATTATTATTATTATTATTATTATTATTATTATTATTATTATTATTATTATTATTATTATTATTATTATTATTATTATTATTATTATTATTATTATTATTATTATTATTATTATTATTATTATTATTATTATTATTATTATTATTATTATTATTATTATTATTATTAATATTATTATTATTATTATTATTATTATTATTATTATTATTATTATTATTATTATTATTAATATTATTATTATTATTATTATTATTATTATTATTATTATCATTATCATTATTATAATTATTATTCGGGCAAATTGCGTTGATCAGTTAGCTCGTGAGGGTGGTAATTGCATTGATATAATGAAAACATATTGTGTGGCAAATGGGCTGTCTCTAAACTGCGCGAAAACTGAAATGATTTCTTTTTCAACTCATGACCCTAATTTTAGTTTGTATGTTGCCTTAAATGGGAGATCTCTTAGGGATAATGATTGTGTCAAGTCTCTGGGAGTCACTTTTGATAGGTGTCTAAACTGGCAGGCTCACATAGCGAACTTATGCAAGGGACTATCCAAACATAACTTTGTCATGTGGAATCTAAGGGAGTTTGTGAGTCTTGACATTCTTAAATTATATTATTACGGGCAGGTTTACCCTATCTTAAGTTATTGTATCCTCTGTTGGGGTAATGGTTCTGGCATTGACAATTTAATGATTGCGCAAAACGAATCATGCGAACTATGCTGTTTAAAACAAGGCGTTATTCTTGTCGCCAATTATTCAAAGACTTGGGAATCTTGACCGCAGTCTCAATGTATATTTTAGAGTGCGTATTATTATTATTATTATTATTATTATTATTATTATTATTATTATTATTATTATTATTATTATTATTATTATTATTATTATTATTATTATTATTATTATTATTATTATTATTATTATTATTATTATTATTATTATTATTATTATTATTATTATTATTATTATTATTATTATTATTATTATTATTATTATTATTATTATTATTATTATTATTATTATTATTATTATTATTATTATTATTATTATTATTATTATTATTATTATTATTATTATTATTATTATTATTATTATTATTATTATTATTATTATTATTATTATTATTATTATTATTATTATTATTATTATTATTATTATTATTATTATTATTATTATTATTATTATTATTATTATTATTATTATTATTATTATTATTATTATTATTATTATTATTATTATTATTATTATTATTATTATTATTATTATTATTATTATTATTATTATTATTATTATTATTATTATTATTATTATTATTATTATTATTATTATTATTATTATTATTATTATTATTATTATTATTATTATTATTATTATTATTATTATTATTATTATTATTATTATTATTATTATTATTATTATTATTATTATTATTATTATTATTATTATTATTATTATTATTATTATTATTATTATTATTATTATTATTATTATTATTATTATTATTATTATTATTATTATTATTATTATTATTATTATTATTATTATTATTATTATTATTATTATTATTATTATTATTATTATTATTATTATTATTATTATTATTATTATTATTATTATTATTATTATTATTATTATTATTATTATTATTATTATTATTATTATTATTATTATTATTATTATTATTATTATTATTATTATTATTATTATTATTATTATTATTATTATTATTATTATTATTATTATTATTATTATTATTATTATTATTATTATTATTATTATTATTATTATTATTATTATTATTATTATTATTATTATTATTATTATTATTATTATTATTATTATTATTATTATTATTATTATTATTATTATTATTATTATTATTATTATTATTATTATTATTATTATTATTATTATTATTATTATTATTATTATTATTATTATTATTATTATTATTATTATTATTATTATTATTATTATTATTATTATTATTATTATTATTATTATTATTATTATTATTATTATTATTATTATTATTATTATTATTATTATTATTATTATTATTATTATTATTATTATTATTATTATTATTATTATTATTATTATTATTATTATTATTATTATTATTATTATTATTATTATTATTATTATTATTATTATTATTATTATTATTATTATTATTATTATTATTATTATTATTGGTAAACTTATCTGAAATCAAACTTAAACGCAACAAATCGCCGGCAAACCTGCCATCCGTAATGGGTTGGTAGGCACGAAGAAGTGTGTTAGCAGGAGTGAAACCTTAAGCGTGAACATTAGAATATCATTGGTGGTGGGCATATACACTCCCATCTGGAATTTAAAGCAATATGTATTATATTCTAAACAGGAAAGATTGCGCTCTACAAATCTGTACATGTATTTTCGAATACTTACTTTTACAGTAAGGTTCATAAAAACCTTCCCATTTTGCAGCTTTGGTGCACCTTCTACCGTTGATGTATTTCTTCATGTTCAGTTCGTATCCAGCAAAGCATGAGTAATAGGCAATGTTATTTATAATTTCAACTTTCCCATTAAAAATAGCTTTTGGTTCTTCACAGTTTTTACAAAACGATGATTCTAAAATCTGAAATATATGTGATAAGTACGTGCAGAAAATCCATGACCATATTTTATTGGCTAAAATTAAGGAAATCTTAACATCGTCGTTTTCAAGCTATAGGATATCCAACATTAAAATAAATTTAAAGTAGGTATGGAGACGGTTTGGACCACCCCCACTCCTTCCAAGTCCCGTCCCTCTTCCTCTCAGCCAATCAGGTAGAAGGAGCAGTTAGAGGCAGTGGTGCGAAATTCAAATACTTAGTAATTGAATGAAGTAGTCGAGCCAGTAAGGTTATGCAACCAGTAGTACTATGTCAAATAATAGAGTCAGCAAGCTTAAACAACTAGTGCTACATTTTATTATTAGTTTTTGTAACATTTTTTACTGTATTAGAAAGGTATTTTAAGCTAATATAAATCAAATCTCCTACAATTCCTATCAATGAAGTCGTATGTATGCTCTCTGATACCAAACATCTAAGTAAATATGACAAATACATACTTAAATAATGTAATCCCCTTGTAAATGTAAACCCTTTATGTAATCGTTTTTTATATATTTTTAGGTATTAATAATACTGTATAAAATTAACTACTCTGTGGACTAAAGCCCCAACCAGCGTTGATTTACACCCACAATATCTACCCATATATTCTTTATTATTAGCTTTTGTAAAAATTTTTACTGTATTAGAAAGGTATTTTAAGCTAATATAAATCAAATCTACAATTCCTATCAATGAAGTCATATGACTACATACATATGTATGCTCTCTGATACCAAACATCTAGGTATGCTAATGAACAATTCCACATACAAAGCTCTATTCAATAATTATCTAAAGAAATTAATCTAGCTAAATTTACTAACCTGATTTAAATAAAACACTCTATAAATATCTAACTTCACTTTTGAAACAGTGGGAACTCGAAAATTCAACCACAATAGATGAGATCTGACCTATTTCTGTATTTTTAGGATTGCTTATTCAGGTGACCTCCTTCAAGTTGGGTCAAATATCTAACTATAAAAATTATTATATAAATAAAAATTATTTGAAATTAAATTTGTCATATTTAATTTAAAATTCATTGACAGGCTAAAATCACTTTTGGCATTGTCGATTTTTAATTTCTTCTTCTTCTTCATTGATAGGAATTGTAGGAGATTTATAATAGCTTAAAATACCTTTCTAATACAGTAAAAAATGTGAAAAACAAAAGCTAGGTTAGGAATATATGTTTCAACAATGTATATTTACAAATACCAATTTAAAAATAATAACATTTTAGAAGTTTTTTGATGTGAGGTTAGGTTAGGTTATTGCTGAATTTATTATTATTTTTTTGAGAACAATATTTTTTATTGTTCTATATTATGCCAAAGAGTGATAAATGTGATTTTATTTTACTCTTTATTAACGGTCATTGTTTTGATGTGTCAGTGCTAACCATTTCGTACTTCGTAATTTCGTAGTGGATGAAACAAAATTTAAAAATAAAAACAAAACATGTCAACAAAATAACCAGCTTGTTGTATACGTTCAATATCAAGAGAAGGCAATGTAAAATATTTAAATGCAGTGTCAATAGCATACAAAAAGTACTGGTGCCGTAGACACTGGTAACAGGTATGTGTCATGGGCAGTAGGCGAAATATCCGGAACCAGCCCTATCCTCTGGGATTGATAGTCACAGTACTGGTGCCCTGGTCCAGAGGAAAGGAATAAGCTGTGGAAAAAGCAAGGTACAAGTGAAAACAAAACATGTTTGTAATATTTGTGGAAAGGGATTTGATACTTTCAATACACGTAAATTGAAAGTTATATGAGATAAATTTACTACTACTACTAAAACCTAACTAAGCAATGCACTGCTTTACGCATCTGAGTATATAAGCTGTGCCGATTCTGCTTCAGCTCATTCGCTGATGCTAGCATCCGTTGTCATTGATCTTCTTAAAAAATAGGAATTACGTGATGTCTGGACAGCATCCGGTGTCAGGTTCAATATCACTGTCTGTTACAGGTTATTGACCTTAATCCATAAAAATTGTGTTATATTATTGTACCGGATCAACATGGCTTTTGTGAAGGACGGTCTACTGTTACAAATCTTTGTTGCAAAACTCAATTTAGCCTTAGATCACACTAGTCAAGTAGACGTTGTCTATACAGACTTCCCAAAAGCATTCGACCGTCTAGATCATGGTTTATTATTGGGCAAATTGGATGAGATTGGTCTAAGTACTAATCTTATTGTCTTATTTTATTCGTACCTAACGAAGTCAGGTGTCCCACAGGGATCTACTCTTGGCCCCTTGTTTATTTTGTTTATTAACGATAATACTGCTGGCCTGGATGTAAACGTTTTAATTTATGCTGATGATGTTAAAATCCTTTCTAATATAAAGTCATACACCGACTGTAATAAATTGCAGCAAAATCTAAATCTTGTTAATTTGTGGTGTGTTACTAATAAATTACCTTTAAATGTTGCCAAGTGCAATGTAATGTCATATTGTCGCAAGTCTCGTAGGCTGCTTTATGACTACAAATTGGACAATATTACTTTAAATAGGCCTGAAACTATATGCGATCTCGGTGTCACTTTTGATTCAAGACTATCCTTTGTACCTCATATTCAGAAAACTATTAGTAGTGCCTATAAAACTCTTGGATTCATATTGAGGAATATGAAAGAATTTAAAAATATGAGTACTCTTAAACTTTTTTGTACTACGTTTATCAGATCTAAACTGGAGTATTCATCTATTGTATGGAATCCTATATATGCAGTACATAACACGGCAATTGAAAGGGTGCAAAGGCGATTCTTTAAATCTGCAGTTTTTTCTTTGGATGGTGTATATCCATTGAGAGGCACACCTTACAATTATTTCTTGGAGAGGTTTAGCATGAGTAGTTTAGAAAACAGGAGGAGTATGACAGCTGTACTGTTTCTATTTAAAATTCTCCACAATAAGGTTAAATGTCCGTCTCTATTGTCTTTGCTAGATTTTCGTGTGCCTACGATTAATAACAGAAATAATGGACTATTCTACATTAAGAACTATATAACCAACATATAAGCAATCTCCAATATATCACATTATAAATAGTCATTCACTAATAAATGGTCATTTAGATATGTTTGTCTGTACAATTGCAGACATAAAAATAAATTTTAGCTTCTGAATTGCGTTGTATAAATGAAATCTAATTACATATTTTAAAAAAGTTTATTTGTTGTAAGCTTTAGTACTTAAGTGTAGGGTACTCTTTGTCTGACCTGTGTAAGAGATCATTGGAGAGTGCCATGCTTCGAAGAGCGTAAATACATACAATATTATTTTTTTTACAAATTTAACTTGCGAAAATTAAGTATTATAATTTTTTTGTTAGCTCTGGGCCTAAAAGGCCTGTAAACAGCACACACATATAATTTTTTTGTTAGTGAATCGTAAAGTAATACATTTAAATTTCGAAAATTAATTATTTTAATATTTTTTTGTTACATAGGGAAAAACTTAACAATGCTCAAAGCGAGCACCAACTCCATCCATAGCGTCATCAATCGCCTCTTAGCAAGAAGACGAGGTAGAAGTCTTCGTTCGCCAGGAAAGGAAACCAAGGATGGAGTGAGGAATTCTACGGATTGCCGCAATTCAAGAGACAAGAGGAGGCCTTATAAAGGCAGCTAGAAATCCTTACGAGGGAGAGGGAGGCGGCAGTTGCCGAGTTGATGCAGATGGAGAATGATTTGCCCCAACTTAATGAAATTGACCACTATATTATATAATATACATATTTTTTATACATATTTAGCATAATAATTCTTTTAAATAAATACTTAATTGTTTTTATCAAAAACCTCTCCATAAAAAAATGTTTTTAGTCTGTAATATAGTGTTACATAATAAATGTTAACAATAAATCAACTTAATTAAAACCTTTTATTAATAATACCAGGTGTTAGACAAGTTGGGTTAAACTTGACCTATGTTTTCTATCAATGTAAATAATTGGGGGGTTTGTTATATAACAATTCTTTATTCAAAACTTAAAAGGGAGTTACAGTATGTCACAATTTTATATACATATTTTTTTATATATAACTTAGAAAAAAATTATATCAGTAAAGTGTAGCGTTGGCAGACCTTAAGATAATTAGGGTTGTTAAGCATGTTATTATCTCTTTAAAACAATAAACGCACTAATTGCAACAATAGAACGAGCATAGTTCGTGCTAGTGTTCTAGTAATGGCATTTTAAGACATAAGTTGTCAGACCGTCAAATAGTAATCTGGCTTACTAATTTATCAGCTTTTAAGAAATTTGACAATACTACTT
This sequence comes from Monochamus saltuarius, assembly GCA_025584915.1. Taxonomy (NCBI): domain Eukaryota; kingdom Metazoa; phylum Arthropoda; class Insecta; order Coleoptera; family Cerambycidae; genus Monochamus; species Monochamus saltuarius. The sequence continues at coordinate 39,545,934 of CM046724.1, forward strand.
TTTGTAAAAATAGTCATAGTTCGATTTCTTAATACATGGAAATTAAAAATATGCATTATTTAAAATGAAAGACAGATGCTCCTTCTATAAAAAAATATCAACAATACACGAAATAATAAATTAAAAAATCCTATCTTTGTGAACTCCAGAGTATATTGAATATATAGTTCATACTCAAATGTTTTTATGACATTCACAAAAATATTGCTTACTTTGAAGCATCCTTCCACAGTTGCCAATTTTAATAGACTATTATCACAGAATATATAGCTAACGCAACAGAAGGCTCGTCAAGTGTGTTTAAATGTAGTCCCCGAAAAGAAGCCGGCTCCAAAAGCCAGCTTCTTTCAAACTGCGCATGTACAGTAGAAAGAGTAAGTTTAGCTATTAGCTCGTAGGTCACGCCACAGGCGAGTCGATTTTAGCGCCCAATTCAGAGCCCGTTGCCAAATGTAAATGTTACGGGAGTTATTAGAATATTATACCTAAATAATAAAAAGTATTAAATAACAATAATAATATGTATTCTTACACATCAGCGACAACTGACATTTTTATAATTTACAGTAATTGTAATTAGAAACAAGGTAGACACATATGTAAATAAATAGGAACTTTTTAAACACATTTAAAAATTTTAAATTGTGTTAGAATAATAATAATACATCAATAACAATTTGAGAAAACGTAAATATTTGTAATTTTATTAATTGATTAATAATATGACATGATTTTTCTTTCGGTATGGATCCAGAATTATATCTTGTTTGTATTACTTCGATAATTACAAGTGACATTTTTTATAATCGAAGCAAATATTAAAACGACGAAAAAAATCTTATGCATACATACATAATATATATATACATATACATGTCCATAATAAAATTCCTTGTGCCCTTATCTGAGAAACTGTGATACGAAAAAAGTTTAAATAAATAATCTTTGGGGATTTCTTTAAATTTATATGCGTTGAGTTAAATATGTGTTCTGTACAGATAGATAAAATTATATTTTCACAAAAAATACAAATTACATTCCTCTGATGTTTTCAGTATCATATAGATTATAGATAGTTAAAATGTTTATAATTATTATTGATTGTATACGAAAGGTATACTTTACTATAATGATAATGTGACACTGTACGCGGTCTACGAACATTCGAGGCTCGTTTTAGTCGAGCGGCGGCAGCTTGTCTAAAATGTGCATCTTGTATCTTGTACAATAGTTTGCAATAATAATGACACTCTCTTAAAACAGTTTTTGAACTTCTGGAAGTTCTGAATAGAAATTTCATTAAAGCTCTCTTGGTACGTGAAACAACTAATAACTAATGTTAAAAATTTAAATCAGATTTCAATATGAATATGTCAGATGTTCAAAATAAATCGCAAAATTCATTTTAGTGAGTGTCATTAATATTACAAACGATAGTACATAGACGAAAGGTGAGCGTAGCTGCAGTCGACGATGGTTCCGACCACATGGTCTGTGGTTCCGACAATGTTGGCTGCCGAGCGGCCGCTGCTCGTCTATCTTTGTCTTGAGATATGGCCAAGGCGTGCATTCAACTGTTTTTATAGAATTTTTTACACACAGTGGCAGATCTTTTTATGTCAGTTTGTTTTGCTACTGTTTATGTGCACTTGTTAAGTTTCTATTTCAATTATTACTATTATTATTATTATTATTATTAAATACGAGTAGGTATATTAGAATAAATCTACAATAATGGCTGGAAATACCTAAGTGCCAATATTTTAATTGTGGTGAAACTCGAAAATCGGGTGTTCGATTGTTTCGGTTTCCACATAAAAATGAAGATTTATGTAATAAATGGTCTATACGCAAAAAAACTGCAATTATCATTTTTTTAACCCATAATTTAATTTTTGCAAACAATACAATTTAAAACTGTAAGTTTGTATAATACATAACATTGTTATACTTGTAAACGGTATGATACAACAATAGTTTCTCTTTGTCTTTATCCTAGGAGACACAAAATATATGATTTAAAAAAATATCTAATTCTCTAAAAAAATTGACAAATATAAATTTTAAAATTGACTTGCTACTGAAACTTCAAATTGATTTAATTCAATTCTAGATAATTTAATATTCCATAGGAATTAGTCAATGTTTCAAACTAAGTATAAAGTTGATTGAACCGATTTAATTTTGATATTTTTTTCTCTAAAACTAAATTTACCGCACAAAATAAGAGAGTAAGAAAATGTTTATCTAATAATTACGTAAATTACACACAGCTAAGGGAGAAAAAAAATCTATCCAATTTTTTAAATAGCAATATAACCACCAAAATAAGAATATAGCTTGCCTTTACTTTTGTAGTATGTACCTATATTTGTTTTAACACGTATTCAAGAGATAAATTCATAAAAAATTACGGACAAAATACATAAAAGTTCACCAATTGTTTACAATTGAATTCGGTGTATCCAGAGGTTGGAAGGTTATTTTTATTTTTGCATTTTGATAAATATTTTATTTATTTATTACCACGATTTTATGTGATGATGTGGTAATTTGATTTGATTTATTGTACCTAATATTTACCACTTTTTATTTTATTTATGATTTATTTTACCCTGTTACCATTTATCTATTTATCAAAATGTTTATTTCTGATTTGATTTGTTTATGTGTTTATTTATTCATAATACAGTTTTAACTACAAAAATTTCAAAATCGATAGTATATCGAAAGAGGATACCTACTATTTTTGCCTATCACATTTCACTGATTTTTTTTATTGTATAAATAAGTCAGTATCTGTATAGAAGTATTTTAAGTGCGATATGAGTCTTTCAAACAACAGGAAAGTTTCATTTAATCCGAAGAAATACAAAATTTAAAAAAAAAACGCAGTGTTGTCCCAGAACGCACTTTAACGAAATTATTGAAAAACTTCATAAGAGGGTTCAACATGCGAACATAGGTCAAACTTTTTCAGTTCATTTTCTCGACACTAAACGAGAGTACTTTTTTTAGTCTAAGGTTGAAGCTACCCAGATTTATTATTTTAAAGTCTTTATCATACAGGGTTTAGAAATTTAGGCAGTAAGTTGTAAAGTTTAGCCCATCCCTGGTAAACTAAAAAAGCTAAATATGTTTCAAGGACACTATTTTAAGAGCTCCTTACTAGTTGTCCATCACATTAAATTTTGATTAAATTATATTAAGTACTTTAAAAGTTATTAAATAAAAACGACTACCAGCTGCGTTCTTCAGACACATATCTCCGTAGGGAGGTTATGTAGGAAACAAATTTTATACAAATTTATCATCTTATTTTTTCATGTTCTATCTGCACCCGAAAGATTTCCCACATTTTCCCGGACGAGTGCCTGGCGAGTGCAAATATTCCATCACACACATCGCAAACGCAAATAATGCTTCTGGTTGCGGGGCGGGTAGTTGACGTGTCTAAGCACTGGCTTAATTAGTGCTTGGTGAAACGAATGATTTAGACTTTATTTTAGATGTATTAAGTCAAACGGATGATTTAGACTTTATTTTAGATGTAATTATTAACTGTTTCATTAATTTGAGCCTCGACAACCCATGTGAAATTTTTAACATTTATTGCTCGATAATATATTTTGCTTATATTATTTAGAATTCGTCTTCAATTTTCTTTTATTCAGCTGCCTTTAATATATTCTAAACCTTTCTCTGCTGGTTTTTTCAATTTCATATTTCAATAAATAAAAGGCATTTAGGCAAATTAAACATGATTAAATATATTAAAAATAATGAACATAAAAACTCCTTTTGTTTTATAAAAAATTACCTGTTTACAATTCTTTCTAATTTTGAAGAGGGCGATATCATAAATATATCTAATACAATGATAATATGTATATATATTAAAAATTCTTTTTGTCTATCCAAAATATAGATATTTCTAACTCGCCGAATGAATAAACCGTCTTATTTACGAGCTTATTTATGAAAACATATTCTGTACCGCAAGTATAAGCTTATTCACACGTCGCACATACATAAAATTCAATTCAATTTCTTGAAAACCGTAGCACATAGCAAAGTAAACTTTTTTAAAAAAACATTTTTAAAATTTTTCCTACATTTGCCTCGGTATAGCAATTTTCAATAATTAATATAGTCGCATACTAACATTTTTAATGCATAAATTTACTGGTACGACTTTGAAACTAAAAAGGCTTTAAGTTATCAAAACTTGGTGTGTACCATTAGAAGCGCTATAGTTTTTTTTATATAGGTATTGAAAAAATTATGAACATTAGTAAAATCGTTGTTTTACAACTGCGATGTAATGAAAAACATAATTGTCAAATAAAATCCAAGCATCAATAATTTGATTTTAAGTTCGGCCCTACTGAAAAAAGTTGTAGAAGTTTATTTTAAATTATGGTAAACGTTCCATTTAGTTATAGCTTAAAAAAATGAACCACAAATAAGCGAGTTAGCGAGGCGATTTTGCTCCACTATTAAACTCATAAACGCAACGCACTTTATAAAGACGGCAAGATATGGCAACAAAGGCAGCGGTCGTCAAGGAAACGAACGCGCTAGGCCGCTTCTTTCGAAAAGCGCATATTTATAAGTTTTAAAATTTTAACAAATACGTATCGTTGCGCCATCTGTCAACAACCTCAGGACCTATGCCCTAATATGACCCCCACGAGAGTTCTGTTGCGTTAGCTATATATTCTGTGCTATTATTGGCTTTGTTAAAGATGTTTTATAAAAGATCAAGATATTCATCTTCTCATGCATCAAGTTTATTAGATTTATTTAATCAAAGTCACAGGGAAATGATATGGTCGATGAAGGTGGTTGAATTATAGATAAAAGGTAAGCTAAAATAAAATGAATAATATAAAATAAAAATAAATCAAAAATATGTTTTCTCTTACCTTTTACTAATATTTATTTAAAATATACAGTGTGTTTAGTGAATCGATGCATTCGCTGCAGAAGTTTCTAACACAAGTAATTTCGGTAGACAATTCCCTATATACAGGGTGTTAAGATTTTGTTAAAAAAAAATAAAATTATTGATATTGTGGAAACCGTACAAAATGAAGCGCAGTGATGCATTCGCTGCAGAAGTTTCTAACACAAGTAATTTGTTTAGACAATTTTCTATATACAGGGTGTTAAAATTTTATTAAAAAAATTTAAATTTATTGATATTGTGGAAACCGTACAAAATGAAACTTTACAGGTTTTTATGTTAACAATAATACATATTTTACAATAAATAGTTATATATGTATTAAGAGCGAAAAGTGATACATTATTGCTCAAGAGTGACAGTAATCACGCGAAAGCAGTAAAGTCACTTTTTGCTCGTAATGTATACAATGTTTTATCTACAATCACTCAGTAAAATAAAACTGTTCAATTATTAACTTTATTACGAGAAGATTAATTACAACAAATACTTTGTTGCTGTTGACAACGAGCGTTTGATCACTCGGCAAGCAATAAAGTGACACTTATGTGACCTCAATATACTTCAGCTTTTCGTCGTCACTGTCAAGCAAAAAACTGATTCAATTAATGATTGTAAATAAAATATTGTTTTCAGTTTCATCGAAACACGTACGCACAGGCACGTCTCTGCATATCAGGTGAGCGGCCGGTGGAAGTTTAGGTAAGTCATATCTCAATAACCAGACACGGGATCCACACCAAACTTTCGGATATACAGGGCGTCTACTTTTATTTGTGTACAAATCCGTAAAAACTTTATTCTTCAAGGTAATCAAAACTTTTTTTTTTTACTTTAAATGACAGGAAAGCCGCTTCCTCTGACCCTACCACGGCATTTAAGATAGCCATCCAAGACATGCTATGATTTTTTTTATACGCAAATTTCCAACGAGTTGCATATCTGTTTGTTGGGACAGTCAAAATCTAAGTTAGAAAGAATATCTCTTCACTATGTCAATTATAAAAGTTTTCTCCAGGTTGTATAACAGTTTCCAGGCTGACAAGTCATTTAAAATAAGAAAAAAGGATTTTATTATAAAATATCTTGAATTTTACAGATCTACTGCAAATTGATAAAAATGTTTATGACATTATAAACATTATCAAATTCCGCAGAATTCTTAAAAAAAAAAACTAGTAACGCTTGAACTGATGTAAATCATTAAGTATTTTTCACGGTATCTGCAACACAGTGATAGGTACATTTCATGGTACATTTCATGGTTTTTCATGTTCTCTAGCGCATTTCCCCCAAAAAGTTAAAGGAAATGATTCAATTTCAGCATTATATTTTAATACTATGCTAATAAGAGCCTCCACCTACTGGGTAATTTTTTTGAGCATTTTTAGATACGATTCATTGTCCTTGAAATGCCAGCCATAAAAATCTGATAATTAATTAATCAGAACCCCTATGTGTGAAATTTGCACAAAAACTATAAAGAGTGTTTTCTTCTATATGTTCTTAAAGTTTAATTTTTATAAAAGTTCGTAAAACTTTATTTTTTAAAATAACACTACAAATATTTTTTTGGTTCAAATGTCATCGAATACCGCTTCCTCTGACCCTATCACGGAATTTAAGACGTCGATTCAAGACTTGCTATGAATTGTTTTATCCCTCCGAAATTCAATAAAAACGGTTAGCAATTACTATATATTAAAATGCGTGATTTCCTCTCGCTCCCACCGGGGCGGCGAAAAAGTGGGGTTTTGCGTCCCAAAAGGCTTTTTTGCGAGCCGCGCAGCGGCGAGCCCGGGGGCGCGAAGCCGGGTTCGGTCCTTTGGTTGTCTGTTAGGCGTATTTCGGTTGGTTCTTTTTACTTTTTTCGGGGCGAATTTTGCGTTTTTCCGGAGGTCCCCCGGTGTTACTTTTCCAATTTCGCGAGGAAACGAGACAAAAGTCGAAAAAAACGCCCCTTATCGGAAGTCCGGAAGCCGCTCGGAGGCCGGTTTCGCTCCGCGCGACGTTTTTCCGGCGAGCCCGTCGGGGACGCGGCCGCGGGCCGGGAGGCTTCTTTCGTCTTTTCTCCGTCGCGACGAGGCGCTCGGCGGGCCGTTTTTCGCGGTTTTCTAGGTAAATTTTCCGTTTTTCGGAGGGTCCTCGCCGGCCGATCTCGGCGACCGAGATGGATATAGCGGAGGCGGAGCTTATCGCCCGGGAATCCGAGAAATATCAGTCCGATATGGGTAGACGTCAAACTATTTCCGATTCGATATTTCCGTATTTTCCCGCATTCCTTTCCACAAAGCCGTGTCGAAACGTAAACTTTGAACCTTCTACAATGTGTGGCGTGCCTCAGATTTAGGTTTAAAATTCGATTTTATAGTGAAAATAACGAAAATTTGGGTCAATTACACGTTCGGGGGCATTCGCATTCGCTCGGCCGCCCGAAACGTCAAACGGCAAGCCGGACGGTGCGGTGCCGTTGACAGCTCCGGATAAAACTTAGGAACGTTCGCTAAACGGACCGATCGGAGACCCGCAAAGGCCAGAAAAGGTAAATTTAAAGTCTCTAGATGCTTTCTGTTATGCGAGCGCTGGGTTTTGAATTCGAATTTGTATCGAATTTTACATAATACCGCACCGAGACGTGGAGAAGAGCCTGGCAATATGGCGGGTCCTCACAAAACCTTCAAAACGATTACATTCTGAAAAGTAAGTACCCCTTTATTTTCATAAAGCCATATCGAAACGTAAACTTTGAACCTTCTACAAGGTCCCGCATGCCTCAGATCTGTGTTTAAAAATCGATTTTATAGTGAAAATATCGTAAATTTGCGTGACTACACCCGCCGGGAGCACGGCATTCACAAACGTCAATCGCAGAAAATTTCGCTAAATAGGCCGATCGGAGCCCCCCGAAGGCCGAAAACGGTAAATTTGAAGTCTCTAGATACGTTGTGTTATGCGAGCGCTGGGTTTTGAATTCGTTTTTGTATCGAAATTTGCGAAAATCCTAACCAAGACGGGGTCAAAATGACGGAAGCCATAAAACAGCTGTCAAATATTTCCGTCCGCTACGCGTATATACGGGGTGACTCAAAAAAGCTCGATGTACGGGGTGTTCCGATAAAAATTGACGAGAAAAAAATAAAAATTACAGATTCGAGCAAATTTTCGTTTTTTTCGCTTCGGAGGGGTTCTCTGACGTGCGTAGGACCGTTTTATATACAACGTGTTGGAAAAATGTCGAACGTTAAAAAAATTTCAAAATTAAGGGAACTGAAAATTTTTTTGGTACGAAACTTTCGTCGGGGGTCTCTTGCCGCACTAATTATCGAAAAAAATACGGGGTGTTTAAAAAAACCGAACCGTTCCCTAAAAATCCTGAACATTCGTGGATTTAAATTTTTTTTTGCTTTCTGATGAAACTTTTTACAATAGTTTGTAAAAAAACGCCGGTTTTCGATTTTCGCGAGGAAACGAGACAAAAGTCGAAAAAAACGCCCCTTATCGGAAGCTCGAAAACCGCTCGGAGGCCGGTTTCGCTCCGCGCGACGATTTTCAGGCGAGCCCGTCGGAGACGCGGCCGCGGGCGAGTCTCTTTATTTGGTCCTTTCTCCGTCGCGACGAGGCGCTCGGCGGGCCGTTCTTCGCGTTTTTCTAGGTAAATTTTCCGTTTTTCGGAGGGTCCTCGCCGGCCGGTCTCGGCGACCGAGATGGATATAGCGGAGGCGGAGCTTATCGCCCGGGAATCGGAGAAACGTCAGTCGGATATGAGTAGACGTCAAACTATTTCGGAATCGATATTTTCGAATTTTCCCGCATTCGTTTCCACAAAGCCATATCGAAACGTAAACTTTGAACCTTCTACAATGTGTCGCGTGCCTCAGATTTAGGTTTAAAATTCGATTTTATAGTGAAAATAACGAAAATGTGGGTCAATTACACGTTCGGGGGCATTCGCATTCGCTCGGCCACCCGAAACGTCAAACGGCAAGCCGGACGGTGCGGTGCCGTTGACAGCTCCGGATAAAACTTAGGAACGTTCGCTAAACGGGCCGATCGGAGCCCCCCGAAGGCCAGAAAAGGTAAATTTAAAGTCTCTAGATACTTTCTGTTATGCGAGCGCTGGGTTTTGAATTCGAATTTGTATCGAATTTTGCGTAATACCGAACCGAGACGTGGAGAAGAGCCTGGCAATATGGCGGGTCCTCACAAAACCTTCAAAACGTTACATTTTGCAAAGTAAGTACCCCTTTATTTCCATAAAGCCATATCGAAACGTAAACTTTGAACCTTCTACAATGTGTCGTGTGCCTCAGGTTTAGGTTTAAAATTCGATTTTATAGTGAAAATATCGAAATTTTACTCAACTACACGTTCGGCCGGCGCTCTTCCGCCGAAACGTCAAACGGCGAGTGGGTGACAGTTCCGCATATAACATAGGAAATTTCGCTAAATGGGCCGATCGGAGCCCCCCGAAGGCCAAAAAAGGTAAATTTGAAGTCTCTAGATACGTTCTGTTATGCGAGCGCTTTGTTTTGAGTTCATTTTTGCATTGAACTTTGCATAAATACGAATGAATACGTGGTATAAATGAGCTAGACAATATGGCGGACTTCAATTATTTTAAGTCGCTTCGCGTATATACAGTGCGACTCAAAAAAGCTCGACGTACGGGGTGTTATGATAAAAATTGACGAGAAAAAAATAAAAATTACAGATTCGAGGAAATTTTCGGTTTTTTCGCTTCGGAGGGGTTGTCTGACGTGCGAAAGACCGTTTTATATACAAAGTGTTGGAAAAATGTTAAACGTTAAAAAAATGTCAAAATTAAGGGAACTGGAAATTTTTTTGGTACGACACTTCCGTCGGGGGTCTCTTAAGGTCAATTCACACATACGGTACTGGGCACCCACTGTGCACCGACTGTGTCGATTTGAGCTAAATCTATCACCTGAAGTTTCCATTGAAAATGTATTGAATTGCACTGTTTAATTCACACATGTAGGTCTAGGCACAAACTGTGCTCTGACTGTGTTGCTTCAGACCGCTCTGAAAGCGATTTCTCAAGGTTACGGTCCGACACGGTAGGAGCACGGTACGTGCATAACGGCTCTAGTGAGAACTATTGGAAGGCGACCAGAGGTCGGTCGTCATGTTTCGGCCAGCGCTCGTTCATTTTCGGGTGTCGCGATTTTGCCGCTGGTATTCCTCCTCTCTTGGATCCATGATACAAACTAACCAACTGTGGCACGTAATAACATGATTGGTGTGAATATGCACAACACAACACAGTCGGTGCACGGTTACGACACAGTCGGCGCACAGTACCGCATGTGTGAATTGACCTTTACCGCACTAATTATCGAAAAAAATATAGGGTGTTTACAAAAAACCCACCCGTTCCCTAAAAGTCATGAAAATTCGTGGATTTAAATTTTTTTTTTGCTTTCTGATGAATCTTTTTACAATAGTTTGTAAAAAAAACTATAAAAAATATATACTTTGGTATTATTATGTATATAAATACATACGTATGAAAAAATACAGGGTGTAAATAAAGAACCATTCTGTAGATACACAAAATTTATGGAATTTATTTTTTTATGAAACTTTTCACGATTGTAAAAAAATTATACTAATGGATAAATACAGGGTGCTTAACGAAACCAAACCATTCTCTAAGAATCCTCACAATAATTCATTGAATGTTTTTTTATGAAACTTTTCACAATTGTCTGTAAGAAAACTATACTAATTAAAGAACTACTGAGTGTTTAAGAAAACTGAACCAATATTGAAACTCCCAAAATTCATAGAAAATTTTTTTTTTATTTATTAAACTTTCGTCAAGGATTTATTATGACACTCACTAACGAAGCAAATACAGAGTGTTTAAAAATAACGAACCATTCTCTGAAAATCCTCAAAATTCATGGAATTAAAAAATTCTTTTTGATGAAACTTTATAAAATGTTCTGTAGGCAAAATAGACTAATGAAGAAATACAGAGTGTTTAAAACTAACGAAACATTCTCTAAAAATCCTCAAAATTCATGGAATTAAAACATTCTTTTTGATGAAACGTTTCACAATAGTTTGTAACTATTGTTTGTTTGTAACTATACTAATGAAAAATAACAGGAGGTTTGAAAAAACCGAACCATTCTCTAAAAATCAACAAAATTCATGGAATTAAAAAATTCTTTTTGATGAAACTTTTTACAATGTTCTGTAGGAAAAATATACTAATGGAAAAATACGGGGTGTTTAAAAAAACCGAAACGTTCCCTAAAAATCTTGAAAATTCGTGAATTTAAAATTTTTTTTTTGCTTTCTGATGAAACTTTTTACAGTAGTTTGTAAAAAAACTATAAAAAATATATACTTTGGTATTATTATGTATATAAATACATACGTATGAAAAAATACCATTCTCTAGATCCACAAAATTTATGGAATTTATTTTTTTTATGAAACTTTTCACGATTGTAAAAAAAATATACTAATGAGAAAATACAGGGTGCTTAACGAAACCAAACCATTCTATAAGAATCCTAACAATTCATGGAATATTTTTTATGAAACTTTTCACAATGGTCTGTAAGAAACTATTTTAATGAGAACAATATAACAGGGTGTTTAAGAAAACTGTACCAATATTGAAACTCCCAAAATTCATGGAAAAAATTTATGGAATTTAATTTTTTTTTATTAAACTTTTCACGATTGTAAAAAAATTACACTAATGAAAAAATACAGGGTGTTTAACAAAACCATTGAACCAATCTTGAAACTCCCAAAATTCATAGAAAAACTTATGGAATTTTTTATGAAACTTCACGATTGTTAAAAATTATACTAATGAAAAAATACAGGGTGTTTAGCAAAACCAAACCATTCTCTAAGAATCCTCACAATACATGGAATATTTTCTTATGAACCTTTTCACAATGGTCTGTAAGAAAACTATACTAATTAAAAAACTACTGGGTGTTTAAAAAAACTGAACCATTCTCTAGAAACCTTCATGGAAGTATAATATTCTTTTGATGAAACTTTTAACAATAGTCTATATGGAAACTATTTTAATGAAAACAATACAGGGTGTTTAAGAAAATCGAATCATTCTAAAATTCCTAAAAACTTGGAATTAAAAACCCTTTTTTGGTTTTTGATGAAACTTTTTAAGATAGTTTGTAAAAAAACTATAAAAAATACATACTTAGGTATTATTATGTAGCTATATAAATACATACTTATGAAAAAATACAGGGTATAAAATAAAGACCAATTCTCTAGATCCACAAAATTTATGGAATTTAATTTTTTTTATGAAACTTTTCACGATTGTAAAAAAATTGTACTGATGAAAAAATACGGGGTGTTTAACAAAACCAAACCATTCTCTAAGAATCCTCACAATTCATGGAATATTTTCTAATCAAACTTTTCACACTGTAAGAAAACTATACTAATTAAAAACCTACTGGGTGTTTAAAAAACCGACCGTTCTCTAGAAACCTTCATGGAAGTATAATATTCCTTTAATGAAACTTTTAACAATTTTTTTTACTCAACTTCCATCGAGGGTCTCTTAACGCACTAATTATCGAAAAAATACATGGTGTTTAAAAAAACGAACCCTTTCTAGTTCTTATATATTAAAATCCGTTGTTTTTTCTCGCTCCCTCCGGGCGGGTGGAAAAGTGGCAAAGTATCTCCTCAAAGGCTTTTTTCGCGAGCCGCGCGGCGGCGAGCCGAAGGGCGCGAAGCGCCCTTCTGCCCGAGGATTGTCGTTTAGGCGTATTTTGGTGGGTTCTTTTTACCTTTTTCGAGGCGAATTTTGCGTTTTTCCGGAGGTCCGCCGGAGCTACTTTTCGATTTTCGCGAGGAAACGAGACAAAAGTCGAAAACCACGCTCATTATCGGAAGTCCGAAAGCCGCCCGGAGGCCGATTTCGCTCCGCGCGACGTTTTTCGGGCGAGCCCGTCGGGGACGCGGTCGAGGGCGAGTCTCTTTATTTGGTCCTTTCTCCGTCGCGACGAGGCGCTCGGAGGGCCGTTTTTCGCGTTTTTCTAGGTAAATTTTCCGTTTTTCGGAGGGTCTTTGCCGGCCGTCCTCGGCGACAGGGATAGAGATAGCGCGGGAGGAGCCTATCGGCCGGGAATCGGAGAAACGTCAGTCGGATATGGGTAGACGTTAAACTATTTCGGATTCGATATTTTCGTATTTTCCCGCATTCATTTCCACAAAGCCATATCGAAACGTAAACTTTGAACCTTCTACAATGTGTCGCGTGCCTCAGGTTTGAGTTTAAAATTCGATTTTATAGTGAAAATAACGAAAGTTTGACTCATCTACACGTTCGGCGGCATTCGCATTCGCTCGACCGCGGCCGTCCTAAACGTCAAACGGCTAGCCGGACGGTGCACGGCCTGTGACGGCTCCCGATAAAACTTAGGAACGTTCGCTAAACGGGCCGATTGGAGCCCCCCGAAGGCCAGAAAAGGTAAATTTGAAGTCTCTAGATACTTTCTGTTATGCGAGCGCTGGGTTTTGAGTCGTTTTTGTATCGAAATGTGCGAAAATCCGATCCAAGACCGGGGAGAAGGGCCTGGCAAATGGCGGTCTTCACAAAACCTTCAAAACGATTACATTCTGAAAAGTAAGTACCCTTTTATTTCCATAAAGCCATATCGAAACGTAAACTTTGAACCTTCTACAATATACCGCGTGCCTCAGATCTGTGTTTAAAATTCGATTTTATAGTGAAAATAACGAAAGTTTGACTCAGCTACGCATTCGGCCGTCGGCGGCATTCGCGTTCGCTCGGCCGTCCTAAACGTCAAACGGTTAGCCGGACGGTGCACGGCCTGTGACAGCTTCCCATAAAACGTAGGAACGTTGGCCAAACGGGCCGATCGGAACCCCCCGAAGGCCAGAAAAGGTAACTTTAAAGTCTCTAGATACTTTCTGTTATGCGAGCGCTGGATTTTGAATTCATTTTTGTATCGAAATGTGCGAAAATCCGATCCAAGACTGGGAAGAAGGTCCTGGCAAATGGCGGTCTTCACAAAACCTTCAAAACGATTAGATTCTGAAAAGTAAGTACCCCTTTATTTCCATAAAGCCATATCGAAACGTAAACTTTGAACCTTCTACAATGTGTCGTGTGCCTCAGGTTTAGGTTTAAAATTCGATTTTATAGTGAAAAATATCGAAATTTTAGTCAACTACACGTTCGGCCGGCGCTCTTCCGCCGAAACGTTAAAGGCTGGGCACAGACGAACATATATGAATTAAAACATCAACGCGCATTCATCTACCTCGCGCATCAGCATGACAGTGTATTGGTCACAAACGTTGATTCATGTATTAACACATCAGTTCGCAGTAAACAACATACACGTTCGCACAATCTTCGTAAAACAATGATGAAAGAATTGCATTTCATTGCAGTGGCGTGCGCGATTATTGTGACACAAAAAATAAGAAAAAATAAAAAAACCCTAGTAAATGGTCTGCAACAATTTGCATTAAAGGATAGTACCATAATGTCGGTACACATAATGTGTCTCCAGCACCAGATCTGTTCGAGTCTTTAACTTTTTTAAATCTCTTCTGAATCCACCACGCAAACTGTTAATCTTTTGTATGACTGTATTTTTGAGCGGTTCAGGTTGTACAACTTTTAACTTTTCAAGTAAAATCTGATAAGCAGTATTTTTCTTATTTTTGTTGAGGTAGTCTTTTCACTTAGTTTTCCATAAACAAGGATGGGTCCGACAGGGTCGCGACAACCCGTGGTTGCAAGGGGTGCATGGTACCCGGGCGCTACGATCTAGGGGGCGGCAAATGACCGTTGGTTAGAAGCAGACGTCAGTCAAGCTAAGTCAGTTAGATCAGATTCCCTTACTATAAATATACTTTCTTCTCAGTTGACTTGTTAAAGTGTGGGGTTCACTCGACGTCAACTTATTTTTGGTCATTGTATGTGCTTTAAACCCTTTTCAAGTGGCAAGCCTATAAAAGCTTGTTCTCTGCAACCAGTGCAACCCTCACCTCTCGTACTGATTCATGTGCTGTGAATTAGTCACTATCTATTATTTTCTATCTCGGGTAATTAATTGACAACATAACTTATATATATTAACCCAGAAATTACCCCCCTAGCAGTTTTAGAATATTTATTCAAAAATGACTTAATAAATATATGCCCCAACGTGTTCATAGCTTTGAAAACATTGTTAACCATACCTGTAACGGTAGCCTCTGACTCTTTCTCAAAATTTAGGATGCGTTGTAGGATGACATAAGATAGACTTTCTCATTTAGCTATAATAACTATCAAAAACGTAGATATATCTGACTTGGTTGAGGAATTTGCAAAAAGAAAGGCCAGAAATAGTATATTCTACAACAAGTTGTAGAATGGCATATATTCCACACAAGCGAAAAGTTTGTAGTCTAAAGTACCTATTCTAAACTTGTTTTACACTATACTTTCTCTAATAAGATTTTATAAATCATAAAAAAGTTGCTTATTTGTACATATTCCCTCACAGTATGTTAGAATAACATGCTAATACAGTGTGATAGAATGTCATTCTAACACAGTATGCTGGAATGACATGTATTACAATCTAATTTTTAGTTGTGGAATGTGTACTATATAAAATCGTATTTTTTGAATGACAAGATACCTACTATTTAAATGAAGTCAGTACTGATCAAACTGCGCATCATTTTATGTGTTCTTGTTATTTTTACACATGTATTTTATATTATAAATATATTCAGTTTTGTGTTACTTATGAAGACTATTCAAGTTCCTATTCTTAGCTCTTGTTTTTAAATAGTGTTTATTGTTTGTTAATTGTTGAAGAAAAATACATTTATTTTTATTACTATTAATGTATATTTCGATATTTATTTTATTACTCCATTATTTGATTATTAGAATGCTGCTAGGGAGGCAGCAAAGGTTCCGCACCTCGGGTCCGATATATAAGTCAATCAAATGTCTTAAAAAATCTCGTTTTAAATTTCGTAAGTCCGACATTTTCACTCTGTAAATAAAACTATAATTTATAAATGCCATATACTTATTTACTAATCAAATAATTATTATTAATTTAAATATATACTAATTTAACTAATTAAATAATAATTATTAATTTAAATAATTATAACTACCTTCTACGGCACTGAAGAACGCCGTGACTGTGTGTGTCAAATAATGTAGTTGTTTGAACATCAACGTACATTCAACAGCGCACGCACATGTTTTCTGGAAAACCAGGTTGACAAGTACGACGCACTTCTTCACCGCGAAATCATGTACGTGACGTTATTATGCCCATAGACAGGCGTTGTTGTTTGCGCGTAGATGAATGCGCGTTGATGTTTGCATACATGTACGTTCGTCTGTGACCCGCTAATCGGCGAGTGGGTGACAGTTCCGCATATAAAATAGGAAATTTCGCTAAATGGGCCGATCGGAGCCCCCCGAAGGCCAAAAAAGGTAAATTTGAAGTCTCTAGATACCTTCTGTTATGCGAGCGCTTTGTTTTGTGTTCATTTTTGCATTGAACTTTGCGTGGTATAAATGAGCTAGACAATATGGCGGACTTCAATTATTTTAAGTCGCTTCGCGTATATACAGCGCGACTCAAAAAAGCTCGACGTACGGGGTGTTACAATAAAAATTGACGAGAAAAAAATAAAAATTACAGATTCGAGGAAATTTTCGGTTTTTTCGCTTGGGAGGGGTTGACTGACGTGCGAAAGACCGTTTTATATACAAAGTGTTGGAAAAATGTTAAACGTTAAAAAAATTTCAAAATTAAGGGAACTGAAAATTTGTTTGGTACGAAACTTCCGTCGGGGGTCTCTTACCGCACTAATTATCGAAAAAAATACAGGGTGTTTACAAAAAACCCACCCGTTCCCTAAAAATCCTGAAAATTCGTGGATTTAAAATTTTTTTTTGCTTTCTGATGAAACTTTTTACAATAGTTTGTAAAAAAACTATAAAAAATACATAGTTTGGTATTATTATGTATATAAATACATACGTATGGAAAAATACAGGGTGTAAAATAAAGAACCATTCTCTAGATCCACAAAATTTATGGAATTTATTTTTTTTATGAAATTTTTCACGATTGTAAAAAAATTATACTAATGAGAAAATACAGGGTGCTTAACGAAACCAAACCATTCCATAAGAATCCTAACAATTCATGGAATATTTTTTTATGAAACTTTTCACAATGGTCTGTAAGAAAACTATACTAATTAAAAAACTACTGGGTGTTTAAGAAAACTGAACCAATATTGAAACTCCCAAAATTCATGGAAAGATTTTTTTTTATTTATTAAACTTCCATCAAGAATTTATTATGACATTCACTAACAAAGCAAATACAGAGTGTTTAATAATAACGAACCATTCTCTAAAAATCCTCAAAATTCATGGAATTAAAAAATTCTTCTTCATGAAACGTATCACAATATTTTGTAAAAAAGTATACTAATAAAAAAATACAGGAGGTTTAAAAAAACCGAACCATTCTCTAAAAATCAACAAAATTCATGGAATTAAAAAATTCTTTTTGATGAAACTTTTTACAATGTTCTGTAGGAAAAATATGCTAAAGAAAAAATACGGGGTGTTTAAAAAAACCGAACTGTTCCCTAAAAATCCTGAAAATTCGTGGATTTAAAATTTTTTTTTTGCTTTCTGATGAAACTTTACAATAGTTTGTAAAAAAAACTATAATAAATATACTCCTTTGGTATTGTTATGTATATAAATACATACGCATGAAAAAATACAGGGTGTAAAATAAAGAACCATTCTCTAGATCCACAAAATTTATGGAATTTATTTTTTTATGAAACTTTTCACGATTGTAAAAAAATTATGCTAATGAAAAAATACAGGGTGCTTAACGAAACCAAACCATTCTCTAAGATTCCTCACAATAATTTATTGAATATTTTTTTATGAAACTTTTCACAATGGTCTGTAAGAAAACTATCCTAATTAAAAAACTACTGGGTGTTTAAGAAAACTGAACCAATATTGAAACTCCCAAAATTCATGGAAAATTTTTATTTATTTATTAAACTTCCATCAAGGATTTATTATGACACTCACTAACGATGCAAATACAGAGTGTTTAATAATAATGAACCATTCTCTAAAAATCCTCAAAATTCATGGAATTAAAAAATTCTTTTTGATGAAACTTTATACAATGTTCTGTAGGAAAAATATACTAATGAAGAAATACAGAGTGTTTAAAAATAACGAACCATTCTCTAAAAATCCTCAAAATTCATGGAATTAAACAATTCTTTTTGATGAAACTTTATACAATAGTTTGTAAAAATCTATACTAATGAAAAAATACAGGAGGTTTAAAAAAACCGAACCATTCTCTAAAAATCAACAAAATTTATGGAATTAAAAAATTCTTTTTAATAAAACCTTTTACAATGTTCTGTAGAAAAAATATACTAATGAAAAAATAGTGGGTGTTTAAAAAAACCGAACCGTTCCCTAAAAATCCTGAAAATTCGTGGATTTAAAATTTTTTTTTGCTTTCTGATGAAACTTTTTACAATAGTTTGTAAAAAAACAATACAAAATATATACTTAGGTATTATTATGTATATAAATACATACGTATGAAAAAATACAGGGTGTAAAATAAAGAACCATTCTCTAGATCCACAAAATTTAAGGAATTTATTTTGTTTTATGAAACTTTTCACGATTGTTAGAAAATTATACTAATGAAAAAATACGGGGCGTTTAGCAAAACCAAACCATTCTCTAAGAATCCTCACAATTCATGGAATATTTTCATATGAACCTTTTCACAATGGTCTGTAAGAAAACTATACTAATTAAAAAACTATTGGGTGTTTAAAGAAACTGAACCATTCTCTAGATACATTCATGAAAGTATAATATTCTTTTGATGAAACTTTTAACAACGGTCTATATGGAAACTATTTTAATGGGAACAATACAGGGTGTTTAAGAGAATCGAATCATTCCAAAAATCTTAAAAACTAGGAATTAAAAACCCTTTTTTGGTTTTTGATGAAACTTTTTAAGATAGTTTGTAAAAAAACTATAAACAATACATACTTAGGTAGGTATTATTATGTAGCTATATAAATACATACTTATGAAAAAATACAGGATGTAAAATAAAGACCAATTCTCTAGATCCACAAAATTTATGGAATTTAATTTTTTTTATGAAACTTCACGATTGTAAAAAAATTGTACTGATGAAAAAATACGGGGTGTTTATCAAAACCAAACGATTCTCTAAGAATCCTCACAATTCATGGAATATTTTCTAATCAAACTTTTCACAATGGTCTGTAATAAAACTATACTAATTAAAAAACTACTGGGTGTTTAAAAAAACCGACCCTTCTCTAGAAACCTTCATGGAAGTATAATATTCCTTTGATGAAACTTTTAACAATGGTCCATATGGAAACTATTTTAATGAAAACAATACAGGATGTTTAAGAAAACTGAACCAATATTGAAACTCCCAAAATTCATGGAAATTTTTTTTTATTATTTATTAAAGTTCCATCAAGGATTTATTATGACATTCACTAACAAAGCAAATACAGAGTGTTTAATAATAACGAACCATTCTCTAAAAAATCCTCAAAATTCATGGAATTAAAAAATTCTTTTTCATGAAACGTTTCACAATATTTTGTAAAAAACTATACTAATGAAAAAATACAGGAAGTTTAAAAAAACCGAACCATTCTCTGAAAATCAACAAAATTCATAGAATTAAAAAATTATTTTTGATGAAACTTTTTACAATGGTCTGTAGTAAAAATATGCTAAAGAAAAAATACGGGGTGTTAAAAAAAACCGAACCGTTCCCAAAAATCCTGAAAATTCGTGGATTTTAAAAATTTGTTTGTGCTTTCTGATGAAACTTTTTACAATAGTTTGTAAAAAAAATATATAAAAAATATATACTTTGGTATTATTATGTATATAAATACATACGTATGAAAAAATACAGGATGTAAAATAAAGACCAATTCTCTAGATCCACAAAATTTATGGAATTTAATTTTTTTTATGAAACTTCACGATTGTAAAAAAATTGTACTGATGAAAAAATACGGGGTGTTTATCAAAACCAAACGATTCTCTAAGAATCCTCACAATTCATGGAATATTTTCTAATCGAACTTTTCACAATGGTCTGTAATAAAACTATACTATTTAAAAAACTACTGGGTGTTTAAAAAAACCGACCCTTCTCTAGAAACCTTCATGGAAGTATAATATTCCTTTGATGAAACTTTTAACAATGGTCCATATGGAAACTATTTTAATGAAAACAATACAGGATGTTTAAGAAAACTGAACCAATATTGAAACTCCCAAAATTCATGGAATAATTTTTTTTTTGCTTCGGATGGGTTGTCGGATATACGAAAGACCGTTTTACATACAAAGTGTTGGAAAAATATTGAACGTTAAAAAAATCTCAAAATTAAGAGAACTGACAATTTTTTTTACTCAACTTCCATCGGGGGTCTCTTAACGCACTAATTATCGAACAAATACATGGTGTTTAAAAAAAACGAACCCTACCCAAGAAAGGTCAAGTCGGCGATAGCCGACTTGCCACCTTTCTAGTTTTTCTATTATATTAAAATGCGTGATTTCCTCTCGCTCCCACCGGGCGTGTGGAAAAGGGGCAAAGTGTCCGGGTAAAGGCGACGGCGAGCCGAAGGGCGCGAAGCGCCCTTCGGTCCTTGGGTTGTCGCTTAGGCGTAATTTGGTGGGTTCTTTTTACCTTTTTCGGGGCGAATTTTGCGTTTTTCCGGAGGTCTGCGGCCGCTACTTTTCCGTTTTCGCGAGGAAACGAGACAAAAGTCGAAAAAACGCCCCTTATCGGAAGCCCGAAAGGCGCCCGGAGGCCGGTTTCGCTGCGCGCGTGGTTTTTCGGGCGAGCCCGTCGGGGACGCTGCCGCGGGCCGGGAGGCTTCTTTCGTCCTTTCTCCGTCGCGACGAGGCGCTCGGCGGGCCGTTTCTCGCGTTTTTCTAGGTAAATTTCCCGTTTTTCGGAGGGTCCTCGCCGGCCGATCTCGGCGACCGAGATGGATATAGCGGAGGCGGAGCTTATCGCCCGGGATTCGGAGCAACGTCAGTCGGATATGGGTAGACGTCAAACTATTTCGGATTAGATATTTTCGTATTTTCCCGCATTCGTTTCCACAAAGCCATATCGAAACGTAAACTTTGCACCTTCTACAATGCGTCGCCTGTCTCAGGTCTAGGTTTAAATTTCGATTTTATAGTGAAAATAACGAAAGTTTGACTCAATTACACGTTCGGTGGTATTCGCATTCGCTCGGCCGCCGGCCGTCCTAAACGTCTAACGGCTAGCCGGACGGTGCACGGCCTGTGGCAGGTCCCGATAAAACTTAGGAACGTTCGCTAAAGGTGCCGATCGGAGCCCCCCCGAAGGCCAGAAACGGTAAGTTTAAAGTCTCTAGATACTTTCTGTTATGCGAGCCCTGGGTTTTGAGTTCGTTTTTTCATCAAAATTTGCTTAAATCCAAACTGAGACGGGGAGAAGAGCCTAGCAATATGGCGGGTCCTCACAAAACCTTCAAAACGATTACTTTCTGAAAAGTAAGTACCCCTTTATTTCCATAAAGCCATATCGAAACGTACACTTTGAACCTTCTACAATGTGTCGTGTGCCTCAGGTTTAGGTTTAAAATTCGATTTTATAGTGAAAATAGCAAAAATTTGCGTCGACTACAGAAACGTCAAATGGCGAGTGCGCGGTGACATTTCCAAATAAATCGCAGAAAATTTCGGTAAATGGGCCGATCGGAGCCCCCCGAAGGCAGGAAACGGTAAATTTGAAGTCTCTAGATACGTTCTGTTATGCGAGCGCTGGGTCTTGAGATCGTTTTTGTATCAAAATTTGCGAAAATCCTAACCAAGACGGGGTCAAAATGACGTAAGCAAATATAGCGGAAGTAAATATTTCCAGCCGTTACGCGCATATATGGGGTCACTCAAAAAAGCTCGATGTACGGGGTGTTCCGATAAAAATTGACGAGAAAAAAATAAGAATTACAGATTCGAGGAAATTTTCGATTTTTTCGCTTCGGAGAGGTTGTCTGACGTGCGAAAGACCGTTTTATATACAAAGTGTTGGAAAAATGTCGAACATTAAAAAAATGTCAAAATTAAGGGAACTGAAAATTTTTATGGTACCAAACTTCCGTGGGGGGTCTCTTACCGCACTAACTATCGAAAAAAATACGGGGTGTTTAAAAAAACCGAACCACTCCCTAAAAATCCTCAATATTCGTGGAATTAAAAATTAATTTTTGGTTTCTGATGAAACTTTTTACAATAGTTTGTAAAAAGCTATAAAAAATATATACTTAGGTATTATTATGTATATAAATACATACTTATGAAAAAATACAGGGTGTAAAATAAAGAACCGTTCTCTAGAACCACAAAGTTTATGGAATTTTTTTTTATGAAACTTTTCACGATTGTAAAAAAATTATACTAATGAGAAAATACAGGGTGCTTAACGAAACCAAACTATTCTATAGGAATCCTAACAATTCATGGAATATTTTTTTATGAAACTTTTCACAATTGTCTATACTAATTAAAAAACTACTGGGTGTTTAAGAAAACTGAACTAATATTGAAACTAATAAAATTCATGGAAATTTTTTTTTTTATTTATTAAATTCCCATCAAGGATTTATTATGACACTCACTAACGAAACAAATAGAGAGTGTTTAATAATAACGAACCATTCTCTAAAAATCCTCAAAATTCATGGAATTAAAAAATTCTTTTTGATGAAACTTTATACAATGTTCTGTAGGAAAAATAGACTAATGAAGAAATACAGAGTGTTTAAAAATAACGAACCATTCTCTAAAAATCCTCAAAATTCATGGAATGAAAAAATTCTTTTAGATGAAACGTTTTACAATAGTTTGTAAAAAACTATACTAATGAAAAAATACAGGAGGTTTAAAAAAACCGAACCATTCTCTAAAAATCAACAAAATTCATGGAATTAAAAAGTTCTTTTTGATGAAACTTTTTACAATGTTCTGTAGAAAAAATATCCTAATGAAAAAATACGGGGTGTTTAAAAAAACCGAACCGTTCCCTAAAAATCCTGAAAATTCGTGGATTTAAAATTTTTTTTTGCTTTCTGATGAAACTTTTTACAGTAGATTGTAAAAAAACTAAAAAAAATATATACTTTGGTATTATTATGTATATAAATACATACGTATGAAAAAATACAGGGTGTAAAATAAAGAACCATTCTCTAGATCCACAAAATTTATGGAATTTTTTTTTTTTATGAAACTTTTCACGATTGTAAAAAGAGTATACTAATGAAAAAATACGGGGTGTTTAGCAAAACCAAACCATTCTCTAAGAATCCTCACAATTCATGGAATATTTTCTTATGAACCTTTTCACAATGGTCTGTAAGAAAACTATACTAATTAAAAAACTACTGGGTGTTTAAAAAAACTGAACCATTCGCTAGAAACCTTCATGGAAGTATAATATTCTTTTGATGAAACTTTTAACAATGGTCTATATGGAAACTATTTTAATGAGAACAATACAGGGTGTTTAAGAGAATTGAATCATTCTAAAAATCCTAAAAACTTGGAATTAAAAACTCTTTTCTGGTTTTTGACGAAACTTTTTAATATAGTTTCTAAAAAACTATAAAAAATACATACTTAGGTATTATCATGTAGCTATATAAATACATACTTATGAAAAAATACAGGGTGTAAAATAAAGACCAATTCTCTAGATCCAAAAAATTTATGGAATTTATTTTTTTTTATAAAACTTTTCACAATGGTCTGTAAGAAAACTATACTAATTAAAAAACTACTGGGTGTTTGAAAAAACCAACCGTTCTCTAGAAACCTTCATGGAAGTATAATATTCCTTTGATGAAAATTTTAACAATGGTCTATATGGAAACTATTTTAATGAAAACAATACTGGGTGTTTAAGAAAACTGAACCAATATTGAAACTCCCAAAATTCATGGAATAAATTTTTTTTTGCTTCGGATGGGTTGTCGGATGTACGAAAGACCGTATATAAAACGGTGTTGGAAAAATGTTGAACGTTAAAAAATCTCAAAATTAAGAGAACTGACAATTTTTTTTACTCAACTTCCATCGGGGGTCTCTTAACGCACTAATTATCGAAAAAATACAGGGTATTTAAAAAAAGAGAACCCTACCCAAGAAAGGTCAAGTCGGCGATAGCCGACTTGCCACCTTTCTAGTTTTTTATTTAAAATCTGATAAGGTGGTGTTATTCAGAATCCCCCAAAACCCATATGTGTGAAATTTGAATAAAATCTATATTCTATCTATTCCATCTACACGTTCTCAAAGTTTTATTTGTATAAAAATTGTAAAAACTTTATTTTCTAAAATAACGCAACAACTATTTTCATGTTTTAAATAGCATTGAAAACCACTTGTTTTGATCCTACTATGGCGACCCAAAGCCTGCTATAATTTCTTATACCCCCGAAATATAATATAAACGTTTAGCGAATTTTTGATTTACAATCTGATAAGGTGGGGTTAATCACAAACCCCCTCAAAACAAAATACTCAATTTGAAGGGCGCTAGATGAATTTATAATTTACATCAGTTCAAGCGTTACTAGTTTTTTTTTAAAGAATTCTGCGGAATTTGATAATGTTCATAATGTCATAAACATTTTTATCAATTTGCAGTAGATCTGTAAAATTCAAGATATTTTATAATAAAATGCTTTTTTCTTATTTTAAATACTAAACTATATATATATATATATATATATATATATATATATATACATGCTAATTCCAGTACCTACACCACTGGAATGCATAGGTAATTAGTTAATGTTAGAAAAATATATAAAATTGTAACACCCTGTAATTTCCTTATTAAGCTTTGAATTAAAAATTATTATACTTGCGTCAAGAATTCAGACGTCTTACGTCACGGCTGACGTTACACATTTGTTTTTATTGTCAACGTAATTTTCGATATTTGGTCGCGTTAAAAACAATAATTTTTTGCAATTTAGTGCAATATATAATGCAAACTTTTAGTGTAGTATATAGTTTTATTAGTATCAGTTGCAGTTTCTTAAATATTTTGATGAAATTATAATGAATTTTTCATTTGTTCGTATGACGTAAGTCGTCTGAATTCTTGTCGCGAGTATACATAACAAACCTCAATTATTTTCATGGAAAGAATATATTGCTGAAGTTTGGCCAAACTTTTCATTAACAACCTGTATTCTCAGTGTTTTTAATAGTGTTAAAAAAAATGTTTACAATAAATTAAATAAACTTAAAACTTTTATATTAACTACTATGAACTTTTTCAGTCTAGCACATTAAAAGAAACTATACGGAGTGATCGATATCCAACGGGCTAAAATGGATAAGAGCATAGCATAAAATTGAAAACATATATATATATATATATATATATATATATATGTATGTTATGCACTTTGTCACTTCCAAAGTAGATACACGACGCACGTTACCACTTCATATATAACCTCGCCACTTCCGTCGATGGAAGTGACAAGGAAAACTAGTGAGATTTGGTACAAATGCCACAGATGCCTCTACTAAGCTTATGGCCAAATTTCGGTTGGAAGTGATTTTGTCATAAATTTATCTTTAGTGAAACTTTTTAGTTCGGCTATATATCGGTGGCGCTGCAGTCGGCTGTAGGTTGTATATATTTAGATATTAGTAATACTAAGCCACTTCCGTGTGTTGTGCCGTTCGTTCAGACTTCCATTTTTTGGCAACAGCGCTTAATACTCTGATACTTGTGATATATTTGCAATGATATGTTTTAGCTCTTATAGAATTTATCAGTCAGCCATATCTGTGGAAAAGTTAATAAACGATTTTTGAATTTGTCATTGTCATTAAAAATTGACATTCAATTTTTATTTTACAACAAAGCTGTCGAATTAATCTGAAATAATAATAACAACAGTAAAATTAAAAATAAGAACATTTACGTAACTAAAATTTTAAAAATATTACAAAGTTGTTACTTTAATATACCTGTATCTAATGTGTCTAACAAACTTGCCTCCATATGAAAAACTTTTTTGTCATTAAATTTATAAAAAAAAGCTTTGCTTTAAATAACATTGATATGAAACTATTCAAATTCGACATAGCATATACGTATAGGGTGTTCACTTAGCGAAACGCACTGTTTATTTTTCCAAATGTTAAATTTTATATAATTTTACAAAAATATGCACTATACAATTTTATGTTGGGTTTTAAAACTAAAATGTAATATGTTTGAAGTTGTTGCTTTAACGTTGTTTAATGTTAATTTGATTTTTTTATTTTTACGAGTATCTACATTAAGCAATTCACGGCAATATACAGGCTGTATCACATAAGAGGGCCACTCCCATGTATCCCGCTTAATATGCGAGGCACGTCAAAAATCTTTGTTTTTTGTTGCACTTTTGGAGGCCTTTATGCTGGTAAAAACAAATTTGAGATCCATGGCCAACTTTATGAGTAATAACAAAAAAAACCTGTAAAGTGCTCAAACTTTAAGGTTGTCTAACTTTTTTATTTTAAGAGATAGAGAAACTTATTGGTAATAAATTTTGATTGAAAAATTGATACCTTTCACCTGATATAAACATATTTATGAAATATCGTATGTGGTTTGCTGCGCCCTCTAGGCGGAAATTTTTTTTTATTGAAGCAGGCTATGGCCACAAAAAATTGCCTGCTTTTTCGTCTTTCATGCAATATACTACATGTTGCCCTTATCTTTTGTATTTATTACATTTTTTTTTCAATTTTAGGTAATAAAAATGTACCTAAATATTTTCGTGTTGCTCAAGATAATGTAGAACCTGTTTTAAAGACGTCAACTGCAAAAAAAATAATAAACAGAATGTACTTTTTTATGCGAAATACGGATTTATCTTATAATATTATTTTATTGGTTTTCACATTAGAAGCAATTGGGTCTTTAAAATTATTTTGACACAGACAATGTAATAAAATAATATTATAAGAAAATCTGTATTTTGCATAGAAAAGTACATTTTGTTTATTTTTTTGCAGTTGGCGTCTTTAAACAGGTTCTACATTATCTTGTGCAACACGAAAATATTTAGGTACATTTTTTTTTAACTAAAATTGAAGAAAATGTAATAAATACGAAATATAAAAGCAACATGAAGTATATTGCATGAAAGACGAAAAAACAGACAATTTTTTGTGGCCATAGCCTGCTTCAATACAAAAAAATTTTGTCCGTCTAGAGGGCGCAGCAAACCACATACGATATTTCAAAAATCTGTTTATATCAGGTGAAAGGTATCAATTTTGCAATCAAAATTTATTACCAATAAGTTTTCTATCTCTTAAAATAAAAAGTTAGACAGCCTTAAAGTTTGAGCACTTTACAGGTTTTTTGTTATTACTCATAAAGTTGGCATGGATCTCAAATTTGTTTTAACGAGCATAAAGGCCTCCAAAAATGCAACAAAAAACAATTAAAGATTTTTGACGTGTCTCGCATATTAAGCGAGATATATGGGAGTGGCCCTCTTATGTGATACAGCCTGTATATTTCAAAAACATGAAAACTCTTCTTACCAATTTTTAAACAATTTAAATGTCAATTTATATTTTTGTTCACCCTAAAATAATGTATATTTAATATAAACGTTTAATTCATAACCAATCCATAATTCCAGGTCCGAAGTTTGATAATATTAAACAGTTCGATAATATTAGAAAAATAGATTTATAACAATATTTTTGAGATGTAAAATATACTTAGAAAAATAAATTACGAATATTAATGTAACCATGAGTATCATGACCATGTAGATATTGATTTTCTTAAAAGGAAGGCAAAAGAAAGTAGGTAACAGTTGAACATGTGTTAAAATGAAATTATCAAGTGACCCTTTTAGGTAGAAAATAGAACTATAGGATGTGCAAACACTTACTGAGGCCTTTTAATTGTACCATTGAATAGATAGGAAAATATAACTTTTAGAAAAGTTTTAAAATACATACAAATTTTTTCAATACAGTTTTTTTTTATAAAAAATAGATATTAAAGAACTTTGGCTTAAAGCAATTATTGTTTACTTGAATATTATGCAAAAAAATTAATCTACTGTAGGTAGATGACCCTAGATATGCAAATATTAGCTGTTGCTTAGGGGTTAAGAATTTTCGAAAGTTTTATTTATTTAAATACAGATATTTCTGAGGGTCAAATAAAAAGGAAATGATGAAAATATTAACCCGTTTATGTTTAATATAGGGAACTATCTAACAGTTACCGAAAAATCAATAATTTAAAAATATTACACTTCCTTATTAAAAAGGTAAAAGTTATGAAAACAATCAGTTTACGGCAGTTAGTAGAAAATGTACTATTTATCAAACAAAAAATTGAAATTTGTAATCTGTAATCTTAGACATAAAAAGTTAAGTTACTATTACCGATTCTATTATTAATGGACCTACGATGTCTAGCATCATTTCCGTTCATTGCAACGCAGCGGTAGAAAGAATCGAGTAAGAGCAGATTTTCAATTTACTCATGTATATTAAATATTGTTAAGTAGGTATATCTAGGTACTTATTTTTTGGGGTACTATGAACTTGGCCATATATGTATATTTAATTGATATATGTACAGAGTGGCCTAATTTCGATGTTTGTCTAGGGCAATTTGATAACTATGAGAAACACAAAAAATAAATATTACATTCTAGATCTAGTCTTTTTTTGATTTATTACATTATTATTTATAATGAAAACAAACTTTTAATGGAGTCCTGTAACTTTTGTCATATTTGTTTGTGTAGGCGCGTATGTCTACACAACCAACGTGCTCCAATTAATTTATCTCAAGAAAAGGCATCAGGAATGTGTCATTTATTTTTTTGTAGGTAAGGAACGGTACCTTTAGAACATAAAGGGAAATCGTTTGCGGAAATTAATAATGACGTCTGTATGGAATATGTTGAAGAAGACGAAAATAATGGTAACGCCTGAATTTACCTACTGTATAACATTTCTCTTAATTTAAATATGATCACTTACTTATTCTTTTTTCTAATAAAATCTCACATAAAAGCAAATAATATTAGATTTACACAATATGAAATAATCTTCCACACCAAATAAAATATGTTTTGTATATTTACCTAAAATCAGAGTTTTTCAAATGATATAATTTTAGATGTACCAATTCATGAACCATCCTTAATAAGTAGGTACTTAGTGAACCTTCTATTACTAACACTAAATTAGTTACCTGCACTAATTTGCCTACGATTTAAAAAATAAACAAAGTGGGATGCAAGGAAATTTCGGGTATGTCATATACCGGGTGACAACGAAAAGTGGGAACACGCTGCAACTTTTTTATGACTGCTGATAAGAATTTGAAATTGGGTGGTTTATACTAGATGGTGCCATGAATTCTTTGAGGTCATTTCGGATTTCTATTTTTAAAATGGGACACCCTGTATTTTTGACATTTTTGAATCCGTATGGCAGGACCAATTTTCTGACACATTTTCTGGATTAAATATATATTTTAATTTTTAAAAATAAAACTAGAAG
The DNA here is from genome assembly GCA_025584915.1 of Monochamus saltuarius. Taxonomy (NCBI): domain Eukaryota; kingdom Metazoa; phylum Arthropoda; class Insecta; order Coleoptera; family Cerambycidae; genus Monochamus; species Monochamus saltuarius. Next base: position 39,575,684 of record CM046724.1, read on the forward strand.
GCCGCGACCGGCAGAAATTGTTTTATTTTATTTTTCTTGACGGATTTTAAAAATTGCACCGCAAAATTCAGAAAAATCTTTTATTAAAAATCAATAGGGCCCACCCTCTACATTTGAAAAAATGAGTTTTTAAGGAAATACAATAAATCGAAATTTTTAGTGGTAATAACTAAGGAAATGTACAAAATATTCAAATTTAGAATTTTGCCCATAATTACAAACGAAAAGAAAACAATTTCTGCCAGTCGCGGCTTTCTAGTTTTATTTTTAAAAATTAAAAAAAAAATTAAGCCAGAAAATGTGTCAGAAAATTAGTCCTGCCATACGTAAAATGATCCGCTAATTTTTATCAGCAGTCATAAGAAAGTTACAGTGTGTTCCCAGTTTCCGTTGTCACCCATATGATTTGTTATTAAAAGTATTGGCTAGCTCTGTACACTTGATAGCAATTACTTTTGATTTAAATTACAAATCACGAAACAACGAAAGTGATTTCAGCCGCAAAAATGAGTTACGAAGAGAGAGCATTTTCAAGAGCAAGAGCATGCATTTTCTATTTACCTACTTTTTAGGATAGTTTAAGAAAGAAACCGAAGTTTTAATAAATGGATTTGGTAAATATTTAGAGAAAAACTGTTACCTATCAGGAACGAGAAAAACAATTTTTGCAAAATATAGGCAGAAGACGAAGTGTGACAGTAGTAAAATCTAATCATAACATTTTCTCTTAAAACGCTTAGTTTTTGTTATACAGGGGTTAAATATTATTTAAAAATATGTATATAGGTATATGAAACCAAAAAAGTTAAGCTACGAAAACATTTAAAAAATTAATATTCAACCTCTGAATTCTAAACACTAATCATTTTAAGAAAAATGTTATAGGCCAAAAACTATTCTATACCGATGTATACAGGTATAATTTAAAAATATTGAGGTGCAAGCAAGTATTCCTTGTCCTTCCTATTTTGAGCAGTGTATTTTAGAACTTTAGAAAATTATGTAGACACAGTGTAGGTATACTGTTACCTGAATTTATGAATATAAACTTTGTTTAGTCATTGACTTTTATTTAAAAAATATTTGAAAATTACGTGGAATTAAGTGATTACCTGTTCATCAATTTGATAAATTCAAAAACAAACTATGAAAATCATTCCTTTTTAAAAATTCAAAAAATATTAAAATCAAAGTTTATTTGTGTTAATTATATATCGATTTTTTAATTAAAAAATTTGCAGTGTAATTTAGACAAACTTTTGTTTTTTCTAAATTTATCGAATAAATAAATTTTAGTTTGTAGTTCTACTGTCGCAAGCTACAATAGACTATATGGTTCCAGTAGGGGGTTAGTTATTATAGTCCATTCACTTGAAACCTAACCTAACACACTATCGTATTTTTATATTTAAAATACGTATTTTCTAATAAAACAACTTTGTAGTGTTAGCACCGTCCAGTATTACTTTACAGTGTGTGCTATACAATCTATACTAAAATATGAATTTAAAATATTTTCCGGCTTTTACAATCTGGACGATTTTATATAAAATAACCAGTACTATTCTTCTATAACTACTGTCAAAGTAAACTATTAAAACCATCTGTTAAGGCCCTTTAAAGTTTAAATGCCCATTTCGGTACCTGAGACGTTTTCTAAGAATTAGCTTGCAACCCTGGAGATTACCAATAGTTGTTTGTTGTTCCTTTTTATTTGAAACATAAAAGATGCCGCACTAGCAATGAGTTTTTTATAAGAAATAAACAAAATAAAACATTATTAAGAATAATTATTTTATTCTATCTAGAGGACAAGACTCATTTAAACACGCGAATACTTCAGTCTTATAGAAGAAACACTCGTTCGTATTTGGGTCGAAATGGTTACCTCCACAAATTTGTTCGGAAGCTGTCACTTCCAGTTAAGATACTGTCTGAAGTTATTTATTTGTGGCATAATTTTAGTTTTTCTTTAGTTTGATTGGGTTTTGAAACACTTCTGGAAAAATTAAGATTAATAATTAAATAAGCCCTTGCGCCAAACGGATCAGTCAAGGGTTATTTTTGAAACTAAGGACTTAGAGATGTTCCACTAAAAAAAAATGTTTTAATAGTTTAAAATGAACTAAATTGGCACCTGATTTGTCAACACTTTGTATGAAATTTGGCCAATTTTTTTTCTTTAACTCTTATAATATTTCATGCAGCTAATTTAAAAGTGGTGATTTTTTTTCGAAAAAATCAGAATATCACGAAAAGTAAGGATTAAGTATAGCGAAGTATTATGAAAGTCTTATTAAAATAACATGAGAAAATTAAATAAAAATTGCATTCCTTTTAAAATAATGAAGTTGATAGCCACTTCCGGTTTAACCGGAAGTGATAGCTCCTTGAAATATTTTCATTGAAAAGCTCAAATTCGATTATATAGGATGCTAAATTAAAAAAAAAATAAAGACTACTTCCATGAAAACTTCTAATAGATGGACTATTACCGTGATTCAACCTGTATTAAAAAGTGCATAAACGCAACTTAAATGTACAGTAACTAAAATTATATACAGTGCCGCCAAACAAAACAAATTAAGTTTATTGATAGTCGACAAAGTTGTAGACGCGGATAAAACTTATTGTGCTTTGTCAGTCCACCTATATATGCAAGTTTATATAATCTCTGAATAAGAATACTACGTTATGACTTCCAGAGATTTGGCAACGCTGCGTGAAGTAGCAACGCCACGTCAGTCTCTTGAATATATATATATTTGGAAGTCTCTTCGTATCATCTATATAGTATATATGTGAATATTTTAAAATAAAAATTGCTTCCCTCTTTTGATATTCGGTATGTTGAGGCTCCCTAAACAGATATATGTAATTATTTTACAAATATATTAACTATAACACCCGGAAGTTAGGACGCCATATCTACATAACGGAAGTGACAACTTAACAGGTATCAATATATATATATATATATATATATATATATTGTAACCTCGAAATTAGGTTATCGTTGAAACACGTCACGTAGACAAACAATCTTTATTGTCACTATTGATAATACAAGAAATATTCTTCAAACCAATTTCACAACTGTCAACGCTTTACTTTGACGTTTCAGTCATTCGCGTTTGGCTGCTCAATATAAACTGACTCCAGCGGCCGAAAATGGTCTGCCTATATAGGTTTTCAGAGTTGTCGAAGTTTCTGAGATCTCGAGAACGTGTCGAGAAACAAATAGAATATAGCCTGGAATATTCCGGAAAACGTCAAAATACGGCATCACAAAAATTATAAATTCTAACATAAACAGAAACGTAATTTACAAACTAACGAGGTAGGTGAGCTTCAGTTATAAATTCCAACGTAAACAGGAACACAATTAACCATCCAAAAGGCCAACATTGCCCCCCTCTTAGAACTGATTGTCCCGATCAGGTTACTTCACTATAGAACCTCCTTTACTTAACGTGCAAGTACTACAATGTCGACACCATTCTTCTACATCAGTAAGACTACCAAGCCAATAAAATCGTTCTCTGACTTTATTTAAAGTTTTATTTCTTCCTAAATGCACGCCACCTATAATACCACTATGAAGAGCTTCCAGAACTTCTGGCACTCGGGGTAATACAGTTTGATAAATCCTCTCCAGTACTCTTTTCAACACGCCATTCTGTATTACTAAAGAATCTCCAGGGTCCAGTAATCGAAGATCTGTTCGAAATGTCTTTCCAGTTAGGTCTATCCAGGTTTTTAATCTTCCACTGATATATATCTCCGAAGTCTGAATCTTCGCTCTGTTCTTTAGCAAGGGTTTTATGATCCCATTCATTCGGGCTCTGCAACTTAGTTCTTTGGCACAAAAATTGGTCCTTTTCTTTCGCTTCACTCAGTTCAGTGGTTAAAGTTACTACGCTACTTTGTACTTCTTCTTCCACTGATTTTTATTCTGGTTGTTCAGATCAGTTACGGTTTTCTTCTTTTTCTCCAAGACCTGTCTCAATTTAAATAATTGATTCTTCTGTGTCTCAACATTAGAACTCAGTTGCGGCTGGACTCTTTTGTTGCTTATTCTCCAGTTGTCAGACTCTTCTCGATTTCGACTAGAAATATTCCTAGAGCACTGATTCCTGAGATGTCCCTTTGCTCCACAGTTCCAACACAGAATGGGTCTTCGTCTACTGTATACCGTAGAATCGGTCCGAACTTGTCCTTGTCGTCTTTCCGTCCTGAATCTAAGTTGTCTTGTTCTGACTTGACTGCTTCTAGAAGCTTGCCGTGCAGCTTCAATTTCCAAGGCAAGGGCTAGAGCTTCATATATATTCTTGTGTCTGGCTAATCTTAACGCTTGGCTGATCTCGGAGTCTCGGAGGCCATCAATAAAGCTACTTATTGCTAACTGTTCTTGCAATTCTGTCGGTGCTTTGGGGTAAGCTAGCTTCATCATACGTGCTATATCTGCCTCAAATTGCTGCAGATTTTCTTCGAAGCGTTGTCTTCGGCCTTTTAATTGTGCTTGATAAATGTGTTGTAGATGAGCATCGCCATACCTCATTTCTAAAGCACCCTTCAGCGTGTGATAGTCCTTTTGTTTATCGTCAGCTAGTGTTCTTAATATTTCCATAGCTTCACCTCGTAGGGCAACTATAAGTGATGTGGCTTTTTCTTCTTCTGACCAGTTGTTTGCCAAAGCAGCTGCTTCAAATTGTTTAAGGTAAGTACTCCATAACACCTTTCCATCAAATGTTGGCGCCTTCACTCTTGACGACGGAAAAACGCTGCTCTCAGTCTTAATGAGCTCTTTCGCCGACAACTGAGATTTCAGATTTGAGACTCCACTTTGTAACTTAGTCATATTGTCTTCTACGACCTGGACCTTATCTTGTACCTCATTTCTTAATTGATTAATTTCCTCCTCCACAGTTTCCTCAAATTCATTGAGTTTAACTTTAATTGCTTCTTCTAACTTCTTATTGTTTTCTTGTAGACTGGTTTTCATTTCGTTTCTTAACTCTTCCTGATTATTTTTCATTTCTTCTAAACTATTTTTCACTTCCTCTTGACTAGTTTTCATTTCCTTTTTCAAGTCTTCCATCATTTCATCCTGGCTTCTCTTCATTTGATCTTGACTGTTCTTCATTTCTTTCTTTAAATCTTCCTTCATTTCATCCTGGCATTTCTTTTTTAAGTCTTCTTTCATTTCGTCCTGGCTGTTGTTCATATCTTCTTGACTCTTCTTCATATCTTGCATCATTCCCATTAACTGTTTCAATGTTTCCTCCATTTCTGTTGCTCTCGATCTCGTTACCGGCATTCAATTGTCTACTCCAAATGTCTTCTTTGTGGAACGTCCTACTTCTGACCAATGTAACCTCGAAATTAGGTTATCGTTGAAACACGTCACGTAGACAAACAATCTTTATTGTCACTCTTGATAATACAAGAAATATTCTTCAAACCAATTTCACAACTGTCAACGCTTTACTTTGACGTTTCAGTCATTCGCGTTTGGCTGCTCAATATAAACTGACTCCAGCGGCCGAAAATGGTCTGCTTATATAGGTTTTCAGAGTTCTCGAAGTTTCTGAGATCTCGAGAACGTGTCGAGAAACAAATAGAATATAGCCTGGAATATTCCGGAAAACGTCAAAATAAGGCATCACAAAAATTATAAATTCTAACATAAACAGAAACGTAATTTACAAACTTACGAGGTAGGTGAGCTTCAATTATAAATTCCAACGTAAACAGGAACACAATTAACCATCCAAAAAGGTAGGTGAGCCTTCGTAACAATATATATATATATATAGAAACTTTTAGAGAGGTGCCTTAATTTCAAATGGGCCACTCTGTAGATAGTTATATATATATATACAAGTAAAACTTTTAGAGAGGTGCCTTAGTTTCAAACGGGTCACTCTATAGATATTTATGAATAGAAAAAATAATTGTGAAATAATTGATGCGGAAAATTTACTTTAATGTAAATGTGGACACTTATTTAAATACTTTCAGTATATAGATAAGCCTTTATACATGTTTATGTCTAATTTTTTCAATCTATGAACAGAGTAACGTAATTAATACTTTAATTGGGAGTATGTATCAGATATCGAACTTGCCAAATTTCATCAGTCAGTTAAAATTTAGTTTAATATTACTACGATGCGTACTACCAAAGTTTACAGAATAAATATATAAGTTGTTTCACTCTCGAACACGCCCCGCCCTACCAGTTCCGCTCTCCTCACCCGTCTCGGGGATCGTTCGGTACCTAGAATCCTACACGGTGGCCGACGCTAAAACTGTAACGTGTTGAGTGCGGTCGATATAGTGTGAGGCAAAAAACCTTGAATATCTGTTAGTGTTTATTTTTAGTTATTTATGCAACAAATACAAAAAATAAGTGTTTTTTACTGTTTAAGAAAGGTATTTTAAGCTAATTTATACCTAATCTCCTACAATTCCTATCAATGAAGTCATATGTATGTTCTCTGATACCAAACATCTAGGTATGCTATTGAACAATTCCACAGACAAAGCTCTATTCAATAATTATCTAAAGAAATTAATCTATCTAAATTTACTAACCTGGTTTAATTAGAACACTATAAATATCTAACTTCTGCCAGTGGGAATTCGATATTCAACCACAATAGATGACATCTAACCTATTTCTGCATTTTTAGGATTGCTTCATCAGGTGGTCTCTTTAAGTTGATCCAAATATCTAACTATAAAAATTATTATACCAATAAATTAAAATTATATTTCGATATCCTCGTCCAATTAGATAACACATGTAGTCACACAGTCGTGTTCTTTATCGAGCACATTTAAAAGATGAATCATCACAACCAAAAAATGATTCCATAACTTCTCTTTTAACCGCTAGCCGGACATTCATTACACTGTTGTGCTTTGTCGAGATAACACGGTTTGAGTTCATGTGTGAAAAGTGAAAATGCCGTTGAAGCTGTGAAGTTTAGTGTGTGTTCAGTTACTAGTGAAAACATTATTAATGAAGTTCACATAAACTTCAGAATTATTCCTAGGTAAAACTTTAAACCTATATGAATAAAAATCATCTAAAATTATTCCTAGGTAAAACTGTAAACCTAGATATTATAAACTTACTAAAAGTTGTTCATAGGTAAAACTTTAAACCTATATGAATAAAAATCATCTAAAATTATTAATCCTGTGAAGTTAATCAGCCAAGTCTATGACTGGCGATAATTGCTGAGAGATGTTTTCCTCCTCAGGTGTGGTCGATTTTGGATCAGTTTCAGGTAAAATGTTGAAAAGAAATACGTAGTTCATAGTGAAAACAATAACGGAAAATGTTATTTATAATTAATGAAGTTATACTTATCAGAATTATTCATAGATAAAATGATAAATCTATATGAATAACAACCAGCGATAATCATTGAAACTGTGAAGTTAATCACCCCGGCCTATGAATTGCCATATCACTCTTTTTCTATATTTATTGTTAATAAATAGATATAGATACTAATTATTCCCAAGATGAAGTTGATTCTAGAACAGTTTATAGGAAAAAAGGACAATAGTAAAAACAATAGTGAACTATTGAAAAAGGAAAGCAAAAAATTATCAATGAAATCCATACAAACTTATATGTATGCATTATTCATAAGTGTAACAGTAAACTCATACGAGTAAAAATCAGCTAAATCAGTTGTAGCTGTTAAATTAATCGGCCAAATCTATGAATTGAGTACTTACTTTATATTTTGAAAGGCGGATGTTTTCTCCTAAATGAGACAAAGAGAAAGGCTATGTCAGATATATGAGATGAGGTTAAATTTATGTTTCATAGAAAATGACGAAAAGAATTAGTTAATAGCGAAAATAATAATAAACTATTAGAAAAGTAAAGGAGAAAATTGTTAATGACGTAAATATAAACTTAACAGAATTACTCATAGGTATAACAGTAAACCTATCTGATAAGCCGTTAAAGCCGTTAACCAGTCAAATGACAGTATTTATTTTTCTTTAATGTATGGCAAGGAGGATTTTGCTTCCCTAAGTGAGAAAATTATTAATGAAGTTAATATGAACTTAGAATTAATAGTAATAATGATAAAGGTATATTTATTTTCTCAAAAATTTTACAAAAATGTGGTATACAAAAATACTATATAATTATACATGTATATACACATATATACACAATTATTCATAGGTATAACTTTAAACCTATATGAATAACAATTAGTTAAAACCGTTTAACTATTAAAATTAGTCAAATAAAGATTTATTTATTTTCTCAAAATTTTACAAAAATGTGGTATACAAAAATACTATATAATTATACATGTATATACACATATATACACAATTATTCATAGGTATACCTTTAAACCTATATGAATACCAATTAGTTAAAACCGTTTAACTATTAAAATTAGTCAAATAAAGGTTTATTTATTTTCTCAAAATTTTACAAAACTGTGGTATACAAAAATACTATATAATTATACATGTATATACACATATATACACAATTATTCATAGGTATAACTTTAAACCTATATGAATAACAATTAGTTAAAACTATTAAAATTAGTCAAATATTTGTTTATTTTCTCAAAATTTTACAAAAATGTGGTATACAAAAATACTATATGATTATACATGTATACACAATTATTCATAGGTACAACTTTAAACCTATATGAATAACAATTAGTTAACACCGTTTAACTATTAAAATTAGTCAAATGACCGTATTTAGTTTGTTTTATATACGGTAAGGAGGATTTTTGGTTTAATTTCAGGAAAAATAGTAAAGATATATATATAATCCTTAGTCTATGAACAGCCATATTTAAGTTCTTCAATATATTGCAAAGATATATTGTATGAACATTTTTGTTTTTCTTCCTTAGATAAGGATGATTCTAGATATGTGTGGTTAGAATTCTAACATTACATACCTATTACTGGCATACAATTCTGGAAATATTCATCTAGATACAAGTTCCTATTGATATATGTAATGTATAACTCATTTACATGGGCCTAGGTTCAAAACTTCAAGTGATTAAAGACAAACAATGTTTTGTAGTTAATCGATTGTATTTTACAACATTTTCTGAGTTGATCCTCCCGTCTGCCATACACGCAGCTCCATAATTATTCACAAAACGCACTCTTTATTAATTTTTGCGCCCATAGCTGCATCATCCGTAAAATGCAACTGTAAAAAGTAATATGTACACTTCATATTTTAAATTTGAAAAAATTTTAACGCGACAAAACTGGCATCGCACTTGTCTAGTTGGTAGTGACAACACAGAAATATACCTTTTCAAAATTTTCGAAATGGTTCTTTATCCAGTGTACTGAAAAATTTTACAAATGCTTAACGTACTTTTCAATGTCTGCAATAGTAAGAATTTTATCAAATTAAGATATTCTTGCAAATACGACAAGATGGCACTGCACTGCCGTACATTATTTTTGGAAAATACATTTGTTCCAAGTCAGTCGACGGGGAAGATTTAATATCGTATAGGTATGTACGTTCTTTAGCTGCGCTGGTGATTCCTCAGAACAGGCCAGCTCTATTAATCAGCATGGTTTTCTTTTTAAGATTATCATTACAAAACCAAAAGTGCAGCAGTTCTTTTGCCGCCTTTTAACACTAGATACGTGTTATAGAAGTTTTCCCTGGTGGTTTAGAAACTGTTAATAGTACGGGATCCGGCTGCAAAATTACTACATTCATAATGTAGTTAACCGAGATTTAATTTTTATGTAATTTTATAAATGGAGGAACCCATTTCTCATGAGGTGCCAATTAAAAAGTGCCCGCGATTATTATTAATTAAAATATTATTAATTGGCTTTTCGTGAAACATATCGTTCACGTCCTATGGAAATAAAGCATATTCTACTTCACGGCAATGTATTTAAGGACTTTAAAAAGGCACAGTTGCTATTGATCACTTAGCCGTAATCTCTCCGCAGCCAGGTGTAAACAGGTATAATTTTGTTAAATTTTTACGTTCATGGCGTATATTCATTTCAATTGTGCCACGTTAAAGCTAATTTTTTTCTGTACGTGATGTAACATGTCTGCCTATAAAAAACAAGCCGCAAATAGGAGTTGCCTGCCGTTAAAGATGCTAGGTACCTAATTAAAATAAAGTGACAGAGAGTGAGCGTGCAACGTTACTTGTTAGACGAGGATGCTAAAGACCAACTGTACGGGTTATTAAGCTACTGCGCATGCCTCAATAGATAGGGTCCTCAACCAACGATCTAAGTAATATTAAGAGCTACTCAATTTAAATACTCCAAAAAATATTAAATAGATAAAATAATATCAAAAATTATTACGAAAAATAATATTTTGGTTACTTACGTCAAAGAAAATTTATTATGTAGGCCGTGCTTAAGCAAATGTTTGATTTTATTGATGTTTTCAGTGTATACTCGCGTCAAGAATTGAGACGTCTTACGTCACGGCTGACGTTACACATTTGTTTTTATTGTCAACGTAATTTTCGATATTTAGTCGCTTTAAAAACAATCATTTTTTGCAATTTAGTGCAATATATAATGCAAACTTTGAGTGTAGTATGTATATAGTTTTATTACTATCAGTTGCAGTTTCTTAAATATTTTGATGAAATTATAATGAATTATTCATTTATTCGTATGGCGTAAGTCGTCTGAAATCTAGTCGCGAGTATAGTCATGAGTTACAAATTAATTACAGTAAATTGATAATAGTAATTATGAGTTACATAATAATCAACTATTCATACAAAAAACATTAGTTAGACAAAAAAATTAATTAAAAAATTATAACAGCTTATATTACGTTTTTTCTCGCTTATTCAAAGTCAGAGTTTGCATTAACTGAAATAGTAGTATGTCAATATTAATGAAACAACAACAATAAACACTGATGCGTATAGAGCAATCCAACGTGCTGTCACTTTGCTGTCAAATCACTTTAAAAATGGCGGGACAACTTGAAACTTGACATGATAAATAAGTAGAATGTTGTGCTTTTGTGTAGAACTGTCAATTGGTGTGTTCTCTTTGTATTTTATGCCTATTTCGTAATACCATGAATAATTCAGTTAGTGTGGCTAGAATAACAATAAATGCTTCAGCGCAGTAGCTTAAAAAATGTGCATAGTTGGCCTTTAGCATCCTCGTCTAACAAGTAACGTTGCACGCTCACTCTCTGTCACTTTATTTTAATTAGGTACCTAGCATCTTTAATTGCAGGCAACTTCTATTTGCGGCTTGTTTTTTATAGGCAGACATGTTACATCACGTACAGAAAAAAATTAGCTTTAATGTGGCACAATTGAAATGAATATACGCCATGAACGTAAAATTTTAACAAAATTATACCTGTTTACACCTGGCTGCGGAGAGATTACGGCTAAGTGATCAATAGCAACTGTGCATTTTCAAAGTCCATAAATACATTGCCGTGAAGTAGAATATGCTTTATTTCCATAGGACGTGAACGATATGTTTCACGAAAAGCCAATTAATAATATTTTAATTAATAATAATCGCGGGCACTTTTTAATTGGCACCTCATGAGAAATGGGTTCCTCCATTTATAAAATTACATAAAAATTAAATCTCGGTTAACTACTTTATGAATGTACTAATTTTGCAGCCGGATCTTAGACTATAACAATTCTTTTTTTTTATTGAAATATAAGAAAATCCCATCATATCAAAGTCACTTAAAATGAAACTCTCTTGCATCTGTAAAAGATATATACCTGCATCTATATTATACATTAAGAAATAGTGGTTACTTTGCCAAAAGAAAAAATATTAACTTTACACTGCAAATGTCAATCCCACTGTACCGTTTTAAGAGGTTCATTTGCTTATAACATTTCTTGTTCTATATACTTAACTCATATAAGTCAACTATCTCTCAATCTTTAATTTTGAGTATATTGAATACCGACAAGTTATTAACAAATCGGTTCTAAAGGTTGCATTCTGAATGAAATTCTAGTTTGACTAAGAATAATGTAACTTGGGATTGCTGCAAAGTTTTAAATGATATATAACATTCCTTAAAAAATTTAGCGATAGAAAAGAGAGCTAAGAAATTAGTAATGTCTGTTTTATTGTGTTAGCTTCATTGGTTCCTTATTTAGAATACAATCTAAAATCAATATAAATAATATTATTAAAGAGAAAATATAGTATAGAAATTTATATTACAGATATATTGAAATAGTAAACCAGTATTTAACTTCAATTGATTTGTTGAACATCCTGAACTGTGTTTCGCTAATTAAAATAATTAAGAAAGTTGTCGTATTTAGAAATAACAAGTATTACTTAATTTCAACGAATTTAAAGCAATTTTGTATCACATCTGAATCTGTATAAGCCGCTGAATACAAATATTATGGAAGCTAGTGGAATAAACACTAAAAAAATTGGCAGTTACTATCATACTACTATAATTAGTGCTGCGTAACCCAGCAGTTTCACTCCATTGTGAGTAGTCTAATCTTTTTTAGCCTGCTGTGGAGTTCTTGAATTGCAAAACAGCGAATATGAATGTGGCTGTAGTAAAGAATGTTCTATTAAAGTAGTAATATTCGTTATAATTACGAGTGTATACAATACAGTGGATATAACAATAAAATAAATAAATAAAATAAAATTATGCATTTAGGGAACAAATTATATATGTTATTAATAATTTGTGACCGTTTTTATAATTATATTTGTCCTTGATGGCATTATTGAAAATATGGTGTTGGAAATCCCTATTTGCTCAAATTTTGACAGCTATATACGTAGTATAGTATGAATTCTCAGAAAATATAATACTTTTAAATATTCTCAAATCTTAGTTATAAGGAAATCCAACGACTTTGGATCAAATGATTTAAGCTGTGGTACTAGACACACAAGTATGTCAGCAGCTTATATCATAGAAATTAATGTCGAAGGTATTAAAAAATTTAACTGGATAGCCAAAAAAGTCGGAAATATTTGCTAAAATTTACATACCCATATACGGCATACATTTAATTTTATAGAAATTATTGCTAATGATATGTAAAACAATTGTCAGTCAACTTGTACCTAATTAATTAAACATTATTATAATATCTACACAGATGATATTTATTAAATTGGGAAAGGTTTGCATAAAAATATTTGGTAAGCTAATAGTTTGACTTTCAAATAAATGGTATAACTAAGCAAAATGCTATATTAAAATAACAAAACGAAAATTGATATCTTTAAACATCTACATGTGTTATCTAATTGGACGAGGATATCGAAATATAATTACAAGAACAAACGACTTACCTGTAGGAAGTTCGTTCTGAATTATATGAGATATTATTATATATCGTCCAATTAGATAGGTCCCACCCTGTGAGCCCTCCCAATTATCAATTTTGCGTTTTAACTTCAAAAGTGTAATGAATGTCTGGCTAGCGGTTAAAAGAGAAGTTATGGAATCATTTTTTGGTTGTGATGATTCATCTTTTAAATGTGCTCGACAAAGAACACGACTGTGTGACTACGAGTATATCTCATATAATTCAGAACGAACTTCCTAAAGGTAAGTCGTTTGTTCTTGTAATTAGATATCTAAATCTACTACTTCAAAAATTAACTAATAATACTATACATTTACGTATAATCATTTTATAATATTTATATTTATTATATTACAAATATCTACAATAAGCAGCCTTACATCACACTTTTGGAATATTCATCGTATATAAATATTTCCCAATTGGAAAGAAACTACTTTTTTAGGTCCCTCGTACTTGACCATTTTTGCGAAAGTATTTACGTCAAAACATCAAAGTGCCGATAGAGAGTGGTATAACTTATATTTATTCAGTAAACTTTGGTACTACCTACCCAATTTTACTTTTCTTATCACTTAAAACAAGTATTTTTTAATTCAATCTATCGAAGATTTTCGTTAATTCTATATATATATTGTCACGGATTTCCCAATGCGTCTTATTCTTACTTCCAGAAAAACAATCCGTTAATTAGTCACTTCTTTATTAACTACTGAACACTACTAATTACAGCTCAACTAAACACTTATTTAATTAATCGCTATATAAATCGCTTTGATCTCTCTAACTAAACACTTCACTTCAACTCTATACAAGACTAATACAAGACTAACTGCCTCGGCCGTTTATTCTTCTTTTATAGACCCAACGAATTTTCCAGGTATTTTCTAGCATTTCTAGACCCATTTTCTCGAACGACTGGAACGCTTCTCGTCGTTTCCACAATTTTCTAGTAACGCCTCGATTCACGGTATGTTGTTTGTTTACCAGAATGGCGTAGGGGAGATCGGGGCAATCTTAGGCAATTCGCGGTGCCACAGTCGTCGGTTTGGGAGTGAGTGGGGCAAATTTCGTGACACTGCCCCCTCCTTAGGACCGATCGTCCCGATCGGATACACCTCTATACGGGGACAGACGCTCCAGATGGACGACCTTCATCTTACTCCTGGGAGTCCTCTGTATCCGGTAGACGACATCATTGATCCTTTTAATGACTGTGTAGGGGCCCTCCCAACGGTTCTGTAGTTTAGGCGATCTTCCTTTCTTCCGCGTGGGGTTGTACAGCCACACCAGGTCACCTTGTTGGAATCCGACTGTATTGGCCCGGACGTCGTATCGAGTCTTCATGCGATGGCTCTCTAGTCGCATTCGAGATCTGACTTGATCGTGTACGGCTGCTAGTTCTAGCTCATGGGTGTAAGTGTCTGGCTCTGTGGGCTGTTCCGCAGGACGACCAAATACCAAATCTGCGGGAAGGCGAAGCTCTCTTCCAAAGATGATCCTTGCGGGAGTCTTTCCAGTAGTTTCATGGACAGCTGAGCGGTAAGCTAACAGGAAGAGTGGTCCCAATCTGTCTGGTTCTCGTTCACAAACATCCTCAGATTGGTTTCTAGTGTGGCGTTGAAGCGTTCCACCATACCATCTGACTGGGGATGCAGTGGGGTGGTCCTGGTTTTCCGGATTCCCATAAGCTCGCAGACCTTTCGGAACACACCTGATTCGAAATTTCTGCCCTGATCTGAATGCAGTTCCATAGGCGCACCAAATCTGCAGAACAAGTTGTTGACTAGGGCTTCTGCTACGGTCGTGGTCTCTTGATTGGGAAGAGGGTATACTTCCGGCCATTTGCTGAAGTAGTCCATGGCTACTAGCAGATATCGGTTCCCACTTTGGGTTTTCGGAAATGGGCCAGCGATATTAATGGCAATCCTCTCGAACGGTGCTCCTACGATGTACTGGCGCATTTTGCCTCTGGAACGGGTCTTCGGTCCCTTGCTGGCTGCACATACGTCACATTTTCGGCACCAATCTTCTACATCCGTCCTGCAGCTCAACCAGTAGAAACGCTCTCTAATCTTCTGTAGACTCCTATTGATACCGAAATGTCCACCCCCAGTACCTCCATGTACTTCCTGCAGCACTTCCTTGACCCGGGACCTCGGGAGTAGTACTTGTTTCTTGACCTCCGTTCCGTCATTGTTCTCCCATGCTCTTTTTAGGATACCGTCTTCCAACACCAAGGAATTCCATTGAGCCCAATAGCTCTTTAATGTTGGGCTTTTACTGCTGACTTCAGCCCATGAGGGTCGGTTGTTGGCTTCTTTCCAGTCTAGTAAGGGCTTGATGTCACAGTCAGCTTGCTGGTCTTCCCGAATCGCCGCTGAACTCCATCTGTCTTCAGGTTGGGCTGCTACCACCTTACAAGGAACTGATGAGATGTCCTCTTTCCTTTCAAGACTATTACAGTACTTGCAGTTGATAGGACAGGGTCTCCTAGAAAGGGCATCTGCATTTCCATGTTTCCTGCCGGCTCGATGTTCAACGACAAAGTGATATTCTTGCAGCCGTTCCAGCCACCTGGCCATCTGTCCTTCAGGGTTTTTAAACTGTAGCAGCCATTTAAGGGAAGCGTGATCCGTTCTTAGGAGAAATTCTTGGCCATACAGGTATTTATGAAAGTGTTCTAGGCTCTTGACGATGGCAAGTAATTCTTTCCGAGTCACACAATAGTTCTTTTCGGCTTTTGACAGGACTTTGCTGAAGTAGCCCACTACTCGCTCTTGGCCATCTTGTACTTGGGAAAGAACTCCGCCAATTCCAATGTTGCTTGCGTCCGTGTCCACTATAAATGGTTGTCCAGGTATTGGGTATGTCAAAATCGGGGTAGTGCAGAGAGCCTCTTTCAACGTATCAAAGGCTTGCTGGCATCTCGGAGTCCATTCGAACGGGATGTTGTCTTCTGTCAGTTTATGGAGAGGCTTGGCAATGTCCGAGAATCCTTGGACGAATCGTCGGTAGTATGTGCATAGGCCGAGAAAACATCGAACTTGATGTTTGTCTTTAAGAACCGGCCAGTTCTTTATGCACTCTGTTTTCTCCGGGTCTGTTTTCACACCATTTGGAGTAATAATGTGGTCTAGGTATCTAACCTCCTTTTGGAACAGACTGCACTTCTTTGGGTTCAACTTCAGGTTCGCTGCTTTTAACTTCTTGAACACTTCGGACACGTTTTTCAGGTGCTCCTGGAAAGAGCGTCCCAGCACCACCACGTCGTCCAAGTAAATCAAGCAGGTCTCCCAATGCAGGCCATGAAGTACAGTTTCCATCAGTCGTTCAAAAGTGGCAGGGGCATTACATAGACCAAATGGCATTACATTGAACTGCCACAATCCATTTCCGGTAGTGAACGCGGTCTTTTCCTTGTCTTCTGGGCTGACCTCGACTTGCCAATATCCACTCTTTAAATAAAAAGTGGAAAACCATTGCGCACCAGCCAAGGTGTCCAGAGTATCGTCAATTCTTGGTAGTGGGTAACTATCTTTCTTGGTGACGTCATTTAATTTTCTGTAGTCCACACAAAATCGGGTGGAGCCGTCTTTCTTCTTGACCAGGACTACAGGAGAAGCCCAAGGACTCTGAGATGGCTCTATGGTGCCTTGATTTTGCATCTCGATTAACATCTTGTTAACTTCTTCTCGCTTGGCTAGTGGAAGTCCTCGTGGTGGCTGCTTTATAGGATATGATGAACCAGTATCGATTCGATGCTTCACTACATTGGTTCTCCCAAAGTCGCCTGGTTTAAGTGCAAACACATCTTCATTTTCACTTAGCAGCTCTTCCAGTTGTTCCACCTCCATCTCTGTTAATCTTTCTTTGGCCCTATCCACGATGTCCCTTAGACATTCCGGTAGACTGGTCTTGTTTGGTTTCTTCTCCATTTCATTGTTTTCTTTGAGTGTTCTGACCATGGTAACAGGTTCACAGACTCCTACTTCAGTTCCCTCTGTAATTTTCTGTGGAAAGGTTTTCAGGTTAACTACCCGTACTATTGTCGTTTTCTCTGGTTTAATCAGGGTGCGGCCGGTGACTATAGATTTATTGAACAGATCCGGATTACTGGGTTCCACCACTCCAACACTGCAAAACATTTCCCCATCCATTACAGTGGCAACCAATGTTTCGGTCTGACCAGGTAGTACCACATCTTCTTTAACAACGAGTCTCCGTACAGCGTTATTCTCAGTGGTGGTCGTTTGCACTACTTCCTCACCCATTATCCGTAGCGTACCAGCATTCAAATCTAAGTTCACCCCCTTTGCTCGTAGTAAGTCTAGTCCGAGTATGACATTGTCCGATATATCTGCTACCAGGGCTCTGTGCTTGAACTTGACGTCTCCTAATTCTACTTCAAGCTCGCATTCCCCCTTGACTGGCAGTTGTTGTCCATTGGCTGTTGTAAGGACATAACGTTTGGCAGAGTTCTTAATACGCCAATCACCAATAATATCCGGTCGTACAATAGTTCTTGCTGCTCCAGTGTCGATTACCATAGGGAACATACGACCAAAAATAATACCCTCTACTAGCAAGGAGTCAGAGTCCTGGAGACGTGACAACGTAATTTCTTCTCGTGGGGCATGGTAGGAGGACGCAGCCGGCTTTTGCCCCGTTAGGCCGGCTGAGCCTAGTTTTCCTGTGCGGCTGCCGCCTGGGAGTCGCGCTTTTGCTGATCCGCGACCAGGGCCCTACACTGTCTCTTCAGATGTCCCGTCTGCCCACAGTTCCAACATTGAAGAGGGCGATCTCTTCGGCTGCCAGGTTGTTCTCTCTTCGGATTGGTAGTTGGGCTGAGTTTCTCAATGACCTCCTTCAACGTTTTGATTATATCTCCATTTCCCATATTATCGCTGTTATCACTGATGGCTCGAACTTTAACATGTCTACCGGATGCCATCTTTGCTGCCTCAAATTCCAGTGCATGCGAAAGAGCGTCATTCAACGTTTTAGGTCTAGCCAGCCGTAGTGCCTGCTGTGTTTCGCAATCTCTTAGGCCGTCGATAAACACTTGGATGGAGAGCTGGTCTACAAATTCGGACGGGGCTGTTGGATATGCCAATCGAACCAGTCGAGCAACGTCTGTCTCAAAATGTTGTAAATTCTCTCCACTCTGCTGGTGACGATTTTTCAATTGTGCCTGGTACACTTGCTGCAGGTGCTTATCCCCATATCTCATTTCTATATGCTGTTTCAGAAGGTCATAGTTACTCTGCTGCCCAGCAGGAACTCCTTGTAAGACGTCAAGAGGTTCCCCCCGTAGAGCAACTATCAGAGCAGTAGCTTTCTCACAATCAGACCATTCGTTTGCGGCAGCTGCTGCTTCAAACTGACGTAGATAGACATTCCAGGAGACCTTGCCGTCGAATTCAGGAGGCTTCGTTTTCTGAGTTCGGATAACAGATCCTTCTGATTTGATTACGCCCTCCTTTCTTATTTTGTCCAGTTTATGTCGAAGCTCTTCACAGGTTCCTCTAACCATGTTTATTTCTTCGTCGATTTCTTTTCTTTGTTCTAACAGTTTCTCCTCTACTGTATTTTCTAATTTTTCTAACTTCGCCTGCATTTCGATCGTCTGAGCTCTCATTTCCTGTTGTATTATCTGCATTTGATCTTCTAATTTCTTTTCTAATTTCTCTTGCATTATTTCGGTCTGATCTTCAATTTTATGCCCTTGTTCTTCGAATTTTTCTTGCATTGTCTTCGTCTGGTCTTCCATTTTATGCCCTTGTTCTTCTAATTTTTTTTGCATTGTCCGTCCCTGTTCTTCTAATTTATTTTGCATTGTTTGTCCCTGTTCTTCTAATTTCTTTTGCATCGTCTTCGCCTGGTCTTCCATTTTATGTCCCTGTTCCTCTAATTTCTCTTGCATCGTCCGTCCCTGTTCTTGCATCGTCTTCGCCTGGTCTTCCATTTTATTTTGCATCGTTTGCATCATTTCTAACAGTTTCGCCAGTTGTGCATCCATGTTGATTTGGCTTCTAGTTACAGGCATCCACTCTATTTGAAATGTTCTAGAATGTCCAGGAATATGTTTGTAAATGTCACCGTTGACTTCCTTACAATGAAACGAGTGCAGTGATATGCCACACTTGGGTATTTGTCTCACTCCGGTATAAAGTTCTAGAATGTTCGAGAATGTCCTTCGCAAATAACACCGTTCACTTCCTTAAGTCACGACGAGTGCGGTGATATGTCACACTTGGGTCTTTGTCTCACTTCGGTAGAAAGTTCTAGAATATTCGAGAATGTCTTTCGGAAATATCACCGTTCACTTCCTTGAGTCACGACGAGTGCGGCGATATGTCACACTTGGGTCTTTGTCTCACTCCCGTACAAAGTTATTGAATGTTCGAGAATGTCCTTCGCAAATACCACCGTTCACTTCCTTGAGTCACGACGAGTGCGGTGATATGCCACACTTGGGTCTTTGTCTCACTCCCGTACAAAGTTCTAGAATGTTCGAGAATGTCCTTCGCAAATACCACCGTTCACTTCCTTGAGTCACGACGAGTGCGGTGATATGCCACACTTGGGTCTTTGTCTCACTCCCGTACAAGGTTCCAGAAAGTTCTTCCAACTTCCACTTAAACCCACTCACGCACAGGGTTCCAGAAAGCTTCTCAAACTTCCAGTTAAATCCACTTCCGACACCAAATTGTCACGGATTTCCCAATCCGTCTTTTTCTTACTTCCAGAAAAACAATCCGTTAATTAGTCAACTACTGAACACTACTAATTACAGCTCAACTAAACACTTATTTAATTAATCGCTATATAAATCGCTTTGATCTCTCTAACTAAACACTTCACTTCAACTCTATACAAGACTAATACAAGACTAACTACCTCGGCCGTTTATTTTTCTTTTATAGACCCAACGAATGTTCCAGGTATTTTCTAGCATTTCTAGACCCATTTTCTCCAACGACTGGAACGCTTCTCGTCGTTTCCACAATTTTCTAGTAACGCCTCGATTCACGGTATGTTGTTTGTTTACCAGAATGGCGTAGGGGCGATCGGGGCAATCTTAGGCAATTCGCGGTGCCACAGTCGTCGGTTTGGGAGTGAGTGAAACCGACGACTGTGGCACCGCGAATTGCCTAAGATTGCCCCAATCGCCCCTACGCCATTCTGGTAAACAAACAACATGCCGTGATCGAGATCGGCCTGGAAAAATCGGGAATCGACGAGAAGCGTTCCAGTCGTACGAGAAAAGGGATCTAGAGATACTGGAATATACCTGGAATATTTGTTGGGTCTATAAAAGAAGAATAAACGGCCGAGTTAGTTAGTCTTGTATAAGTCTTGTATTACAGTGTTGAAGTGAAGTGTTTAGTTAGAGAGACCAAAGCGATTTAGATAGCGATTAATTAAATAAGTGTTTAGTTGACCTGTAATTAGTAGTCAGTAGTGTACTGAGCAGTTAATAAAGAAGTGATTAATTAACGGATTGTTTTTCTGGAAGTAAGAAAAAGACGGATTAGGAAATCCGTGACAATTTGGTGTCAGAAGTGGGATTTAATTGGAAGTTTTAAAGAGCTTTCTGGAACCCTGTCCACAAAGTGAGTGGAGTTAACTGGAAGTTTGAGGAGCTTTCTGGAACCCTGTGCGTGAGTGGGTTTAAGTGGAAGTTGGAAGAACTTTCTGGAACCCTGTACGTGGGTGGAATAAAGACCCAAGTGTGATATATCACCGCACTCGTCTTGTCGAAAGGAAGTGAACGGTGGTATTCGCGAAGGACAATCTCGAACATTCTACAACTTTGTACGGGAGTGAGACAAAGACCCAAGTGTGGCATATCACCGCACTCGTCGTGACTCAAGGAAGTGAACGGTGGTATTTGCGAAGGACATTCTCGAATATTCTAGAACTTTCTACCAAAGTGAGACAAAGACCCAAGTGTGACATATCGCCGCACTCGTCGTGACTTAAGGAAGTGAACGGTGTTATTTGCGAAGGACATTCTCAAACATTCTAGAACTTTATACCGGAGTGAGGCAAAGACCCAAGTGTGGCATATCACTGCACTCGTTTCATTGTAAGGAAGTCAACTGTGACATTTACAAACACATTCCTGGACATTCTAGAAGATTCCAAAGAGAATGCCTGTAACTAGAAGTCAAGTCAATATGGATGTACAAATGGCAAAACTGTTAGAAATGATGCAAACAATGCAAAAGAAAATGGAAGATCAGGCTAAGACGATGCAAGAAAAATTAGAAGAGCAGGGACATAAAATGGAAGACCAGGCGAAAACGATGCAGGAACAAGGAAGGATGATGCAAGAGAAATTAGAAGAACAGGGACAGGCAATGCAAAATAAATTTGAAGAACAAGGGCACAAAATCGAAGATCAGTCCCAAACGATGCAAGAGAAATTGGAAAAGAAATTAGAAGAACAGGGACGGACAATGCAAGAGAAATTCGAAGAACAAGGGCGTAAAATGGAAAATCAGACGAAAGAAATGCAGATAAAGTTAGAAAGATTGGAGAATACACTAGAAGAAAAACTAGAGGAGCAGTCACATAAAGTGACACAAGTAGAAGAAAAACTAGAGGAGCAGTTACATAAAGTGACACAAGTAGAAGAGAAGCTGTTAGCACAAAAAATGGAAACGGATAAAGAAATAAACCAGGTTAGAGAAGAGCTTCGACATAAATTAGACAAGATAGCAAAGGAGGGCGTAATCAAATCAGAAGGACCTGTTATCCGAACTCAGAAGACGAGACCCCCTGAATTCGACGGCAAGGTTTCCTGGAATGTATATCTGCGTCAGTTTGAAGCAGCAGCTGCAGCAAACGAATGGTCTGACTATGAAAAGGCTACAGCTCTGATAGTTGCTCTACGAGGGGAAGCTCTTGACGTCTTACAAGGAGTTCCTGCTGGGCAGCAGAATAACTACGACATTCTAAAACAGCATATGGAAATGAGATATGGGGATAAGCACCTGCAGCAAGTGTACCAGGCACAATTGAAAAATCGTCACCAGCAGAGTGGAAGAATTTACAACATTTTGAGACAGACGTTGCTCGACTGGTTCGATTGGCATATCCAACAGCCCCGTCCGAATTTGTAGACCAGCTCTCCATCCAAGTGTTTATCGACGGCCTAAGAGATTGCGAAACACAGCAGGCACTACGGCTTGCTAGACCTAAAACGTTGAATGACGCTCTTTCGCATGCACTGGAATTTGAGGCAGCAAAGATGGCATCCGGTAGACATGTTAAAGTTCGTGCCATCAGTGATAACAGCGATAATATGGGAAATGGAGACATAATCAAAACATTGAAGGAGGTCATTGAGAAACTCAGCCCAACTACCAATCCAAAGAGAGAACAATCTGATAGTCGAAGGGATCGCCTTGTTCAATGCTGGAACTGTGGGCAGATGGGACATCTGAAGAGACAGTGTAGGGCCCCAGTCGCAGAACAGCAAAGGCGCGACTCCCAAGCGGCAGCCTCCAAGGAATATGTTAAAGTGCGGACCATCCGTGATAATAGCAATAGGATGGCAAATAGAGAGATAATCAAAACACTGAAGGAGGCCATTGATAAATTCAGCCTAACTACCGGACCAAAGAGAGGACAACCCGATAGACGAAGAGAACGCCCACTTCAATGTTGGAACTGTGGGCGGGCGGGTCATTTAAAGGGGCAGTGTAGGGCGCCAGTCGCGGATCGGCAATGGCGCGACTCCCAGGCAGGCAAGGAACATGGAAACTCAGACGCCCTGTTTAGACCTTGTCCTACCAACAACAACAAACACTGTAGTAGTCTCGAAAGAAAAGAGGACATATCATTTGTTCCTTGCAAGATAGTAGTAGCCCAAACTGAAGACAGTTGGAGTTCAGCGGCGATTCGGGAAGACCAGCAAGCTGACTGTGACATCAAACCTTTACTGGACTGGAAAGAAGCCAACAAGCGACCGTCTTGGGCTGAAGTCAGTAGTAAAAGCCCAGCATTAAAGAGTTATTGGGCTCAATGGAATTCTCTGGTGTTGGAAGACGGTGTCCTAAAAAGAGCATGGGAGAACAATGACGGAACGGAGGTCAAGAAACAAGTACTACTCCCGAGGTCCCGGGTCAAGGAAGTGCTGCAGGAAGTACATGGAGGTACTGGGACATTTCGGTATCAATAGGACTCTACAGAAGATTAGGGAGCGTTTCTACTGGTTGAGCTGTAGGACGGATGTAGAAGATTGGTGCCGAAAATGTGACGTATGTGCAGCCAGCAAGGGACCGAAGACCCGTTCCAGAGGCAAAATGCGCCAGTACATCGTAGGAGCACCATTCGAGAGGATTGCCATTGATATCGCTGGCCCATTTCCGAAAACCCAAAGTGGGAACCGATATCTGCTAGTAGTCATGGACTACTTCAGTAAATGGCCGGAAGTATACCCCCT
Organism: Monochamus saltuarius; assembly: GCA_025584915.1. NCBI lineage: Eukaryota > Metazoa > Arthropoda > Insecta > Coleoptera > Cerambycidae > Monochamus > Monochamus saltuarius. The sequence continues at coordinate 39,599,531 of CM046724.1, forward strand.
TCCCAATCAAGAGACCACAACCGTAGCAGAAGCGCTAGTCAACAACCTGTTCTGCAGATTTGGTGTGCCCATGGAACTACATTCAGATCAGGGCAGAAATTTCGAATCAGGTGTGTTCCGAAAGGTCTGCGAGCTTATGGGAATTCGGAAAACCAGGACCACCCCACTGCATCCCCAGTCAGATGGTATGGTGGAACGCTTCAACGCCACACTAGAAACCAATCTGAGGATGTTTGTGAACGAGAACCAAACAGACTGGGACAAGCTCATTCCACTCTTCCTGTTAGCTTACCGCTCAGCTGTCCATGAAACTACTGGGAAGACTCCGCAAGGATCATCTTTGGAAGAGAGCTTCGCCTTCCCGCAGATTTGGTATTTGGTCGTCCTGCGGAACAGCCCACCGAGCCAGACACTTATACCCATGAGCTAGAACGAAGATTAGCAGCCGTACACGACCAAGTCAGAACTCGAATGCGATTACAGAGCGATCGCATTAAGACTCGATATGACGTCCGGGCCAATACAGTCGGATTCCAACAAGGTGACCTGGTGTGGCTGTACAACCCCACGCGGAAGAAAGGAAAATCGCCTAAACTACAGAATCGTTGGGAGGGCCCCTACACCGTCATTAAAAGAATCAATGATGTCGTATACCGGATACAGAGGACTCCCAGGAGTAAGATGAAGGTCGTCCATCTGGAGCGTCTGTCCCCGTATAGAGGTGTATCCGATCGGGACGATCGGTCCTAAGGAGGGGGCAGTGTCACGAAATTTGCCCCACTCACTCCCAAACCGACGACTGTGGCACCGCGAATTGCCTAAGATTGCCCCGATCTCCCCTACGCCATTCTGGTAAACAAACAACATACCGTGAATCGAGGCGTTACTAGAAAATTGTGGAAACGACGAGAAGCGTTCCAGTCGTTCGAGAAAATGGGTCTAGAAATGCTAGAAAATACCTGGAAAATTCGTTGGGTCTATAAAAGAAGAATAAACGGCCGAGGCAGTTAGTCTTGTATAAGTCTTGTATTACAGTGTTGAAGTGAAGTGTTTAGTTAGAGAGACCAAAGCGATTTAGATAGCGATTAATTAAATAAGTGTTTAGTTGACCTGTAATTAGTAGTCAGTAGTGTACTGAGCAGTTAATAAAGAAGTGATTAATTAACGGATTGTTTTTCTGGAAGTAAGAAAAAGACGGATTAGGAAATCCGTGACAATATATATATATACAGGGTGAACCTTAAATAAGTACAAATATTTTAACCAGCAGTACAGTTCGCTGTGTAGAACACATAATTAATAGATTTTTTACAAAAACAAATTAAGAATAAAAAAGTCAAATTGTAAATAAATTTCGCGATATTTCAACAGAAAACTTGTTGAGGACCGCTGATCTGGGAGTCATGGTGGATCTGAATTCCACAACGTTGCCAGTGTAACACTAATGTCTTCGGATAGGATCCAACAAATATGTTTATTTATGAAAATATGAATGGCCATCTCTCCGCCTTTGCCATTCCTATACCTTACCAATAAATTGAAAATATAAACCAGATTCTTACAATCATACGAGCAATCATTGTTATCCAGAATTTGTTCATTATCCATTTTATTATGACTATCACTAATTATCACTACTTGACAAATATGCTTTTAGCCTGTCAACCTTTTCACTCTTTGAATAATGTGCCATATTTTATCTAATCACACTGTATTTCACGAAAAATATTAATTAAAAACACAAGACACTGCCCGTGAAAATAATAAGATGATTTAAATATGTTTTATACATTAGTACCGCAACTCTTAAAACCGATGCGTCAAGCATTGTATTACTTAAAGAAACCATTAGTTTAGTTTGGTTTCAGAAGATGGAAAAGTATATAATATTAACTTTCAATTTACGTATATTGAAATTATCAAATCCTTTACAAATATTACATGTTTTGTTTCCACTTGTAATTTACACAGCTTATTTCTTTGCGCTCGACCATACTTGTGGTATCAACATCAACATAACCTTATAATTTGTGATAATCTATCTAACAGTGTACAATGGTATTGTATTAACTTCTGAAATGTGGATAATTGTTTAAATAATTGGTTTTTCAGTAACTAGGTGAGCTTTTATGTACGTTTATGGATAATTTTTGGAATCATTGAACAAAGTAACTTCATATTTTAATCGTTTATAATAATTTTACTTTGCTTATTGTTAAAAACAAGTGTTTTTAAATTAGAAACAATCTCGGAAACAACCGTAAAAATTGAATTTACGTTAAACAATTATTTATCTTACAGAGGATATGGCAACCTCGCTTTCAGTAAATCATATGATTTATTTTAATAGGTTACGTCAGTGGTCTATCTGGTCAGCAGTCCTCAAAATGTGGGTATTTTAAAAAAAATAATATGTAAATATTTGAAATTTTTAAAAATGACTTTCAGTAGACTTATCTATATGACGAACTACATCTGCAGTTAAAATATTTGTACTTATTTAAGTTTCCCCTGTATATTGTAATAGGTATAAATAGACTAATTTTTAAAATTATAGTTAAATTAAAACAAAGTTTCAATGGAAGGTAAAAGGAAGGAAATATAATATGAAAATATATATTTTTTAAAAGTTCAAGAGATATTTAAGTAGGTGAATTTTATAAAATGTCAAATATCAATTTGATTGATTGAAGAAAATGTAATATTTATTAAAAATATGTAAAGTAGAAATAAGAGTGCATTAAAATAAAAGGTAATCAAGGAAACGGAATAACAGGAAGTCAGAAAAGTTAGAAAAGAAAAAGAAGATAGATTGGAGGAAGCTGATATTAGAGAAATTTATAGAAACGTCTATAAAAAGATAAATAAGAAAATATCTATTTAAAATTGAAATTAAAATTGAAGATAGAACAGGAAGAAGCAGCCCATCAGTTACCAAGAATAAATAAGAAATAAAGAAGACCAATTGAGGGATTAAAGGCATTGAATAATTATTAATATTAGCATATCCGGAGAACATCATCATACAACATTAAGTCACGGATGACGGATTGACAGAAACGATACAAGGAGCAGTCACCAGACAGATTGACAAGAACAATACGAGGAGCAGTCACCAGAAATTGAACTTCAGAAGGAATTAGATAGAAGCGGACATCCATAAAAGGAAAGACGCAGAGTGAAGTGAGAGAGGGGCTAAGACTTCAGAAGAACCCGGTAATAATCGGTAGTATATATTGTGATTAGATTATAATATAGAGCAGGTTTTAGGTGGAGTAGGAAAATAATTCAATCAATCAAATTGTTAAATCTTTAATATTTAAAATAAAAGAAAATTAGTTAAATTTAATTAGTTAGAACATTTCATTCAGAAATTGAAATTATCAAAATTACTAGTAAAGAATATCTGAATAGTAAATATTAATCCTGTTTGAACCTATCACTGAGATAAAGAGTCATAAAACTATATAAGAGTGAATTTCCAAAAGTATTAATCAAAATTAGTGGACCTATAAGACTTACAAAATAAATTTCATAATATTTAATCATGAGAAAAACCGCAGATAAAAGCTAGCTCGGATAATTAAAGATATAATTTATGTTATTAACTGTAATGAAGTGATTTTTAACTACCCCATATTTATTTATTTTACTATTAAAATAGTCCGTTAAACTAATTTACCAGTATTTGAAAATATCCCCGTTGAAAGCCTATCGACGGCGGCCACCACTACGGCTAAAGGTATGACGTAGATATGCGCTCGGTCCAGCTGGCGATTCCGAATCATGCCCAATATTTTCGAATATACGGAAATTCAGTACCTGTCCTGGCCCACATCGAGCAGCTGCGTTGTCTCTAGCCGTCCAGTGACCGAACCTGCGAGTACTGTACTAAGTCCGAAAATCGACTAGCGCGCAGCCGCTGCCTCCGCATCAACGTTAGCGCTTTCAAACGCCGATTTGGATATTGAGTTCCTGTCCTGCTGTCACCGGGAGAAGTCCTGCCTATCCGTACCAGCACCAGAAGACCTGCCAGGCCGTGGAGAAGCCGTATTAGGTGAGAATTTCAGATTGCAGACTAGTGCGCAGCCGTGGACCTCACAGGCGCATTAGGTCTTCCAACTACCGACCGGCTAGCTAGTGGAGTTGCCGTCCAGCGAGCGAGCCGAGCAGTCCTGTCAGCAGACCAGCAGAGCATCCGTACCAGCAAGAAGACGTTCCATCAAGCAGCGGTAGTAAGTCCAGCATACTGCCAGTGCGCAAGTCTCCGAATTCCGCCGGGTGAACTGGTAAGAGAGCGGAACTCGAGAGTTAGTTTCGTCCTGCCGTTCGGAGAAGGAAGACGTGTCCGACCACAAGCACTGGAAGTAAGTAGTTGTAAGTAACACTTGGCTACTTTTAACTCTCGTCCGTCTTACCTGTTTGGTGCTCTGTCTGTCTTACGGCGTGGTGACGCACCCGGTTGCCTTGATCACGTGTGTCGAACCTAGCTACGCGTTCAGAGAAAGGGGGCAACCCTTTAGTCTGAAACGTAGGCCGTTTCCGTCTGTCTTGCAGCGTGGTGACGCACACGGTTGCCTTGATCACGTGTGTCGGTCCTAACTGCGCGTTCAGAGGAAGGAGGAAACTCTTTAGTCTGAAACGCAGGCCGTCTCCGTTCTTCTCACCTAACCTGTATGCCGGCGTGGTGACGCACACGGTTGCCTTGATCACGTGTGTCGAACCTAACTGCGCGTTCAGAGGAAGGGGACAACCCGTTAGTCTGAAACGTAGGCCGTTCTCCGTCCAACCTACCTGACCTGTTCTCTGTCTGTTTTACGGCGAGGTGACGCACACGGTTGCCTGATCACGTGTGTCGATCCTAACTGCGCGTTCGGAGGAAGGAGGTTGCCTTGATCACTCGTTGCTCTGAAACGTAGGTCGTAGACTGACTTGTCTTGTGATATTTCTTTCAGCGCAACAGTTAGCCGTCCTGCCAGCCTGCCCGAGGGATCATCACCTGTCTGTAACTTGCTATTAATTGTTCTCTTTCAGGAGTGATTGTAGCCAAGTATATTAATTAATAGTAGTAATTACTTTTGCTTGTTGCTTGTTTGCTTCCTCCCTCGTGGTATTGAGTCCGTAGCTTCCCACCGCCGACACACGACCGACAAACAAATGCTAATTTTAATATATACATATATATATATATATATAGTGGTGTGTCCACGGATGGAGTTGACAGAAGGAGAAACTCTTTTGTTTTTGACTTTATCGAAAAATGTCACTCTTTATAAAAAGTTCTGCTTCTCGAAAAAGTAGAGGAGGAGACTGTCATAGAAACGTCTTAGATCAGATATATAGGGTGCTCATAAATTAAAAAAAAAACATGAAGATCCTCAAGAGAGAAATACTATTATTTATTATTTTACACAACATTTATATAAAACAAATCTGTTTATAACCCGAAATAGAGTCCTAATACAAATTTTAAAATCAAAATTTCAATTTTGACTTTTACTCCACACACACTACGAATAGTTTGTTATTTCTTCTCGTATGCGCTCTTTTAATATCATGTGACAGATCATTTGAATAAACCTTTTGTGTTAGGAAAAAAAGTCAAGGGGCATAAGGTCAGGTGGTCTAGCAGAATAATGGGCCAAATCTTCCTATCCACCTTTCACCATTGTCTGAGCAAGGCTGTAAAATGAGCAGGACAGCAGTCCTGTTGCCAAAACAGTTATTACGTACTTCTCGATCTCAAGTATTTAAAAATGGTAAACCAAATGTTTCTAAATGCTTTGGGAACAGGACGGCTGTCCTGCTCAGAGGAAGATTTGGCCCAATTCTAACATTACACCCCTTGCCTTTTTTCTTCGAGGTTCCCTAAAACAAAACATTTTTTCAAATGGTTTACCACATGATAGGTAAACATTAAAAGAGCACATACGTCAAGGAATACATGAACTGAATGAGCCGCTAACTATTCGAAAAATTCATTAAATCAGCGGAAAAATGTGTTGAGGTGGGAGAGGTAGAGTAAATATTAAAATTTAAATTTTGATTTTAAAATTTGTATTAGAGCTCTATTTGAAGTTATAAACAGATTTGTTTTATAAAAATGTTTTATACAATAATACATAATGGTACTTTTCTCTTTTCTTGTTTCCTTAATTTATGAGCACCCTGTATATCTGATTTAAGACGTTTCTGTGGCAGTATCATTTTTTCTAGAAGCAGAAGTTTTTACAAAGAGTGACATTTTTCGATAAAGTCAAAAACAAAAGAGTTTCCCCTTCTGTCAACTCCATCCATGACCACACTGTATATAGGTATTTACATAAATAAAAACAATTAATGTAGATAAATAGTAAAATAAAATCACATTCATCACTTTCTGGCATAATATATAACAATAAAAAATATTGTCCTCAGAAAATACCTTAGTGCGAGACTATGTACCTAAAATAAACTTCAGAAATGGTTTTATTTTTAAATTCATATTTGCAAACTTACCTAGGTTTTGTTTATTTTCATAATATAATTAATAATTTGAAGTACTGCAGGTTGTATAAGCTTGCTGGCTCGATAGTTCATTCAATTATTTATTATTTAAATTTCACGATCCTGCTTCATGCCATCTGATGGAGAGGAGGGGGGGAGTGGCTTAAAAAATGAGAAAGGGAGTGGTCCGCATACCTACTATTTAATATTTTATTATTATTATTATTATTATTATTATTATTATTATTATTATTATTGGTGTGGATACAGCCTGCGGAGCTCGGAGAGAAGATCTCGATACTTCCTCCGTTTTTCCTCCTCTTTTAGGACGATGTTGTTCTCTGCGGGAGCCGAGAACTCAATCACAAACATCGTCCTAAGCTGGTGGTCGAGGAGGACTACATCAGGCTTATTGGTTTGAATTTGTCTGAGGGTGGGGAATGAATAGTTCCAATAAATTCGGCACTTCTCATTCCCCACAATGGATTCTATACCCCCCGGAGCATAAGGCAGCACTGGCGTCTCGTCTATCTCATACGAGTGGCGTAAATGATAATACAACACCCGTAAGCCTGAATCGTGTCTTTGGATATACGCTGTGGCAGGCCCTGTACCTGGTATCAGGAACCTCGATACCCAAGACACGACTACAATAGACAAGAGTGTTAATTACACCATCTTGGCAAGCCATTATGAACCCCTCGGTTTCAGAGTTCAGCCCGCTGACCTCAAAAAGTGAAGGTCAGCTTTACAGATAAGCCAAGCCCCTCTAGATGACAGTAGAAGAGGCCATGCATTGGCTTATCCTATGCTGCAGAAGATGACGCGTTTCTGCAGCTTTAATTTGAGCTTTTAACTGAGCAGGATCCGATTATTGTTATAGTTGCTGTTATGTTCGTGTGTTCTTAGTAGACGTGGCGAAACAAGAACGATTATCTTTTGCATTCTGCCGACTAAGATCTCTGGGGAATTTCAGCAAGTCGGTATGATTTTTTATTCAGAAAACTACGTATGTGTCATTGCACCCAGGATGCCTATAATTAGCACCACAATCTTAATAGAGTGGTCTAGATAGATCCTGCGGAGTTCGGAAAGAAGATCTTGCTACTTCTTACGTTTCTCTTCTTCTTTTAGGACAATGTTGTTCTTCGCAAGAGCCGAGAACTCAATCACAAACATCGTCCTAAGCTGGTGGTCGAGGAGGACTACATCAGGCTTATTGGTTTGAATTTGTCTGAGGGTGGGGAATGAATAGTTCCAATAAATTCGGCACTTCTCATTCCCCACAATGGATTCTATACCCCCCGGAGCATAAGGCAGCACTGGCGTCTCGTCTATCTCATACGAGTGTCGTAAATGATAATACAACACCCGTAAGGCTGAATCGTGTCTTTGGATATACGCTGTGGCAGGCCCTGTACCTGGTATCAGGAACCTCGATACCCAAGACACGACTACAATAGACAAGAGTGTTAATTACACCATCTTGGCAAGCCATTATGAACCCCTCGGTTTCAGAGTTCAGCCCCGCTGACCTCAAAAAAGTGAAGGTCAGCTTTACAGATAAGCCAAGCCCCTCTAGATGACAGTAGAAGAGGCCATGCATTGGCTTATCCCTATGTAGCTGCAGAAGATGACGCGTTTCTGCAGCTTTAATTTGAGCTTTTAACTGAGCAGGATCCGATTGTTGTTATAGTTGCTGTTATGTTCGTGTGTTCTTAGTAGACGTGGCGAAACAAGAACGATTATCTTTTGCATTCTGCCGACTAAGATCTCTGGGGAATTTCAGCAAGTCGGTATGATTTTTTATTCAGAAAACTACGTATGTGTCATTGCACCCAGGATGCCTATAATTAGCACCACAATCTTAATAGAGTGGTCTAGATAGATCCTGCGGAGTTCGGAAAGAAGATCTTGCTACTTCTTACGTTTCTCTTCTTCTTTTAGGACAATGTTGTTCTTCGCAAGAGCCGAGAACTCAATCACAAATATCGTCCTAAGATGATGGTCAATCTCGAACGAGTATCGCAAATTATAATACAACACCCGTAAGGCTAAGTCATGTCTTGGGATATACGCTGTGGCCGCATATACAGGACAGGCAGACAGGAAATGCATAAGCGTCTCAGGCGCTTGGCGGCAAGCTCTACAGCTGGTATCAGGTCTTGGACCATACAGAGAAGGGGATATGAGCTCCTGATGACTTTATAAGCCTCCCCAAAACCACTCTGCAATGGAAACACTCTAAACTCAAGAGTCCACGGTCTCCCCGATATCTTGGGAGGTATAACCGCTGAATGGTCGATCTCAGATGCAAACTTGTGATGCATCATTTTTCAGTTCCCTACATCGAGTTGCCTAGGCTCTTCTTGTGTCCATTTCACTACTCCAAAGTAGTGAAGGATCGGAACGGCAAGCATATTCTCGGCACTCACCTTGTTCTTACTCGTTGTTCAATACATCTCACTATGGTGTCGGTCACCGCAAGGCATTGAAGCAAGTGGATTAATAGTTCATGCGACGTCAAATCAAATGCCTTGCGGTAATCTATCCAGGTCATTAAGAGATTTCGCTTGTACTGCATGGAGTCCTGCGTAATACATCTATCGATGAGCAGGTTCTCCTTACAGTTACACCCCTCTTGGACCCTCGCTGCTCATACATCCGCTGATACACCGGGTCTACTGTTTGAAGCACACGCACGTACAAGGTGCTAGTAAACACCTTGTAATACGCAGGCAGGCAGGTTATCGAGCGGTGGTAGTTCTTTGGCATGGTACAAATCTCTGCTTTTAGGGATAAACACGTTTCGCCCCTCGAGAAACCACGCCGGAATTGCTGGTTAGAAATTTAGCCAGGACGTGAATATTCTGGTCAAATGGCTGTGGTCACTGACGAATTTTTTCCAATCCAAACTTCTTCCGGTGTTATCGGTGGGCACACTTCTTGTGGATCACGAAGCCTTTGGCAAAAGGCCTCGAAGTTTGACAGGGCTGAAGTGTCTGACGAGTGGAATCTTGCGGTGATAAAGATTTCTCCAGACGGCTTGATCTACGGTCGACGGATTGTCCATAACACGCTGAAGCTGTTCGAAGAGTTGAGAAGGCCTTACACGGAACAAATTATTTTGCTCTAACCTTATCGACCACCTCACTAGCGACTTTTTTGCAGTCACTAGCATCCGTATACTATTGAGACAATGCTGCTTGATCTTTCCAACATACCCTACTTGCTAAATTTTTGATCAGAAGAGCTGCCAATTCAGTTAATATTTTATTCTGTTTATAGCTTTTGTAATCAGAGAATTTGAATTAATTTAACAAAATAGGAGTAGGGTATTATTTATGTTATCAAAGTAACGTAAATTTATTTAACAGTTTGCTCCTAATACAAATCACATATATTTTTAAATTTTCAAAAAAATAAAATAACTATTATTTATTCTTTACAAGTATTATTTATAACTAAGACTTATTTCAGCATATCGTATTTTTGCTATAAGCACTTAGACAATGTGTTATGATATATTGTATAACTGTTGTTCGTTACATACTTGTACACCACCATAGGCAAAATCTTGCATTTCGGGCCAAGCATATAGATTCCCAAATATCGAATCAGTGCACTCGACAAAGTGAATTAATATTTCTTCATGTTGAAGTATTTTGGACCAAATGTCAATATAACATATTTTGCCAATGAATGACTCTGACAAACTAAATTTTCCGCCAAGACTGTCCTGTTCTTGTCCTATGATCATGTTTCCATTACCTAAAACAAACATGCAATACTCAACGTTTACAAGTATAGCAGAGACAAACAAATATTGATATTGAAAAATAGACTTAAATTTAGTTGTCAAAATTTACCATGATTACAAATTCGCAAAAGTAAGTAAGTTACAAATTTTGAAAAATCAAATTATCAGAAGTAAAGAGGCATATCGGTATAAGAAAGGACAACATGTTACTAAGAATAAAAAACTGAATATGTGTGCAGTGTCAGTGTCTTTAGTCTAATTTGATTTCAGATGGTTAGGTAGTAAAATTATAGGCAATAATCATACCATAAGGGTTGTACAGTTTCGCACACAGCTTTCTGCACTGCCACTATGATGGCAATAAAACACAATATATCGTAGTGGACTGTATATATATATATAGATATATTAATAAAAACACAACGTTTATACTTTAAATGATCATTGATGATCAATACAACAATATAAAATCTGGAGACATGCTACACGTACAACGTCTAATACATATCTAACTGCCACTTCACCCTGGAGGGTGGCGGGTGGTACCGGGTATGGGTTTTAGCAAAACACTGGCCAACACGCCAGGACCGGCTGAAGCTTTAACATCTCGGCCGGCCTTGAAATGTTTCACCTTTCAAAAACAACTGGGTACTTAAATTGGAATATTACAAAAAAAATACATTTTTTACATTAAATAACGAAGAAACAGTACCTAAATAACGAATAAAAATAAACAAAGTTCATTTAGACACAAATGTGAACTGTGTGTAAACTCTTAAACTAAATACAAAATATAAGGACATTATTGACTCTTAATAAAGATCAATCACAATGTGTTTATGTTGTCTTTTTTATCACTAAAGGAGATGGTTTAGACCGAATAATTGTTAGTCAATTGGAAGAATGCACACGTTTGTAACAGCGCGCTTTAGCACTTCACCCTGTACACGCACTTCCACAACTCTCACAATACCATCGTTCCCAGGAAACATGGAAATCACCCTACCAAGAGGCCATTGAAATGGTGGTACCTTGTCCTTCTTTACCAAAACCAATGCTCCAATTTGCAGCAATTCATTGGATTGTTGACGCCATTTTACGCGTGTCTGCAATTCATTCAGATATTCTTTTTGCCATCGGGTCCAAAATTGTTGTGCTATAGATTGCATTCTTTGAAACTTGTTAAGTCTATTTTCAGGCACATGTTGTACATCACGTTCAGGGAGAACAGTTAACGGTCTTCCAATAAGGAAATGTGCCCGGGTCAATACAGTAGAGTCTTCAGGATTGTTATAAAGAGGACAGAGGGGACGTGAATTCAGAATACTTTCAATTTCCGTCAGCAAGGTATAAAAATCCTCATAAGTTAAAACAGCATTTCCCAAAACTCTTTTGATATGATGTTTACAACTCTTAATTCCAGCCTCCCATATACCCCCAAAGGTCGGTGACCTTGCCGGAATAAAATGCCATGAAATCTTATCTTCTACTAATTTATTTGCGATATAGGTATTTTCAGAACTCAAAAAATCATACAATTTTTTTATTTCATTATTCGCGCCGACAAAATTTAAACCATTGTCAGAAAAAATATTACTGGGCTTACCCCTTCTATTAATAATTCTTTTAAGGGCGGCAAGAAAGGCATCAGTAGTTAGATCAGTCACTAACTCTAAGTGAATCGCTCTTGTACTTAGACAAATTATTAAACACATGTAACCCTTAATGATTTTAGCTCCGCGTGTTTTTCTATCTTTAAGATTAAATGGTCCACCATAATTAATGCCGACATTCATAAATGGAGCGTAGTCTTTTACTTGATAATCAGGTAAATTACCCATTAAATACGTCAAAGGTTTTGGTTTATTACGGAAACAAACTATACATTGTCTCACAATTTTTTTGCAAACACTTTTAGCCGTAATAGGCCAAAATTTTTGTCTAATAAAACACAGCAAATTCTGAACGCCGCAATGTAGTAGCTTCTTATGTTCATTCAATACTATTAATTCGGTTAGTCGATGATTTCTAGGCAAAATTATTTGGTGCTTTTGATCAAAACTAACATTTGAATTTTCTAACCTTCCCCCCACACGCATGACATTATTATGAAGGAAAGGATTCAAAGGTAAAAGTTGGCTCCGTTTATTCAATGTTCTGTTTCGCAACAAATCATTATAATCTTGTTGAAAACATTCTATTTGAGTCACCTTCACTAGCAATAATAATGAATTTTCAATTTCTATCGAAGTAATCGGTCCTAACAATTTTTCTTCAGAATGTGATCGACAGTTACTTACAAATCGCAAAACGTAACTAGTGACCTTTAACAATTTGTTAAACGAAGAATATTTAGAATTCGATTTAGAAAAAATGTCTACATTTTCCACACTAATCAACACACTAGATATGGAGCGTTGTTCGGGAATCTCAAAATTTAAATCTATTTTACTAATATGCCATTCCGCTTTAGGATGCTCAAGCCAGTCTGGCCCATGCCACCATAATTTTGAGGCTTTTAATGAACTAGCAGATAAGCCTCGTGTCAATATATCTGCAGGATTGTCGTGTGAGTTTACATGATGCCAATCTAGTTTATTTGTCAAAGAAAGAATTTCCGTAACCCTGTTGGCGACAAAGGTTTTCCACCTACTAATATCTCCTTTCAACCATGCTAAAGTAATGGAAGAATCTGACCACAGATATTTATTATGAAAATTAATTTCTAACGACTCCTCAACTTTCTTAGTTAGATTAGCCAAAAGAACTGCTGCACATAATTCTAATCATGGTAAACATATTGATTTAATAGGAGCTACACGAGATTTTCACAAAGTAACTGTGATGAGATTGATCCATCTGATCTCTCAGATCTAATATATAAACAGGCAGCGTAGGCTTTTTCTGAGGAATCAGCGAACCCTAAGAAATCAATTGTAATATAATGTAAATACAGAATGCCGTGGAATTTTTAATTCATTAATATATGCCAAATCTCTCTGAAAGTACAACCATTTATTTAATATATCCGATGGTACTTCATGGTCCCATGAAATTTTTAATTTCCATAGTTCCTGTATTAAAAGTTTTGCAATGATTATTACTGGCCCTAAAAGACCCAACGGATCATATATTTGGCACACACATGACAAAATCTTTCGCTTCGTAATAGTTGTAATATTAGAATCAAATTCACCAACACGATATTGTATAATATCAGCCGATGCATTCCAGAATATACCCAAGGTTTTATTATTTTCGTTTTCCCCTATTTGCAGTACGCTAGCGTGTAATTTGTTATTTAACAAAAAATCTTTCAAAATATTTGGTTCGTTGCATAACCATTGTCTTAACTCGAAACCTGCCCCTAATATTATATTTGAAATTTCTCTTTGAATTTTTAATAATTCGGATAATGAGTCTGATCCCGTTAAAAGATCGTCTATATAAAAACTATTTGCAATTACTTTACTAGCCTGGGGAAAGGTATCTTTATTTTCAATTGCTACTTGTATTATAGATCGTACTGCTAGGTATGGCGCAGAGGCAGTGCCGTAGGTCACCGTATTTAGCTGAAAACATTTTAACTCGTCATTTGGACTTGATCGCCACAATATTTTTTGATAGCATCGTGGTTTATCATTAATTAAAATTTGCCTGTACATCTTGGAAATGTCAGCGCTCATGACATACTTAAACTTTCGAAATCTCACTAAAATATCAAAAATTTCATTTTGTAGGGCTGGACCAACAAATTGTGTATCATTCAAACTTAAGCCCGTGTCTGTTTTACTTGAGGCATTGAAAACCACCCTACATTTTGTAGTTATACTGTTTGTTTCAATTACAGCATGATGCGGCATGTAATATCCCTTATTTTTACTCTCATCCGTTTCTATAATCTCTGACATATGTCCAAGAGTTTTATATTCTTCCATAAATTTTATATATTCTGTTTGTAACGTCAAATTTTTATTTAATTTATTTTCCATAGAGTAAAACATTTTAAGAGCTTTATCCCGAGAATATCCTAAATTTTGAACTGAATCCTTAAATGGTATATTAACAATAAAACGCCCCTTTGTATCACGTTTGGTTGTGTTTTCATAATGTAATTCGCAATATTTTTCAGCATCTGATAAAATTTTATGTTTATTGGAAACCTCTTCTATAGCCCAAAATTTAGAAATATTATTATTAATCCGATCGTCACTCGTGCATAAAAGGTTGCAACTTTCATTGCTCAACAAATTATCACTTACTTTTTTAACAAGTAACCTTCCAGCTAACACATATCCAAAAGCTGTGTTCTGGAGCACCGGCATATTGTCGCCTAACTTATATTGTTCATTACGTAAAATTGCCCAAAAAACATCAGAGCCTAATAGCAAATCTATTTCATTAGATACATTAAATTGGGGATCTGCTAGACTAACCCAATCAGGTATATTAATTATAGCTTTGTTAAATGATACCTTTGGTACATTGCTCGTGATCTGTGGAATAATAAGACAGGTTTTTTCCATTTTAAAATTACTATTACGTGATGACAATATTATATTTACTTGATTATTTAGTCTTACACAAGTTTTTCCTATTCCATTAACAACATGATTAGTTTTGTATTTCTGAACATTTAATTTATCTGCAAATCTTTCTGTCACAAAGTTACTTTGTGAGCCTGTATCTAACAAAGCACGCCCTGTAACTACCTTTCCATCAATTAAAATATTAACTAATGTAGTTGCTAACAATACCTGCGAATGCTTCGTCGCTGTCTCCACATGACATGTATCCTCATGCAGAACACTATTTGAAAGATCCGAATTATTTTTGTCAATTCGCCCAAGTAGCGCAGGGGTTTCTTTGTACGCGTCAACTTCGTTCCCGCCCGCCGGCGCCGCTACCGGATCTCTCACCAATTGGCTTTGCGAAGCTTCTTTTTCACTGTTTATACGAGACATATTTTCAATGTGTATTAATGAATTATGTGGTTTTCCACATTTAACACATTTTTGTGCTTTGCAATTCCAGTACACGTGGTTAGGTTTCAAGCAATTCAAACACAATCTAATTCGTTTCAATTCTGTTATACGCTCGTTAATCGAAAGTTGCAGAAATTTATTACAATTATAGACCGCATGTGATTCTTTACAATAATAACAGTACAATTCCCTCCTTGTGTATTTATCATTAGATACAAACTATTTGTAAAATCTTTATTTTTTATTTGTTTATTACGTGTAATTTTTTCCATTTGGTTAACCTCTAACTTTTCTAAAATTTCGCATTTATTTTTTAGAAATTTATGCATGTCCTCCATTGAAGGTAATTCTTGTTTATACTTAAACGATTCCCAGTCTCGTCTGGTTACGTCATCAAATTTCATAGTTAATAAATATATAATTAACCTATCCCACGATTTTACATTTTCGCCAAGGGACTCACGATCTCAAATGTTTTTTAAACGCATCATATAGATTACGCAAATCCTTATAAGACTCTCTTAATAAAATTGGGTACTCAAAAATAGATTTTAAATGGTTATGTATCATTAAAGCTTTATTTGCAAATCGCTCTTCGAGAAGAGACCAAGCTACCGTATAATTTTCGGCAGTTGCTTCCAACGATTTTATAATTATAGCTGCGTCTTTTGTTAAAGCAGAACGCAAATAGTAAAACCTTTGCGTATTATTTAAACCCATATTCTCATCTACTAATGGCTTAAACCCGTCCTTGAACTCTAGCCAATTTTGATACTGACCATCAAAAACTGGTAACTTATAGCTGGTAATTTAATTGTGTTATCTATAACAGAATTTCTTATACTATGAACAGAACCCGCGTTTGAGTTCCGCCCTTGATCTACATATATTTTATTTTCATATTCTGTGCACAATTGTTTGCTTCTGACAATAGTTTAAAATACAACATTTCAAATTGTTGTCTTTCTATAGAGTTATCTAACTCGTCCGCGTCTAACATTTCGAGTTCTGACTGTACCATATCAAATTCATCCAAACAACTCTCAATTTTGCCTATTCGCATATTAATTTCTGTCACCATAGATCTATCTAAATTATTTTTATCGACCGTATTAAGATACGTTTGAAATCTGGTTAATTTACCTTTAATTTGTCCCCGTTTAATCTTTAAATTATCCGACATCTTGCCGCCAAAAATTTAACTGTATTTCTAAATTCGGAACAAGGGAAAACTAGGTAAAATAACATAACTTACAGTTTAGGACTTCTAGGAACGACTCTACCTGCTGCCTATCTCCTCTTACATCCGGGGTAGAAGAACCATATGTACAGTTTCGCACACAGCTTTCTGCACTGCCACTATGGTGGCAATAAAACACAATATATCGTAGTGGACTGTATATATATAGATATATTAATAAAAACACAACGTTTATACTTTAAATGATTATTGATGATCAATACAACAATATAAAATCTGGAGACATGCTACACGTACAACGTCTAATACATATCTAACTGCCACTTCACCTTGGAGGGTGGCGGGTGGTACCGGGTATGGGTTTTAACAAAACACTGGCCAACACGCCAGGACCGGCTGAAGCTTTAACAAGGGTCTTTAACTAGCATAAGTCTCAACAAAATCGGTTATAAGTAAGGGTAGTTTTCTAACTACCCTTAACATAAATTTTTCGAATTTTTTTTTTATTCCTTTGAATTCAAGCAAATAATATTATTTCTTAATAAATTAGACTTTTTAAAAGAAAACATATCCATACTTCTTTTTCGAATTCTGCGTAGTTTGGCCAGAAACAATTATTTATAAAATGTATGGTTCAGAACAGTAACATTTTTTTTAACATTTTCACATAGTAGGCATCTGAGGCATCTGCAGTAGTGACAGTTTAATTCTAATGATTGTCACTTTCACGTGCCATCATTTAAATTGTTACGTTTCTTTATTTTCTCAGTTGCGATCTTTTTACCGCTTTAGATTTTATACCAACTTTTCCAAACACTGTATGTGTATATGTATATACACGGTGTTTTGCATAAGAACCGAAACCAAGTAGGTCCCAAAATATTTTAGTTTAACTGAATATATATATAAAGTTGCACACAGGAGGAGTTATAAGTCTTCAAAGTGGGGCTAAATATTTCGAAAAAAATTAATATTTTTGAGTTATTTGGAATAACCAAATTTTGTACATGTCTTAGGTTTATTATTGATCTTCTTTGACCATGAGTTCAAGTAAATTGAAACACTATAAGGTGTTAATTGAGGGTGGAGTAACATCTAAAATTATACTAAACTTTTTTGCATCGAATTTTAAAAAAATGATATCCGGCGCAGAATTTAATTTAAAAAATTGTTTTACTCTTTCTCTCTTTTAAATTTGACAATTAGTAATAAAACTATGTTATTTCTGCTGTTTGTTATATATAATGGCTGGAAAATTTATATTCAGTGAACAAATTGACATATTACTTGTGCTAGGTTTCTGTGAAGGAAATTGTAGAAGAATATTGTGGTAGATAAACTAAATGTTTGTCTCAAGAAACTGGATTATCAAGAACTTCTATACACCGAATTCTTAAACGTAATGTATTACATCCATGTCACATTCAAAAAGTGCAAGAGTTATTGCCTCAAGATTTGGATCGACGAGTGACCTTTTGCGAGTTTATTTCGTAAGGAAATTCGTATAAGGAAATTTATTTTCACAAGAAAATTCTTTTCACTGATGAGTTTTATTTCTTTCGTTCAGGAATTACAAATGTTCACAACTTTCATATATTCCGATGTAAATCCCTATGCAATAGCTGATAGACATTTTCAACGGGAGTTTATAATAAATGTTTGGACTGGTAATATTAATCGTCATTTGATTGGACTAGTTATTTTGCCAAATCGATTAAATGGCGAAAGTTATTTGGAATTTCTGCAAAATGTTCTCCCTGGTTTAATCGAAGATGTGCCGTTTAAACTTAGACTAGAGTTTTAGTATTAATGCGTGATGGGGCTCCCCCTCATTTCAGTACTACTGACTTTTCGAACTTTAAGTTTCTAAATAAAAGGTTAGAACGAAGAAATAATTGTCCTCAGAATTAACCACCGCGATCGCCAGATCTCAACAAATGTGAATATTTTCTTTGGGGAACATTGAAGGATTTTATTTATTCCTCGCTAACTGAATTCCAAAAAGATTTGGGGATTCATATTACGTATAAATGTAACGTTATAAGTATCGATCATTATTTATTAGACAGATTAAATTTCAATTTTCGGTGTAAAGTAAATTTATGTTTCAGAGGAAATGGTGAACATTTGCTGAGTGAGGCGATATTCAGCACATCCGGTCTGTCAATATCTCCATGAAAGGTGGGTTAATCAGGTCCGTACGCGAATACGTCGTCGTGGTTCTGCAGGTATCGCAGAAGCACCCTGCCACGCGTGTTGGTGGTCGTGTTATTCCACTTCTGCGACTTCGTGTTAAAGTCCCCGATAGCCACCGTCTGCGGCCAAATCCCCAACACTGCCTGCAGATAATGGTCCAAAAGCGGGCGAGACGCGGACACCACGGCGATGTCCCTGTGATCGCGAGTGCGAACGGAGACTGTCACGGCTTCCATGTTTTCCAGCTGCGAAACCTGCAACATATGGTGTTCTATACCTTTTAACCAGCAGGGCTACTTCTCCTCTGGTCATTCGGTCCCTCCGGTACACTAGGTACCCGATCATCCCCACGGCTTGAGCGTTCTCTAACTTGGTCTCTTGGATGGCGGTCACGTCTACGTTTACGCGTGGCAAGAGCTCAAGGAGATGTTTTCCCTATTCCAGAATCTGTCGATATTCCAGGAGGAGACTCTCAGGAACTGCACTCGTCAAGAGAGGGTCATTAAACCTGCGAAAGAATGGCATTTTTGTAATAAAGGTCATAATGATGGAGCACATTTCCTCAATCCTTTCCATTCTGCTGGTTAGGTCAGAGGGTTTTGCGCTGCGCGGTGGCTGTTGTTGTTGAGTACCCTTTGGTGTCATGACAGGGAGCCTATATTGCCCTCGTGGCTTCTACGAAGCTCCTGGTCCCGGTTATCTTCGAGGACTGGGGGACTATTTTTCGACGGTTTTTGTTCCCGATGCGGCCTGCTTCTCGCCAGCTGTCTTAGGGGCGCTGACGCACCTGGGCTGCACAGTACATTGGCTTTGTCCGTGGCCGAACTTCTGGTAGCGATGACACTGCGAGACTACGGTGGCACTGCGGTTCCACTTTGACAACCAAGTAGCAGCACCTGGTTACCTGTAAAAGGCTTACCTGGTCTTGAGGGGCCTGGATTAGGACCAGTGGCAAGTCCTTTTTATTTCGTCTCTTCCTCATCCGCGTGAGAGACGTAAGGATGAAGTCCTGGCTTTCCAGGTCTGCTTTAATGCCCTGGAGATGCAGTTCTCTAAGCTTCGCATTACTACACGGAGTAACTTTTCTTCTTGGAGAGAGTAGTTGTGGTACTACTCTCCGAAATTTCCAAGTGAATTTTGCCTTGATGATGTTGATGTTTTCCGCCATAAACATCTTGGAGACGTTCAACCACCTGGCCTGATTTCTCATAATTACAGGTACGATTTTGGCCATTTTTCCACCTTCTGACGTCTATTTTTGGGTAGTTTTGGCTGTGGCGGCGGGGGTGGCGGGAGCGGCTGCGGGAGTGCCGCTTTTCCTGCGCTTTCTAGCAGGTTCCTTATCAGAGGAGGGATTACTTTTCTTGCTCAGACCTTTATTTGCGAGCGCGAGAGCCGCAGAGGCAGTCGATTCCGTCTCAATGACGGAGGCGGTGGGAGGGGTGGTGTTACTAGCTTGCATACGGGTCAACATCCTCTCTCATATTTCGTAACGTTTCTGCGCCGCTACATCACGTTGTTGGGCGAGTTCCTCGCTGCTCCTAGGCATGTCCTTCTGTTCCTGGAGCTCGCTCATTAACCTGGGTGTGCTGTTTCGCAGTTCCTTATTTTCCCTGCGATGACGCTCCACTTCCTCCTGTTTTCGTTACGTCAATTTGCCGCTTTCAGCGTCAGATACCGGGCTGCTAAGCCGACTGGTGCCGGCTTCGCTATCGGTGGTGCCTTCGCTGTTCATGGGCGTTGGTGAATGCGAACGCATGGCGTCATCTTCCACGGCGCATTCAAGTGAATCAAAAATGTTCAAATCCTCGCTGGCTAGGCTGGAAGTCCTTGAACGGTTAATTCTAGCGATTTCTTTTTAATAGTCTTGAAAAAGACTTCATAATATGTCTTGTAAAAGCCAATTTTGTGAGGCTTCCACTTCGCTGCACTTCACTGGCGCACTTCAATTTGTCGTTGAATTACTCGTCACCAGCAGATAGTATCTGCTCGCGTCGGCTGCTGGTCTAATTCTTGCCTGGCTGAACGCGCCAATATCCTTGGCATGTTAAATGACCTCGGATGTGCGGGGTCGAGAGGGACTATCTCTCTTTACCCACATCTCTGGTCAGCCTTCTCCTGTCCTGGAAGCAATTCAAATACAAAAGAATACGTGTGAAAATGAGAGCGACATATATTTTAAGCTTCTGATATTAAAAGTAACAAAAATCAGTGGCGGCTCGTGGAGATAGTAATAGTGAAGCAGAATTATAACAAATACTTTGTGGTAAATTTGTTACATTATAGTAAAACATGTAGCAATTTAATTCACCCATTTACTTTTTGAATATAAGATCTATTCTACTATATTTTAAAGCTGCAAACTTATAATGGTTCTGTACTTATAAGTTCAATTAATAACCCTTTTACTAAATCTTTTGCCTCTCGTTTTCATCATTAAGTTACGCAAATAAGTTTTCATTCTGTTTAAGCAAGAAAAATTGTTTTCCATCGAAGCAAAAAAACTTTTTTCAGTCATTAATAGGGAGAAACGTCACGATTACACGATATTATAGTGCCATAAAAGAATTTGAATATCGCATTGCATGAGCAGGGCAATAGACAAACTTGAATTCGACTTTGAATATTTAATTTGTTTATAACTTTTGACGGTTTCGTTAAATTTATATTGCTAAGGTGAATAATAGAAAATAATTTTATTCTCAAAATTCTTGTTATGTATACCTACCTAACCCATCAGCAAACTCATCATATTGTATAAAGAATAACATTTAAAATGGCGCTATCAAAACATGGAGTTGCCATTGTAAGAAAAAAAGGAAGTGAACATCATGTTCACGACAATAATGACGTCACAGTTTGTCAGAACTTGCGCATTAAAAACTAAGGTTGAGTTATATTGTAAATACCGTTCCTTTCAAAACTTCCACACATTTTGGTTGTCCTTTTTTGCCAATTTCAAGTGAAAGCACAGGTGCCATTGAATTTAAAAAGTATCCTCATTTTTTCATCTAGAAAATAGTATTTCCGGCACAAACGATTGGTACCATAAATTAAATATATTTCGACAAATTTCAATATTTATAATCGAATACATAGGTACATATAAAAAACACTAGTCAACTATGCGTTTCGCCGTTGTCTTGACAACCGCCGTAAATAAGGCTGATGGGGCCGATGATGATTTATAGCTTGTAACGGATTTTTACTGGTGCCGGTTTCTCAGAGGTTACCCGACGTTACTTCTGCATTATAAGAAATCGTAGTCGCACTCAACGAAATAAGGACTGTTACTGTGAGAACGCGTTCAGCGCCCTACGTTTTAAAGTTATTATTACTAATTTTGATAAATTTTGCAGTAAATATAAATTATGTATTTTAGTCTAAAACGCAAATTACAAAATTTATATTAGATTAAAAATAACTGAGTGGTACGCACAACCCAATTCGAATTTCAGTGGCAAGGTAGATAGACATTTTGTACCCAAAATATTGTATTGTATTTTATTAATTGATTAATCGTATTAGTAGCCAAAAAAAACAGCATCGGATTGGCTTAATTACCTGACCGGCAGAACACAATACAAAAGACTTACGCGACCCTAAATAATAGCTGGGTAAACATTTATAAAATTATCATTCCTATGGCCCGCGGTAGGTGACTTACACTAGCAAAGTACACGATTTGCGACCGCATAAACAAAGCACAGTGTTACAGATTATATATCCTTGGATATCAGGGGTTAAAAAAATAACTGTTTATTTGTCTGTTTAGCGTAGTCGTCTACTCGAATTGCTTTTTTTAATTTAAAACCTTATATTATGTTGTATAAGTAACAAGTCGTAATTTGCCACAGACGCCAGTAAGACTAATTACGGCTCTGACACAATTTTCAACCTTATAAAAGAAGTTTTTTTTATTAACATGTGTATTTCGAAATATAATAATAATTATTGTAGGAAATTCAGCAACTTATGAACTGATTTTTTTTTTAATTCCTTTTTGCGGAAATATTTTAAAAATAATATGTAATTTTTGCGTTTTTACGTTTGCAATTATTATTCTCAACGGAATGAGTATAATACGGTTCTATGATTATTTTGTGATCTAATACGAAAATGTAACCTTTTAAGAAAAAAATTTATTTCTCAAAATATTGAAAATAATTGTCAGGAAACGATAAAATTTCAAATTGCTCCTTTTTCGGGCTCCCGTACCGTCAACATCGTTATGAATATGTTACCGCATTATATTTTTATTTTCAATCGCACAAAATAAAACATTATTGAAAAATAATCGAAAATAATTTAATTACTGATTATTTGTCAAAATAAAGAGAAATATTCTCGCTTTATTTAGTGCATTAAGCTTCTCACCGTCAGAGAGCAGCACTTCCTTGGACTTAATTTTATCACGTGCGAAATTAGGTTGGCCAACTAGTAAGTACATAAACAAGGGTAAGACGAATTAGCACTATGGCTCTAAGGAGACGTTAGAACAAAGAACCTTAAAGGCCCTATCGTCCAGTGTCGCGGAAAAGGATAGGATAGCGGAGCCTGCCTAGGCGGGCCGCGGGGTAGGTTAAGCATAAGTCAAAGTTTCTTCTCGGTCTTGTTCTTGATCCTGGCGGTAATGAAACAGAATAAATTTCTCAACTTACCCCGCATCCAGGAGTTGAAACCTTGGCGGCCTCATTGGGCCGGTAGTCCACCGCCGCTGTGTGCTGTGTATCCCCATACCGGTCCAGCGTACGTCAACTGCAAGATGGTCTTGATCAGTATTACCTTGTTCTCAAGGCTAAGACGGCTTCGGGGCTTAAGTAGCGGGTAGAGCTTCTCTCTGACCAGCCTGCCTCTACGAGCCACGTAGTTGACGTGCGGCTTCCAAGTCAGCGTCTTATCTAGGGCCCCACAGGACTATGGGCCTGTAACTAGAGGGAAACGTTAAGTTCTTACCTGGCTTAGGGATGAAGATTACGTCGGCTTTCTTCCATCTGGTCGAAAAAATGCGTAATCTCAGGATGGCGTTGCAGATGTTGAGAAGGCCATAACTCCCTTGTGGAGAAGTTTCCTGAAAATCCTGTTCCCTATCCCGTCACAACAGGGTGCTTTGCGGGGGTTCAGGCGACGCGAATTTCCTTCACTTCCTCCGGAGTCGCAGGTTTGATGTCGTCAGTATCGGGTAGGCGTTCTAAGCGCCGCGCTCGGCGTTCCACCTCGTCGGTGTGGTTCTCGTCCTCGCTGTCGAGAAGGTTTTCCCTACACTATAATTCAAGGCTGTCTACGAATGCCTCCGCCTTTTCATACCTTGTATAGACGATCCCATTCTCTTCGTGAATCCGAGGCATTTGACGTCGGGTTGCTCTCAGAGCCTTTTGCATCTTCCACAGACTGCGATCTTCCGGGTTCAGTGATTCCAGGTGACCCTGCCACTTTTCCTGGTAGTGTTCGTTGAAGGCGACTTGAACTCTTCGATTCAGCTGGTTGGCGGCCTGCTTATCTATCAGATGAGCCGTCCTCGTGGCACGTCGTTTAGCTGCGCGTCTCTGCCTAATTAGCTCCTGCAACATAAGAGGTAACTAACATGCATAGTTCCCTTGTCTCCTTTCCGTCCTCTCGGTGGCACTGGCTCTCAGAGTGGTGTGAATATTCGTCTCAAGGCTCACGAAGGTCCGCCTCGAGGTCCACTTGTCCTGGATGACGGAAATGGATTATAGGATAATGGATATTTTGGATAAAAGAGGCCATCTTATTAAAGACAGTTATTTGTGAGGCCACCACTTCACTGTACACACACTCGGTTCGCATTATTTTGCCTCTAAATTGTCACTGCAGGTATACCTGCCTGTATCGCTGCTCGGGACTAACTGGTAAGGAGCTCGAAAATACGGCGCTCGAGTTTTGTTCGGGGCGTGCGACCAACCAACCACAACCCCCTAAGCAGCGCGCAACCCCATTGGTCGACGCAGCAGATATACTCCATGCTCCCTGAGGGGATAAAACGAGCACGCTCGCCGCACCCTGCATCTGAAAGCGAATGAGTTCGTGGAAAAGTAGTGCAAACTAGTGAGTGCGCACAGTGAAGTGGAGGCCCCACAAACATCTGTCTTTTCTAAGATAAATTTATAGTCTTTTTTAAGGCTAATTAAGAATTTGTACAAACAGTTTTAATTATCTCAGCTTAGGTAAAGAGGATTCAAGCATTTCTGTTTCAGGATATAACGTCGAGGAGAACGACAAAATGCGGTCTAGAACGTCGGCCCTCAGCGAAAGTAGGAGGAATCACAGATGAAAGTTGCTGTAGTAGTCCGCTATCAGACGCTGGGCGAATTCTGCTCAGCAATGAGGATGAGCTGAAAAAACTGAGAATGAGCAGCTTAAGTAGTGTATCGTCAACCTGACTAGGCAGCTGCACGAAGAGGAGGAGGCCTTATCGAGGTGCGCTCTGACCAGTTGCCAAGGCAGACGAAAGCGACTCTCTGGATCCCCGTGGAAGCCGCAAACGACCTCGAGGAGAAGGAGGTGGTAATTCGTCGCCTGGCATGTCAGAACCCCACGGTGAGTGTGAACAGGTGGTGCTTGTTCCACCACGAGGTTAAGGCCGCCCCGCGTGGCTATCTACTCGTCTTCGGTATAGGATGATTGATGATTGTACTGCCATTAACCTCTATTTGCAACATTGCAATAAATGCAGTAGCACGGGTCAAAGATCCTATACATCCGCCCGTCGTCAATGGCAATATATCTTTCCTCAGCAAATTTATATATATTATGTAGTTATTATGAAATAAAATTAGAGTTTTATCCGAACCGTGTTTCAATGAACATTATTAGAACTACATGGCGATCCTGCCAACTAAAAAATTTACAACAAAAAAGTAGTGAAAGTACAAAATAGGTGCACAATGGGGACAAAAGTCCACAAATTTATTCTGCGATCATTATTTCTGGAAAAATACTCTTAATATCACTTTTAGTGATCTGCTGCTTAGGAATCTTCTTCTGCACTAAAATGTTTAAGAAACGAATGACCGCAAGTGTTATAAGACACATAAAAGCACAGGCAACCACATCAGTCTAAAAATAATAATTATAAGTGAAAATTAAAATTTAAGTGAAAATAATAATAAGTGAAAATTAAAAGTTAAATGAAAAACTAACACAATATTAATTAGTGCAAATACATTAATATAAATAAATAAAAGACTAAATATAAAAGTTTAAATCACTTCTATAATCGTTACAAAAACATTCTCGCAACGAATTTTCAAATAAAAGTTTCCGACAACAAACATAAATTGCTGCCCACCCTGGACCACTGCTAGTTAGCAGCCTTCGACAAAATTGAGACCACCTCCAACTAGGCCCAGTAAAAACCATCTCCGACGAGACCTAGCAAAAACTTCTACCAGGCTCAGCGACCTCATCCGACCAGGCTCAGAAGACTCCAAAATATGTGTCAAGTGAAGGTGTAAGTTGTATTGTGCATATTTTTATAAATGTCTAGTTATAATATGTAATAATTTATGACTTCCTATCAATCTCTATTATCCATTTTAGCAGATACAGAAGTAATTAATAAGAATTTAAGAAAACAGCCTTATAGAGTATATAAAGAGTCGAGTCTTTTGCAAAAATTAAATCAAATAAAACTTCTGCATACAAATTTTGTTGAAACATATACTTCTCTAGAGAAAACTGTTAATTTAGCTGATAAATTAGTAATTAATGACATAAAAATCAAATTTAAAACATTAGTAAATGACTGTAATAACCGAATTGATAATTTGTTGCAAATTTCTATTAAAGAAGAAAGAAGTTCAAGTAATATATCATTTGAGCAATCATCTAGTTTAAGTAAAACTAATTTAAAAAACGCATCTGAAGAGGTAATTGTCAAAATGGAATTTGATTTCAAAGTAGCTTCACATATTATACCAGATTTTCAGGTGAACCTGACAATGTTGTTGATTTTATTGATGCTGCCGAATATTACAATGATTCATTAAAAGACGAAGCAAATAAAAACAACTTTTAACTTTTATTTTAAAAACTAAAATTAAAGGTAAGGCAAAAATACTTTAATTTATGACCCCGAAAATTTTAGCGAATTAAAGAAAACTGTCACCGATCGTTTTAAACCAAAAAAGACGCTTGCATCAGTTCATTCAGAATTAAGTAAAGTTAAGCAAGGCCCAAAATCAATTTCTGTTTATGCATCTGAAATAGAAGCTCTTATTTCCGATCTAAATAAAATAAATATTTCTTCACAAGGTATTCAAGCTCGTGATACGATAATAAAACTAAATGATCAAGAGGCATTAAATTTTTTTAAAAATGGTCTAAATAAAGATATTAGAGGCGTAATTTTAGCGTCAAGAGTAAAAACATTTAATGAAGCAGTTGAAATAGCACTAGAAGCTGAAGTTTCTCAGTCTCAGTCAGTTAGTCCTACTCAAAATTTACAAAATATTTACCATGTTAAAAGAAAACATTTCCGCGGAAACAGATATAATAACCGGCATATACGAGGTACTCGAGGTAGACCAGGTACTAATGTCACAAATCGGTATGAAAATAATAGCCACAATAACTATAATCAAAACCAACAAAATTTTAGCCAGCAATTTAGAGGGCATAAAAATCAAAATTACTCATATAGAGGTAGATATCCTCATCGTGGACAATATTTACAAAGTCGACGACCCTACCAACGTAACACTCGGTACGTTTACTCACAAAACACCGAACCGTCGGAAAACTATCAGGACCAACTCTCTCGATCAAATCAGAGAAGTGTGAGGGAGTTGGATACGATAACGGAAAATTAATATTTTTAACTACTGGTGAAACAAATTATATCGAGATATTTTGTGAAATGACAGGCAAATTAACAACTTTTCTAATTGATACCGGATCAGATATTAGTCTTTGTAAAATCCCTTGCATTAATCATCATCAAAAATATAACCCCCAAAATAAATGTCAGATAGGAGGCATCACAAAATCTAAAATTGAAACTTTTGGCACTACTGTAACTAATATATATATTAATAAGCAAAATAAATTAACACACGAATTTCATTTAGTAAGTGGCGATTTTCCAATTGTAACAGATGGTATAATAGGTAGAGATTTTTTGTCAAAATATAACTGTAAAATAGATTATAATACTTGGACTTTAAGTATATTTTTAAACACGAGGAACACGTTATTCCTTTAAAAATTAAATTACCTTACACTAACAAAATTGAGATACCTGCTAGGACAGAAATTGTATGTCCTATAGACAGATATTTTTCTGAAGACAGTTTAATTTTAAATCAAGAAATAAAAAAAGGAATATTTATTGCTAACACATTAGTTTCAAAATTTGGCATACCTCATATTAGATTAATTAATACGACTTGTAATGATGTCGTAATAGACAATTTAAAACTGCAAACACAACCGCTCTCAGATTACGAAATTTGTAAAACAGCTGTAAATAAATACGACACTCAGGTTAGTCACAGAATAACACAGTTATTTGAGGAACTGAAATTTAATAATGTAGACACCGATGCTTTGGAATCAATCAAAAATATTTGTAAAGAATATAATGACATTTTTACTTAAAAGGTGATAATCTTTCTGCTAACAATTTTACAAACAAAAGTTAGAGTAACAGATAATGATCCAGTATACATAAAAAATTATAGATTACCACAATCACAAAAAGACGAAATAAAAAGACAAGTACAAAAATTATTGAAAAATGACACAATTGAACATTCCACTAGTCCATATAACTCACCCTTATTAGTAGTCAAGAAAAAGTCCAGTACAGAAAAACCAGATTGGCGATTGGTAGTAGATTTTAGGCAATTAAATAAAAAATTATTCAAGATAAGTTTCCACTGCCTAATATCGAAGATATTTTAGATGAATTAGGTCGAGCTAAATATTTTTCTACAATAGATTTAACTAGTTCTTTTCATCAGATAGAATTAGAAAAAGAAAGTCGTCCACTAACAGCATTTTCTACAAATTCAGGACATTATCAATATAAAAGATTACCATTTGGACTCAATATTTCAACAAATAGCTTTTCTCGCATGATTACGATAGCAATGTCAGGTCTCAAAGAAAGCGCTTTTATATACGTTGATGATATTATTGTTTTCGGATGTAGCCTTAAACATCATAATACAAATCTTATTAATGTATTCGAAAGATGTCGAAAATATAATTTAAAATTAAATCCAACTAAGTGTAATTTTTGCAACGCGAAGTAAATTATTTAGGTCATCTAATTTCTGACAAAGGAATTAGTCCCGATCCAAAAAATATGAAGCAGTAAAAATTATCCAATACCAAAAATGCGGACGATGTCAGGCGATTTATTGCTTTATTAAATTATTACCGTAGGTTTATACCACATTTTGCCGATATTGCATATCCGTTAAATAAATTGTTAAGAAAAAATCAAACATTTAATTGGTCATTAGAATGCAGCGAAGCATTTAATATTTTAAAGAAAAAATTAATCGAACCGCCCATTTTACAATACCCCGATTTTTCAACAACAGACGCATCAAACTTTGCGCTAGGATGCGTGCTGTCCCAAGGCGAAATAGGACACGATCTTCCAATAGCGTATGCAAGCAGAACTTTGACAAAACATGAAATAAATAAACCCGTTATTCTAAAAGAATTATTAGCAATATATTGGGGAATAACACATTTTCGTCCATATCTGTACAATGCTAATAAAAAATTTATAGTCGTTACCGATCACAGACCGTTAGTCGGACTTTTTACTCATAAATCTCCATCTTCAAAATTAACAAGAATACGTTTAGATTTACTGGACTATAACTTTGAAATACGATACAAACCAGGAAAAACAAATACCAATGCGGATGCCTTATCACGCATAAAATTAGATTCAGATATACTAAAAGCTATGATCCCGACAGTAGCTGTCACTACGAGGTCAATGACAAAATCAGATCATTGTACCACAAAAAATCAAATAAACATCTCGGACGACCAGTCTGGCCAACTGGGAATTTGGGAAGTTACTTCTTTAACCGAAATAAACAAAGTAAAAACGTTAACGTTCAAAATATATGACACAAAAAACAAAAATAATTCAGCGCGCGTAAAAACACATATAAATAAAGCAAAATTGAGTGCGATAAAGTTATAAAAATTACATTATCAAGTGATAATCTAGAGCAGAATTTAGATTTTGCACTGGAGAAGCTGATAAAAGAAAATGTTTACTCTTATTTATGTTTATCAATGCAAGATGACATATTTAATTATATAAAGGTACCTATATTCAAGAAAAAAATATAACGCACTATATGATAAATACAAGTCAAGATTAAAAATTTTATTATTTACACCACCAAAAAAAATAAATGATATTGACATTCAAAATGAACTTATAAAAATTATCATAACACGTTAATAGGAGGACACACAGGTGTAAAGCGAACTCTAAATAAGTTAAAGCAAAAATACGTGTGGAAAAATATGTCAAAAATGGTAAAAAGCATGTATTAAGTTGCGAAGAGTGTAATAAAAGCAAAATAATTAAGCATACTATTGAACCACTCGTAATTACAGAAACTCCTTCAACAAGCTTCGAATCAATTTCAGTGGATACCGTAGGACCATTGAAAATTACAGAAAATAATATGAGATATATATTAACCATACAATGTAACTTAACAAAATTTATACAAGCTATTCCATTAGAAAGTAAAGATGCTAAAACTGTATCTAAAGCGTTAGTTGAAGAATTTATGATGAAATTTGGTATTTTTAAAATTTTAAAAACAGATTTAGGAACCGAATACGTAAATGAACTACAAAAATCAATTAATAAATTCTTTCATATAAAACATATAAAATCAACAGCATACCACCATGAATCATTAGGTAGTATAGAAAGAAATCATAGAGTATTAAACGAATATCTTGTTTCTAACTCAGCTAATTCTAATTGGGATACATTCTTACCTTATTATGTCTTTGCATATAATATAACTCCTCACACAGATATAAACTATTCGCCATATGAATTAGTCTTTGGCAAAATAGCAAATTTACCATATGAAAATGTAACCAAAAGATCACCAATATATAATATAGAAGATTACTCAAATGAACTAAAATTTAGACTAAATGAAGCTCACAGAAGAGCACAAGAATTTTTAGAAATAGCTAAAGAAAAACGAAAACTACATTATGATAAACATATCAATCCATCTAATTTCGAGATAAATGACCTAGTGATGTTAAAAAGAGGTCAAAAACAAAAGCTAGATACTCCATACACAGGTCCATATAAAGTTGTAAATAAAAGTGGCGTTAATTCCACAATTATTGTAGAAAATAAGCGTATTACTGTAAACAACAATAGATTAGTTAAGTATAGAAATAATTAATCTGTATTTTAATCTGATGGTACCATAGGATAAAAAATATATATATATTTATAATGTATTCATAGAAATAAAATATTTGTTTATTGTAATAGATTTTAGGTTATACATTGTAAAGGGGAAAGGTGTACTGCCATTAACCTCTATTTGCAACATTGCAATAAATGCAGTAGCACGGGTCAAAGATCCTATACATCCGCCCGTCGTCAATGGCAATATATCTTTCCTCAGCAAATTTATATATATTATGTAGTTATTATGAAATAAAATTAGAGTTTTATCCGAACCGTGTTTCAATGAACATTATTAGAACTACAATGAGGATTTAAGAACCCTTGAGACACGGTCGATGAAGATGTTCTAAATCTTCCAATCCCTTGTTCTCAAGGTGAAAACGAAACCTGAGCCGGTATCAACTGCCCCTGGACCACCGGAGCAGGAGCAGATACAGATAGAAGCTGGAGAGGCAGAATCGCATGCTAGTGCGGCTGCCTCCTCAACTCCTCAATCCCTGGCTCAGGAAGCAGAGGAGATCCTCCCTTCCTCCCAGGAGGTTCCAGAGGATAAGAACAGCCACCATAATTCCTCCAGATGGTTGGTGATATTAAGGTGAGTGTTGTACAGTGTAACCTGCAACACAGTCGAGCGGCCGCGGCTGCGTTATGTCTCCGTCTTGATGTGGAGCAGGATACACTGGCACTAATACAGGAACCCTGGATAGTCAAATCCAGGATTTCGTGTCTAACTAAACTAACTGGGCGTATTTTCAGTACACCCAATACAGACAGGCCGAGGACGGCGATATACACTCCTGGCAACATCAAAACCCAACCACTACAACACCTTTCAACATCTGACCTGCCGTGAAAGTAGACTGTGTAGTCAAGGGTAAACAGACTGTGGTTGTCATGGCATCAGTATACCTCCCAGAGAATTCGGCCGCCCCACCACCAACAAAGGAAATGGAGGAACTGATAGCACACTGCCGCGCCCAGATATGGGAACTTATCATGGCCTGTGACACTAATTTACACCATGTAGCCTGGGGCAGTGAAGACAACAACACAAGAGGTAAGTCTTTATATGATTATATTAACGATAGCAACCTTTATATAAGCAATAAAGGCTGTGTACCGACATTTGTTAACTCTAGAAGTCAGACATTAATAGACATCACTTTAACTACGGCGTGTTTATCTAAGGTAATCCGGAACTGACATGTTGCAGATACTGCCTCTATGTCAGATCATCGCTGGATAAATTTTGAGATTAATCTAACTAAGACTCCTTTAAAACTGTTCCGGGACCCTCGAAGAACTGACAAGGATAGATATCTATGTCACCTTCGGGAGAACCTGGCAGCGGTACGAGATCAGGAACCTAAAAATAATGGAGAGATTGAGGTATTTGTGGAGACCGTACAATCTGCCATAAAAAGAAACTTTACAACATCCTGCCCCCTCAGATCAGCCCAGCAGTCTGGTTCAACCGCTAGTTGGTGGAACCGGGAGCTGAGCGAACTGAGGAAGAAGGCCAGGATATCATTCAATAACGCAAAAATGACCAGACAAAACTCAGACTGGGAACTGTACAAAACCCACTTGAGACTTCAAAAAACTAATCAGGAAAAACAAAGGGATGCTTGGAGAGCCTACTGCGAGGAAATTGAACACTACTCGCAGACTGCTAGGCTATGTAAAGTCCTTGCAAAGGAAAATTACTATTATTTGGATTTACTAATTAGAGAAGATAACGAAAAAACCACTAATCTAAATGAAAACTGCTGATGCAGACCCATTTCCCAGGATCCACACCAATGGAACGGGAAGAATGGTCAGACGAAACTGAGAATCAACCTTCGGTCATGGAATGGCAAATTTCCAACCAGACTGTTACTAAGGATAAAATAAGATGGGCAGTACAAACCTTTTCACCCTTCAAATCACAAGGCATTGACGGCATTTATCCAGCCCTTTTACAATGGGACTTGAATGCTTTAATGCCGCACCTGGAACGGATGTTTAGGCTGTGCTTTGCACACCTCTACATTCCGAAGATTTGGAGGAAAGTAAGTGTTGTGTTTATTCCCAAAACAGGTAGGTTGGACTACACCACCCCAAAGGTGTATCGACCTAACAGCCCGTCCTCGTTTCTGTTGAAACCGAGGGAGAAGCTGTGTGAACGATACATAAGGGACAGTGTACTGACGGGTAGACAGTCACACCATGCATACACTTCAGGGCGATCCACCGACACTGCCCTTCACCAAGTAGTGGGCAGGATCGAAAAATCACTGGACAATAAAGAGTCCACCCTGGGAGTATTCATAGATATAGAGGGAGCATTTGATAAAACAACCTTCCCCCAAATTAATTCAGCCCTTGTGGAAAGGGGAGTTTCTCCTACCATCTGTGGTTGGATATCAAATATGCTCACTAAAAGAGCCATACAAATCAGCGTGGCGAATGCCTCCGTAAGAGGCATTGTTGCAAGGGGCTGCCCGCAGGGAGGTGTTTTATCACCACTGCACCACTTCAACTCGGAAATTGGCATCGATACCATCGCTTATGCCGATGATCTTACCATGCTGATTAGTGGAAGGTTTGAAGGGATTCTTTGCCAAAGAATGCAAACAGCCCTAAGAGCCGTTGAAGGGTGGTGTGAGGACCATGCTCTGTCCGTCAACCCCAGGAAGACAGAAATGGTCCTCTTCACGAGGAAGAGGAAAATGGGGCCCATAAGGGCACCAACTCTCCTAAACACTACGTTAACCTTCGAAACGGATGTGAAATACCTAGGAGTCACACATGATTCAAAGCTAACATGGAATCTTCACTTGGAGAGAATACTAAAAAAGGCGTACATATCCTATGAGCAGTGCCGCAAAACCGTTGGTAAAACATGGGGAATTAAACCAAGAGTGGTCATGTGGATATACACTGCCATTGTGAGACCAATGTTAGCCTATGGAGCTGTGGTCTGGTGGCCTAAAGTCCAACAGAAGACAGCTAAACAAAAGCTCAGCCAGGTACAAAAGATTGCCTGCCTAAGCATAACTGGAGCTATGCGTACGACACCCACCATAGAAATGGAGGTGATGCTATGTCTACCACTTTCGGATATCTATCTAAGAGAAGTGGCTACGACAACTATGCTTTGCCTCAAAAATACTGGTATTACACCTGATGTAGGATGTGGAGAAGCTAGGAGTCGCCTGTGTAGTGGGGTCGTTAGAAAGATGCCCCTTTTGCAGGCAGACACCGATAGTATTTCTCCCAAGTTTCTGTTTGACAGACCCTACACGGTACTTATCAGGAATGAAGAGACCGTAAGTGAAGATGTTATCAACATCTGCACAGACGGGTCAAAAAAGAAGGAAGGTGCAGGATGTGGGATTTATTCCAGATCCTTACATATCCGTTATCAGTGGGCAATGGATAGGCATGCTACCGTAGTACAAATGGAATTAGCAGGTATAGCCATAGCCGCCAAAAAAATTGCCCTTAGACATACAACGGGCAAAATCATTAGAATCTACACAGATAGTAGGCAATCACTACTGATCTTACGTAATCATAAGATAACAACTTGATCAGCATGGGAATACCATTAGGCACTAGTAGTGGACTCAGCTAACAACAGCGTATCTGTATGCTGGGTAAAGGGACACGACCGGTGCAATGGCAATAAAGTAGCTGACAAGTTGGCTAGGAGTGCATCGGGCCTGAATATTTTTGGACCTGGTCCCTCCAGTATGCTTCCGTTGTCAGCATTTGTTGAAATTATCAAAGGAGACACCCACAAAGAGTTTATGAAACGTTGGGATGAAACAAATGGCTGTCAATTTGCTAAGAAGTTCCTAGAGTACCTTTGCAAGGACACAGCCAAAAAGTACTTGGCTATGTCTAGGACAAATCTTCGTCTGGTGACAGATATTCAAACTGGACATTGCTGACTAAGAAAGCACCTCTATTACATGAAGAAGTGTGATACACCTCTTTGTAGGGGTTGTGAACAGGAAGACGAGACAATATTCCATGCACTCTGTGAGTGCACTGCCATCTCGTCAATAAGAGAGTCCGTGTTGGGAGAGCGATGGCCTTCTATGACCTACATTAGAGAGATCCCCCTGAGCAACGTCGCCACCTTTTTCTCATTATTAGGCTGGCTGGCGGCTCAGGTGGAATGATCTCCTAAAGGGAGGAGGTACAAGGGACCCAATGGGGCCTAAGTGCTGTAACCTTTTTGCTACCCTCTCCTTACTTCCAGATTCCAGAGTTGAAAGCCAGAGAACATTGTCATCTTACGGTCAAATATAGGGGTGCATTTTATATGTCTTGTAACCTTTACCCGTCATGTTTTACAATTTATCGGGCTACGATGCTCACTTTATAATAAAAGCCCTTAGCAGAAACATAGAGGGAAACATCAGCTTGTTGCCATTAAATAAGGAACGTTTCGGGAACTAAGATCAGTTTTCGATTTTTAGATTCGTTTAGATTTATGCCAAGCAGTTTAGATAAATTGTCATCTTATTTGGACGATAATCAAAAACTGATAACCAAAAAATATTTTAACGATGATGAAAAAATTAAATTAGGAACAAGGAAGGGAATATTTCTCTATGAATATCTAAATTCATGGGACAAATTAAAAGATAAATGCTTACCGTCAAAAGACAAATTTTTTAGCTCTATGAAAAATGAGGACATTTCAGATGGTGATTATCAACATGCATTAAATGTTTGGCATTCATTTAATATACAGATTCTTCAAGATTACGCTGAACTGTACTTAAAAACTGACGTACTGTTACTAGCTGATTTGTTTGAACATTTTCGCAAAATGTGCATGAAGACATATGATTTAGATGCACTCCACTATTATACAACGCCCGGATAAGCTTTTGATGCCATGTTAAAAGTTACCGACGTTGAATTGGAGTTATTAACCAACTGTGATATGACTTTATTTATCGAAAAAGGTATCAGAGGAGAGGAAAACAACGCTAGTGCTTCGAGACGCTGTACTTCGCAAAAATAGACAAAAAATTTCCTCAATTTGGAAAATACAGAGTGTTCCTGGCGCCCAAACCATATACGACATTGCCACTTCGTTTCGGACTCCAAGAGCGGAACCCGAACCTCAAAAACGCCCTGAGATCTTTTATTAAACCATCGCAGTGACGTCATTCTTCCAGAAACACCATCCGCGACCGCAAAAATCATCGATGAGAGGAAGAAGCATTTACACTCGGATGGACAGGTTACCAAAGTGGTCCAGAATCCTTACAGCTATACTACTTACAAGCTTTCATAGGTACATGTAATTGGGTGCGCGAATATTTACCTACTCTTGCTAGTTATATGAAACATCTCACTCTTTTATTGCATAAAGACAAAAAGTATAAATGGACAAGTGAGTCCCAAGATGCTTTTTCCGCGGTACAAGAGTTAGTATCCCAACCTCTCGTATTACATCGACCGGATTTCGATAAACAAGTTAATTCTCCCAGTATCCAGTCTGAAAGAAGTTATCACTCATTATCACTGCGACACTCATCCTGGTGTCCAAGAAACAGTCAGACGTATCGAAGAGAGATATTACCACAGAGGTTTACAACATATCCGCAACTTTGTGCGAAACTGCGTAGATTGCACATGCGTCAAACCTAGACAACTACAAAAATTGGCACCCCAAGCAGCCAATACTGCTACGTTACCAAAGTCATATCGATCGACATTTTGGGTTCTTATATTCCCACCAAACGTAAAAATCGCTGTATTATCATGGTCGAAGATGTATTTTCAAAATGGATCGAAGCTAAAGCTTGCCACAGCGTCGAAGCCCCTGATGTCGTAAATTTCCTAGAAGAAGAGATTATCTCCTGATATGGTGCTCCTCGTCGAATACTCGGTGATAATGGTCCGGCATTCGTTAGCCGAGAATACCAGAGATTCTGCCACAAATTTCATATTTCCACCGATAGAGTAGCGATCGATCATCAACGTGCCAATCCGGTCCGAACTTTAACTTTAAACAAAGCCGAAAACACTATCTACCACAAGCCTTACACACTTTACGAAACCGTCAGAACGCAGTTACGTCGTTTACTCCATCACAAATAGTCCTTGGATTCTCCACTCCAAATGCAGGAGATTGGCAAGTTCCAACATACGCTCAAGAGAGAGTGCAAGCAGAAGAGAGAGAACGAGTTCTAGAGAAGGCGCGAAATCGACAAACAATCTACCAAAAACTGTACATATTCACCGATGAAGAAACTCCTGTCACTTTCGCCGTCAACGACAAAGTCATGGCTCGAGTTTTCGTCAAAAGCAAAGATGCCTTCACCCTAGTTTGGTAAGGTCCATTTACTGTCACCAGGCAAATATCCAACACAATATACGAAGTCGAAAGAAATGGTACTACGCCACATATCCACTTAGATGACCTACGTCCAGTTCCCGAGGAACCAATTCAGGCAGAGCCAGATTTCGACGACGACGATATCCGTAACGAACTAGATTCCGACGGAGATGATGTCCACGATGAATCAGGTCCTCGCGTAGTTCGTACCGCAGCCCAGGTACACAAAAAGCCAGAGGCGGCCCTTACCGAAACGCACGTAGCGTTGCCTGCAGCTACTACAGTGCCTTCATAAATGATTACAAGCCACGTGATCAGGGTCGAGATTCTCAAATCAATCGCAGAGTAATTCATATGCGAATATCCTTTTCCTCACTACGGCAATTGAGAGAGACAAGAAATCTATTTGCATACTAGTTGTTCTTCGAGGATCACAGTCCTGGTCACGTGGCTTGTAATCATGAAGGCACTGTAGTACTCCCACTACTACGATGCCAAGCCAGTCCAGACATTCTCCTGTGCCTAGTCAGGCGCACCTATATGAAATCCAAATCGACCCAGGTAGCACGGTTGCTACACTCGACCCCCACGAGGCTTCAACGAGCACGGCTTCCAAGTTAGCCCACGCCGTTTCCACTTCACGGACCAACGTCTACCCCACCAGTGTTTACTCCTACGCCGCAACAGTCACGACGAAGACGTCGACGTTCCTGAATGGTAGTCACTGACCGACCCTCTCTCTCCGCCAGTGCGCGCAACAGTGATTTCGAGTGCGCGTCAGAGTCAATTTCCGTAAGCGCCACTCCAACACGATGATTAGACTGAATGAACTCTCCGCGAGTGCAAACAACATTTTCATTGAACGTTTAACAACGAACATTTATTTCTTAAACAAGAACTTTTGCTATGAAAAAGACTTTTCTTGTATATTTAAAGACAGTAAAAAAACTTGCTGTGAATTTTTAACATTTAACTTTTAATCATTTTTTAACATTCTTCAAATTTTTATGTATTAACAATGTATAACTCATTCTTATACACCCTGTATAATCACATTTACGTTGTTTCACGTTTTTACATGTATCTACACTAAAAAAGAAAGTGATTTCTCGAGTTTCATTAATTTTTATGTTTTAACCATTCTACGAAATCCAAAGAGATAGTACTATGAGGGGAGGAACTTTTGTATTTCCGTGTCATCGCGGAATGGCGCCCATTTTATAGCAAAATATTGCATTTTTTATTCATATTAAACGTAAACTTGGTCACTTATTCTTAGTTAATATGTATATATTTTCTGAGCAAGCCGCGGCGGACCATGTTGATAACGATTTTGCTAGAGTGATATTGGTTGGACGGCAACTCAAATGCTGACGCATTTGTGAACTAAGAAATTATTTGCTTTTGCCGACTGAGATACCAAAATTAAGATATTTGTAAAAAATTACGAGTTTTATTTATTATGTAATCTTGCAACAGTATCTCAAGAATTTTAATGTTAACGTATTAACACAGAACAGAATATTTTATATTAGCTAAAGCAAGTGCAATCGTTTGCAATAATAATGACACTCTATTATAACAGTTTTTGAACTTCTGGAAGTTCTGAATAGAAATTTCATTAAATCTCTCTCGGTAAGTGAAACAACTAATAACTAATGTTAAAAATTTAAAGCAGATTTCAATATGAATACGTCAGAAGTTCAAAATAAATCGCAAAATTCATTTTAGTGAGTGTCATTAATATTGCAAACGATAGTACACATATTTTTAAACTTAGTGTCTTTGATTCTCAAACAATAACTAGGTATTATTTATTTTAAATTTCAAATTAGGGTTTTTACTGAAATAATATAGAACTTGATAAATACTAACCTTGTATATACGTGTTTTTCGATAGACCAATTCCGTTTTTAACCATATTGCCATCAAGGTAGATTTTATATTCTCCTGCTATACTTTGCCAGATAGTACACACATGGTGCCAGTGACCATCATTCAATACTACATCAGTTACAATGTAATTGTTATTGATGTACAGTACAAGTCTAAAATTTAATAATGTGACTGTAAGAGAAGTTTAAATACAATACCACATTATAACTATAGTAAGTTTCTTTCACGAGAAACTTGTTTAAACCCCAATAATATAATATAATAATAATAATAATAGATAGATAGATAGAACTTTTTTTACTGTTTAAGAAAGGTATTATAAGCTAATATGTATCAAATCTCCTACAATTCCTATCAATGAAGTCATATGTATGTTCTCTGATACCAAACATCTAGGTATGCTAATGAACATCCACAGACAAAACTCTATTCAATAATTATCTAAAAAATTTAATATATTTACTAACCTCTGGAGTGGGAACTCGAAATTCAACCACAATAATTGA
Source organism: Monochamus saltuarius (assembly GCA_025584915.1). Lineage (NCBI taxonomy): Eukaryota > Metazoa > Arthropoda > Insecta > Coleoptera > Cerambycidae > Monochamus > Monochamus saltuarius. The sequence goes on from CM046724.1 coordinate 39,639,367, forward strand.
GATCTCACTTATTTCTGCGTTTTTATTAGGATCGCTTCATCAGGTGGCCTCCTTTAACTTGAGTCAAATATCTAACTATGATGATTATGCCAATAAATTAAAATTATTTGAAATTGAATGTCAAAATGAAATATCGACAACGTCAAACTGATTAACTGTCAATGAATATCATAACAACCTACTAAAATAAATAAAAATTAATAAAAAAATTTACCTTTTATGTATAGTTTTTTTTCTCATATATTTTCAGGTATTAACAATATTGTGTGAAACTAACTACTCAGTGGACAAAAGCCCCAACCTGCGTTGAATTACACCCACAATATCTACCCATATATTCCTTATTATTAGTTTTTGTAACATTTTTTACTGTTTAAGAAAGGTATTTTAAGCTAATATGTATCAAATCTCCTACAATTCCTATCAATGAAGTCATATGTATGTTCTCTGATACCAAACATCTAGGTATGCTAATGAACATCCACAGACAAAACTCTATTCAATAATTATCTAAAAAATTTAATATATATCAGAGAACATACATATGACTTCATTGATAGGAATTGTAGGAGATTTGATACATATTAGCTTAAAATACCTTTCTTAAACAGTAAAAAATGTTACAAAAGCTAATAATAAGGAATATATGGGTAGATATTGTGGGTGTAATTCAACGCAGGTTGGGGCTTTTGTCCACTGAGTAGTTAGTTTCACACAATTTTGTTAATACCTGAAAATATATGAGAAAAAAAAACTATACATAAAAGGTAACATTTTTTATTAATTTTTATTTATTTTAGTAGGTTGTTATGATATTCATTGACAGTTAATCAGTTTGACGTTGTCGATATTTCATTTTGACATTCAATTTCAAATAATTTTAATTTATTGGTATAATCATCTTTATAGTTAGATATTTGACTCAAGTTAAAGGAGGCCACCTGATGAAGCGATCCTAATAAAAACGCAGAAATAAGTGAGATCTCAATTATTGTGGTTGAATTTCGAGTTCCCACTCCAGAGGTTAGTAAATATATTAAATTTTTATTGCTAATTATAGGCGTCCTGGGTGGAATGAGACATACGTTGCTTTCTGACTTAAAGATCATACCGGCTTGTCGAAATTAGGTGTTTACTGGGAAAAAAAAAATAATAATAATAAAAGCAGGAGGGGTCAACCATCATCCACGACCTTTGGTGAGTAGCGACACCACTTACTCTAGCTAAAGGGTGTAAAATCGGACCGGCAGCACTGCGCACCCGGGAGGGATGAGCTTCTTTTCCCTCTGGTGCCGGCCGTCGATGTGTCAGGCCAACCACCTGACACACTGAAACCTCCGGTTCCTAATGTCAGGAGAGAAGGCCCCCACAATCGACCCCATTCGGATGGGGGTCATGGGCAAGGTGGTGGGGCCCAGCCGGATGGATTGCCCGTTGACGACCAAGGCCATGAAAATGGAAGTTTTGAGTGGACCGATGAGCTAAGGGACGATCTTCTGATCTGTTATGAAAGCAGCGAGCCCGGGCGAAGGAGATACGAGATACATGGCGCGGATGTATGCTCGGTGGTGTGACATGCACCCCGAAGGCCGCGCCCTCACCGCACAAAATCTGCGGGATTATGTATCCTACCTTCGTCGCAGAGGCTATGAGAGGCGTCCTCATCTAAGGGTGAATGAAGTGGTTGAAGAACCACGGAATGATCCCGAAGAGGCGCCGCGCTTCATTCCCCGAGAACAGGACGACCTGAGCACCCGTCGGGGGTTGCCCTTTATAAAACTCCCGAAGCCCGCAGATCTGGCCCGTGTGGATACTGCGCTCGGTGAGTATCTTCCATAAGAGGCTGACATCTGGCGCGTCAATTGGGGTGTGTAGGACGCCGCTGAACTGCTGACTCGTGTGGAGAGAGGGCGTGAAAATGCCGTTTCTCCACAGGAGGGAGCACGGCGGCGAGTGCACAAGATGGAAGCTAAGATCCGGTCGGCGAGGCAACACGCGTCCCGTATCCAATGTGTGATGGACTACGTGGAAGCCAATAGGGCTTTCACACCTAAGGTGAGACGCATAGCTACCTCCCTTAGGCGGGTCCATCATACCCTGAATCCACCATCAAGCAGCATTCTCTCGACAGGATACGGATGCTAGTGGCTGCAAAAAAGTCACTAGTGAGGCGGTCGAGGAGGTTGGAGCAAAATAATTTGTTCCGTGTAAGGCCTTCTCGACTTTTTGAACAGCCTCAGCGTGTTGCGGACAATCCGCCGACTGTAGATCAGGTAGAAGCCTTCTGGAGAGATCTTTATGGCCGCAGGATTCCACTGGATAGAGACACTCCAGCCCTGGCACACTTCGAGGCCTTTTGTCAAAGGCTTCGAGAGCCACAAGAGGTGTGCCCACCGATAACCCCGGATGAAGTTCGGAGATCATTTATTAGATCGAAGAACTTCGCTGCTCCTGGTCCCGATGGGATCAGCAACTTCTGGTGGAAAAAATTCACCAGTGTCCACCGCCATTTGGCCAGAATATTCACGTCCTGGCTAAATGGAGCAGCAAATTCCGGCGTGGTTTGTCGAGGAGAACCGTGCTTATCCCTAAGAGCGGAGATTTGTCCCAGCCAAAGAACTACCGTCCAATAACCTGCCTGAATGCATGTTACAAGGTGTTTACTCGCATCTTGTACGCGCGTGTGCTCCACGCAGTGAACCCCGTTTATCAACGGATATACGAGCAGCGAGGCTCCAAGAGGGGTGTAGCTGGCTGTAAGGAGAACCTGCTCATCGACAGATGTATTACGCAGGACTCCGTGCAGTACAAGCGAAACCTCTCAATGGCCTGGATAGATTACCGCAAGGCATTTGATATGACATCACATGAGCTAATAATCCACTTGCTCCAATGCCTTGCGGTGGCCGACCCCATAGTGAGATGTATTGAACAACTCATGCCGCTCTGGAGGACCCGCTTTACCATAACATCGGCTAATGCAAGGGTCCAGACAGAGCCGGTTTTGTTCAGGAGGGGAGTGTTCCAGGGAGATTCCCTGAGTCCCCTCTTGTTTTGCATCTCACTGCTGCCATTATCCGTTGCACTTCGTCGTACCCGGGGTTACAACTGCGGTACCCCAGGAGACCGGAGGCATAAGGTCACCCATTTGTTCTATATGGATGACCTTAAACTCTACGCCTCCGGAGAGAGGGATTTAAATCAGTCCCTCAGAGTGGTACATGAGTACACGCAGGCGGTTGGGATGGAGTTCGGGCTGGACAAATGTGCACTGGTTCATCTCAAGAGAGGACGATGCGGTCCATACGGAGAGGACGCCCAGCTCATAGACGGAAGCATCTTTCACTATATAGATGCCGGAGAGTCGTACACCTATTTGGGTGTCCACAGCGGGGCACTCATGAGGTGGCAACGGTTAAAAACGCTCTCCGCGGCAGGTATCGGCACCGCCTCCGACAGATCTGGTCTTCGGAGCTGTCGGGTAAGAACAAGGTGAGTGCCACAAATATGCTTGCCGTTCCGATCCTTCTCTACTCCTTTGGAGTAGTGAAATGGACGCAAGAAGAGCTGAGGCAACTCGATGTAGGGACCCGTAAAATGATGCATCTCCATCGGAGTTTGCATCCAAGATCGTCCGTTCCGCGGCTATACTTCCCAAGAAATCGGGGAGGCCGTGGACTCTTGAGTTTGGAGTGTCTCCAGGGCAGAGTGGTTTTGGAGGAGGCCTGCAAAGTCATCAGGAGCTCGGATCCCCTTCTCTGCATGGTCCAAGACCATGAAGCAGCAGGGATAGGAGCGTTTGTGTATAAGGCAGCGAGAAGAGCAGCCGATGAACTTGGTCTTGTGTTCGATACTGAGCGGGAAAATCCAGACTCTGTCACCGATCCTGCTCAGTTAAAAGCCCTAATTAAAGCTGCAGAAACGCATCATCTTCTGCAGCTACATAAGGATAAGCCAATGCATGGTCTCTTCTACCGACATCTAGAGGGGCTTGGCTTATCTGAAAGGCTGACCTTTGCTTTTGAGGTCAGCGGGGCTGAACTCTGAGACCGAGGGATTCATAATGGCTTGCCAAGATGGTGTAATGAACACACTCGTCTATCGTAGTCGTGTCTTGGGTATCGAGGTTCCTGATACCAGCTGCAGGGCCTGCCGCCTAGCGCCGGAGACGCTTATGCATCTCCTGTCTGCTTGTCCGGTATATGCGGCCACAGCGTATATCCAAAGACACGATTCAGCCTTACGGGTGTTGTATTATCATTTACGACACTCGTATGAGATAGACGAGACGCCAGTGCTGCCTTATGCTCCGGGGGATATAGAATCCGTAGTGGGGAATGAGAAGTGCCGAATGTATTGGAACTATTCATTCCCCACCCTCAGGCAAATCCAAGCCAATAAGCCTGATGTAGTCCTCCTCGACCACCAGCTTAGGACGATGTTTGTGATTGAGTTCTCGGCTCCCGCAGAGAACAACATCGTCCTAAAAGAGGAGGAAAAACGGAGGAAGTATCGAGATCTTCTCTCCGAGCTCCGCAGGCTGTATCCAGACCACTCTGTTAAGATTGTGGTGCTAATTATAGGCGTCCTGGGTGGAATGAGACATACGTTGCTTTCTGACTTAAAGATCATACCGGCTTGTCGAAATTCGGCAGAGATCTTAGCCGGCAGAATGCAGAAGGCAATCGTCCTTGGTTCGCTACGTCTGCTCAGAACACACGATTTACGGGCGCAATGATTACTGACTCCACGGAGTGGAGAGTGGTCATTGCTTGACTCTCCAGAACATCTCCGAATGTGTCGGAGCTTCGGAAGGTGTTTACTGGAAAAAAAAAATAAATAAATAAATAAATAATAATAATAATAATTTATTGACCAGTCATACATGCATGGGATGTACATTTTTAGTCATAATTAGTCCATAAAAATAATAATAACAAAAAACACAAAAAGAAAAACAATTGATACACAGAAATTGTCACAAAACATGTAAAAAAACATCAGAACAATAAATCAAGCAAAATACACCTTAAAATCATCAGCAACATAGCATAATGAAGCTGTAGTCATCAGGTAAAATACACATTAAAATCGTCAACAGTATAAAAACAATGGGACAATAAAAACTTCTTTGTAAAATGGTGAAACATTTGCATAGACATCTGCTTTAATTGCTTCTGCTTAAAATAATTTTGAAATTTATTATACAAATTAATTGCTAGTTTATTATTTTTAGTAATATTTATACGTGAGAAAGGAACCATGAGATTATCCGCATACCTAGTGTTATGCTGATGCACATCAGAGTATTTTGTCAAATTATCAGAATTTCTATGCACTATCATCAGCGACTCCAATATGTACAAGCAAGGCAGCGGTAGAATACCACATCTCATAAACAGGTCCCTACTGGGTGTATATCTAGACACCGCTGAAATGAGGCGCACTGCAGCCTTCTGCAAAAGAAATACTTTACGAGCTGAGCTAGAATTTCCCCATAAGGCAATGCCATAAGTTAACCTGCTATGAAACAAAGAAAAGTACACAGTTCTCATTACATTATTGTCCACAAAAGGACGCAACTGCCTCAACACAAATATCTGAGATGCAAGTTTTGGACACAATTTATCAATGTGAGCAGACCAGTTTAAATTTGCGTCCAGAGTAATAATAATAATAATGATAATGATAATGATAATGATAATGATAATGACAATGATAATGATAATGATAATGATAATGATAATGATAATGATAATGATAATGATAATGATAATGATAATGATAATGATAATGATAATGATAATGATAATGATAATGATAATGATAATAATAATAATAATAATAATAATAATAATAATAATAATAATAATAATAATAATAATAATAATAATAATAATAATAATAGAAGGAGTTATAGAAGGAGTTTATTGACCAGTCATATACATGTTTTGTACATTTTTAGTCATAATTTAAAATATATAATTTTTAAAAATACACAGAATTATTAAAATACAGAAAATACTTAACTAACGCATGAAACAAAATCATCAACAGAAAAGAAACAATTGGACAGTAAAGTTTTGTGAAGTTGTGGAACTCTCTTTGGGACATTTTATAAACTTCTGTCTAAAATAGTTATCAAATTTATTATAGAGGGTAACACATAACTTATTGTTTTTGGTTATGTTAATCCGCGAAAACGGAACCAAAAGATTTCCAGCATGTCTGGTGTTGTACCGATGTATATTAGAATGTGTTGGGAAATTTGACAGATTTCTGTGAATTAACAGTAGTGATTCCCACACATATATACACGGCAGTGGGAGAATTTTATGTTTTTTAAATAAATCTTTAGTGGAAGTTCGTCTTGAAACTGCAGCAATAAGGCAAATTGCGGCCTTCTGGAGCACAAATGCTTTAATAGTGTCACGGATTTCCCAATCCGTCTTTTCTCTTACTTCCAGAAAAACAATCCGTTAATTAATTACTTCTTTATACTGCACACTACTAATTACAGGTCAACTAAACACTTATTTCATTAATCGCTATCTAAATCACTTTGATATCTCCAACTAAACACTTTAATTCAGACTGTATTACAAGACTTATACAAGACTAACTAACTCGGCCGTTTATTCTTCTTTTATAGACCCAACGAATATTCCAGATATATTCCAGTATCTCTAGATCCCTTTTCTCGTACGACTGGAACGCTTCTCGTCGATTCTCGATTTTTCCAGGCCGATCTCGATCACGGCATGTTGTTTGTTTACCAGAATGGCGTAGGGGCGATCGGGGCAATCTTAGGCAATTCGCGGTACCACAGTCGTCGGTTTGGGAGTGAGTGGGGCAAATTCCGTGACACTGCCCCCTCCTTAGGACCGATCGTCCCGATCGGATACACCTCTATACGGGGACAGACGCTCCAGATGGACGACCTTCATTTTACTCCTGGGAGTCCTTTGTATCCGGTAGACGACGTCATTGATTCTTTTAATGACGGTATAGGGGCCCTCCCAACGGTTCTGTAGTTTAGGCGATTTTCCTTTCTTCCGCGTGGGGTTGTACAGCCACACCAGGTCGCCTTGTTGGAATCCGACTGTATTGGCCCGGACGTCGTATCGAGTCTTCATGCGATCGCTCTCTAATCGCATTCGAGATCTGACTTGATCGTGTACGGCTGCTAGTCTTCGTTCTAGGTCATGGGTATAAGTGTCTGGCTCTGTGGGCTGTTCCGCAGGACGACCAAATACCAAATCTGCTGGAAGGCGAAGCTCTCTTCCAAAGATGATCCTTGCGGGAGTCTTCCCAGTCGTTTCATGGACAGCTGAGCGGTAAGCTAACAGGAAGAGTGGAATGAGCTTGTCCCAGTCTGTCTGGTTCTCGTTCACAAACATCCTCAGATTGGTTTCTAGTGTGGCGTTGAAGCGTTCCACCATACCATCTGACTGGGGATGCAGTGGGGTGGTCCTGGTTTTTCGGATTCCCATAAGCTCGCAGACCTTTCGGAACACACCTGATTCGAAATTTCTGCCCTGATCTGAATGTAGTTCCATGGGCACACCAAATCTGCAGAACAGGTTGTTGACTAGCGCTTCTGCTACGGTTGTGGTCTCTTGATTGGGAAGGAGTATACTTCCGGCCATTTGCTGAAGTAGTCCATGGCCACTAGTAGATATCGGTTCCCACTTTGGGTTTTCGGAAAGGGGCCAGCGATATCAATCGCAATCCTCTCAAACGGTGCTCCTACGATGTACTGGCGCATTTTGCCTCTGGAACGGGTCTTCGGTCCCTTGCTGGCTGCACATACGTCACATTTTCGGCACCAATCTTCTACATCCGTCCTACAGCTCAACCAGTAGAAACGCTCCTAATCTTCTGTAGAGTCCTATTGATACCGAAATGTCCACCCCAGTACCTCCATGTACTTCCTGCAGCACTTCCTTGACCCGTGTCCTCGGGAGTAGTACTTGTTTCTTGACCTCCGTTCCGTCATTGTTCTCCCATGCTCTTTTTAGGACACCGTCTTCCAACACCAAGGAATTCCATTGAGCCCAATAGCTCTTTAATGTTGGGCTTTTACTGCTGACTTCAGCCCATGAGGGTCGGTTGTTGGCTTCTTTCCAGTCTAGTAAGGGCTTGATGTCACAGTCAGCTTGCTGGTCTTCCCGAATCGCCGCTGAACTCCATCTGTCTTCAGGTTGGGCTGCTACCACCTTACAAGGAACTGATGAGATGTCCTCTTTCTTTTCAAGACTACTACAGTGTTTGCAGTTGACAGGACAGGGTCTCCTAGAAAGGGCATCTGCATTTCCATGTTTCCTGCCGGCTCGATGTTCAACAACAAAGTGATATTCTTGCAGCCGTTCCAGCCACCTGGCCATCTGTCCTTCCGGGTTCTTAAACTGCAACAGCCATTTAAGGAAGGGTGATCCGTTCTTAGAAGGAATTCTTGGCCATACAGGTATTTATGAAAGTGTTCTAGGCTCTTGACGATGGCAAGTAATTCTTTCCGAGTCACACAATAGTTCTTTTCGGCTTTTGACAGGACTTTACTGAAGTAGCCCACTACTCGCTCTTGGCCATCTTGTATTTGGGAAAGAACTCCGCCAATTCCAATGTTGCTTGCGTCCGTGTCCACTATAAATGGTTGTCCAGGTATTGGGTATGTCAAAATCGGGGTAGTGCAGAGGGCCTCTTTCAGCGTCTCAAAGGCTTGCTGGCATTTCGTCGTCCATTCGAACGGGATGTTGTCTTCTGTGAGTTTATGAAGAGGCTTGGCAATGTCCGAGAATCCTTGGACGAATCGTCGATAGTATGTGCATAGGCCAAGAAAACTTCGAACTTGATGTTTGTCTTTAGGAACCGGCCAGTTCTTTATGCACTCTGTCTTCTCCGGGTCTGTTTTCACACCGTGTGGAGTAATAATGTGGCCTAAGTATCTGACCTCCTTTTGGAACAGACTGCACTTCTTCGGGTTCAACTTCAGGTTTGCTGCTTTCAACTTCTTGAACACTTCGGACACGTTCTTCAGGTGCTCCTGGAAAGAGCGTCCCAGCACCACCACGTCGTCCAAGTAAATCAAGCAGGTCTCCCAATGCAGGCCATGAAGTACAGTTTCCATCAGTCGTTCAAAAGTGGCAGGGGCATTACATAGACCAAATGGCATTACATTGAACTGCCACAATCCATTTCCGGTAGTGAATGCTGTCTTTTCCTTGTCTTCTGGGCTGACCTCGACTTGCCAATATCCACTCTTTAAATCCAAAGTGGAAAACCATTGCGCACCAGCCAAGGTGTCCAGAGTATCGTCAATCCTCGGTAATGGGTAACTGTCTTTCTTGGTGACGTCATTTAATTTTCTGTAGTCCACACAAAATCGGGTGGAGCCGTCTTTCTTCTTGACCAGAACTACAGGAGAAGCCCAAGGACTCTGAGATGGCTCTATGGTGCCTTGATTTTGCATCTCGATTAACATCTTGTTAACTTCTTCTCGCTTGGCTAGTGGAAGTCCTCGTGGTGGCTGCTTTATAGGAGATGATGAACCAGTATCGATTCGATGCTTCACAACATTGGTTCTCCCAAAGTCGCCTGGTTTAAGTGCAAACACATCTTCATTTTCACGTAGCAGCTCTTCCAGTTGTTCCACCTCCGACTCTTTTAATCTCTGCTTGGCCCTATCCACGATGTCCCTTAGACATTCCGGTAGGCTGGTCTTATTTGGTTTCTTCTCCATTTCGTTGTTTTCTTTGAGTGTTCTGACCATGGTAACAGGTTCACAGACTCCTACTTCAGTTCCTTTGTAATTTTCTGTGGAAAGGTTTTCAGGTTAACTACCCGTACTATTGTCGTTTTCTCTGGTTTAATCAGTGTGCGGCCGGTGACTATAGATTTATTGAACAAATCCGGATTACTGGGTTCCACCACTCCTACACTGCAAGACATTTCCCCATCCATTACAGTGGCAACCAATGTTTCGGTCTGACCAGGTAGTACCACATCTTCTTTAACAACGAGTCTCCGTACAGCGTTATTCTCAGTGGTGGTCGTTAGCACTACTTCCTCACCCATTATCCGTAGCGTACCAGCATTCAAATCTAAGTTCACCCCTTTTGCTCGTAGTAAGTCTAGTCCGAGTATGACATTGTCCGATATATCTGCTACCAGGGCTCTGTGTTTGAATTTGACGTCTCCTAATTCTATGTCAAGCTCGCATTCCCCTTGACTGGCAGTTGTTGTCCATTGGCTGTTGTAAGGACATAACGCTTGGCAGGGCTCTTAATACGCCAATCACCAATAATATCCGGTCGTACAATAGTTCTTGCCGCTCCAGTGTCGATTACCATAGGGAACATACGACCAAAAATAATGCCTTCCACTAGCAAGGAGTCAGAGTCCTGGAGACGTGACAACGTAATTTCTTCTCGTGGGGCATGGTAGGAGGACGCAGCCGGCTTTTGCCCCGTTAAGCCGGCTGAACCTAGTTTTCCTGTGCAGCTGCCGCCTGGGAATCGCGCTTTTGCTGATCCGCGACCGGGGCCCTACACTGTCTCTTCAGATGTCCCGTCTGCCCACAGTTCCAACATTGGAGAGGGCGATCTCTTCGGCTGCCAGGTTGTTCTCTCTTCGGATTGGTAGTTGGGCTGAGTTTCTCAATGACCTCCTTCAACGTTTTGATTATGTCTCCATTTGCCATACTATCGCTGTTATCACTGATGGCCCGAACTTTAACATGTCTACCGGATGCCATCTTGGCTGCCTCAAATTCCAGTGCATGCGAAAGAGCATCATTCAACGTTTTAGGTCTAGCGAGCCGTAGTGCCTGCTGTGTTTCGCAATCTCTTAGGCCGTCGATAAACACTTGGATGGAGAGCTGATCTACAAATTCGGACGGGGCTGTTGGATATGCCAATCGAACCAGTCGAGCAACGTCTGTCTCAAAATGTTGTAAATTCTCTCCACTCTGCTGGTGACGATTTTCAATTGTGCCTGGTACACTTGCTGCAGGTGTTTATCCCCATATCTCATTTCCATATGCTGTTTCAGAAGGTCATAGTTACTCTGCTGCCCAGCAGGAACTCCTTGTAAGACGTCAAGAGCTTCCCCCCGTAGAGCAACTATCAGAGCAGTAGCTTTCTCACAATCAGACCATTCGTTTGCGGCAGCTGCTGCTTCAAACTGGCGCAGATATACATTCCAGGAAACCCTGCCGTCGAATTCAGGAGGCTTCGTTTTCTGAGTTCGGATAACAGATCCTTCTGATTTGATTACGCCCTCCTTTCTTATTTTGTCAGTTTATGTCGAAGCTCTTCACAGGTTCCTCTAACCATGTTTATTTCTTCGTCGATTTCTTTTCTTTGTTCTAACAGTTTCTCCTCTACTGTATTTTCTAATTTTCTAACTTCGCCTGCATTTCGGTTGTCTGAGCTCTCATTTCCTGTTGTATTATCTGCATTTGATCTTCTAATTTCTTTTCTAACTTCTCTTGCATTATTTGGGTCTGATCTTCAATTTTATGCCCTTGTTCTTCGAATTTTTCTTGCATTGTCTTCGTCTGGTCTTCCATTTTATGCCCTTGTTCTTCTAATTTATTTTGCATTGTTTGTCCCTGTTCTTCTAATTTATTTTGCATTGTTTGTCCCTGTTCTTCTAATTTCTCTTGCATCGTCTTCGTCTGGTCTTTCATTTCCTGTTGCATTGCCTGCATCATTTCTAACAGTTTCGCCAATTGTGCATCCATATTGACTTGGCTTCTAGTTACAGGCATTCACTCTATTTGGAAAGTTCTAGAATGTCCTCGAATGTGTTTGTAAATGTCACCGTTGACTTCCTTACAATGAAACGAGTGCAGTGATATGCCACACTTGGGTCTTTGTGTCACTTCGGTAGAAAGTTCTAAAATGTTCGAGAATGTCCTGCGCAAATACCACCGTTCACTTCCTTGAGTCACAACGAGTGCGGCGATATGTCACACTTGGGTCTTTGTCTCACTCCCGTACAAAGTTCTAGAATGTTCGAGAATGTCCTTCGCAAATACCACCGTTCACTTCCTTGAGTCACGACGAGTGCGGTGATATGCCACACTTGGGTCTTTGTCTCACTCCCGTACAAAGTTCTAGAATGTTCGAGAATGTCCTTCGCAAATACCACCGTTCACTTCCTTGAGTCACGACGAGTGCAGTGATATATCACACTTGGGTATTTGTCTCACTCCTGTACAAAGTTCTAGAATGTTCGAGAATGTCCTTCGCAAATAGCACCGTTCACTTCCTTAAGTCACGACGAGTGCGGCGATATGTCACACTTGGGTCTTTGTTTTACTCCCGTACAAAGTTCTAGAATGTTCGAGAATGTCTTTCGCATACCACCGTTCACTTCCTTGAGTCACGACGAGTGCAGTGATATGTCACACTTGGGTCTTTGTCGCACTCCTGTACAAAGTTCTAGAATGTTCGAGATTGTCCTTCGCGAATACCACCGTTCACTTCCTTGAGTCACGACGAGTGCGGTGATATATCACACTTGGGTATTTGTCTCACTCCTGTACAAAGTTCTAGAATGTTCGAGATTGTCCTTCGCGAATACCACCGTTCACTTCCTTGAGTCACGACGAGTGCAGTGATATGTCACACTTGGGTCTTTGTCGCACTCCCGTACAAAGTTCTAGAATGTTCGAGATTGTCCTTCGCGAATACCACCGTTCACTTCCTTGAGTCACGACGAGTGCGGTGATATATCACACTTGGGTATTTGTCTCACTCCTGTACAAAGTTCTAGAATGTTCGAGATTGTCCTTCGCGAATACCACCGTTCACTTCCTTGAGTCACGACGAGTGCAGTGATATGCCACACTTGGGTCTTTATTCCACCCGCGCACAGGGTTCCAGAAAGTTCTTCAAACTTCCACTTAAATCCCACTTTGTGGACAGGGTTCCAGAAAGCTCTTTAAAACTTCCAACTAAATCCCACTTCTGACACCAAATTGTCACGGATTTCCCAATCCGTCTTTTCTCTTACTTCCAGAAAAACAATCCGTTAATTAATTACTTAATTAACTACTGCACACTACTAATTACAGGTCAACTAAACACTTATTTCATTAATCGCTATCTAAATCACTTTGATATCTCCAACTAAACACTTTAATTCAGACTGTATTACAAGACTTATACAAGACTAACTAACTCGGCCGTTTATTCTTCTTTATAGACCCAACGAATATTCCAGATATATTCCAGTATCTCTAGATCCCTTTTCTCGTACGACTGGAACGCTTCTCGTCGATTCTCGATTTTCCAGGCCGATCTCGATCACGGCATGTTGTTTGTTTACCAGAATGGCGTAGGGGCGATCGGGGCAATCTTAGGCAATTCGCGGTGCCACAGTCGTCGGTTTGGGAGTGAGTGGGGCAAATTCCGTGACAATAGCTTTGCTGGAATTACCCCAGAGTGCTACTACATAAGTCAAGCGGCTATGGATCAGAGCAAAGTACACAACTCTCATGACATTATCATCGATAGAAGGTCGCAACTGCCTCATCACAAATATTTGGGTGGAGAGCTTTGAACAAAGGTTGCTAATGTGATCAGCCCAATTCAAACTGGGATCAAGAGTGATTCCAAGTAATGTTACGGTATTCGTTTTGGTAAAGAATTTATCTGAAGTGAATGTTATGCTCTGCGTTTTGGAGATATTAAGTTTCAATTTATTTGCTGAAAACCATGATTCGGCCAGCTTAAAACTGTCTATGCTCAAATTTACAGATTTTGGAGTTAATAAAGTCGTATCATCAGCAAATAGTATGCAAGAACTATTAGGAATGTTTGTAGGCAAATCATTTATATAAACTAGAAAGAGTAGCGGTCCCAACACAGACCCTTGTGGCACCCCACTTAACGTGGGAAGCAAATCTGATTGGGTGCCATCAACAGTAACATACTGCTGTCTGCCAGTCAGATATGAGTGAAAAAGCTGCAATTCTCTACCACGAATACCATAATATTCAAGTTTAAGTAGAAGGATGTCAACGTCAACACAGTCGAATGCCTTTGTAAGGTCACACAATGTAGCATGTGTTGGTGAACAGTTATCTAGTCCCTCAACCACTTCACTCAGAATTGCCAATAGAGCCCTAGTAGTGGAAAACCCCTTCCTAAAGCCAAATTGATAAGGAGATAGTATGGATTTACTCTCAAGATATGAGAGTAATTTCTCTTTTATAAGATTTTCAAATATTTTAGATATAATGGGCACAATGGCTATAGGTCGAAAGTTGTCAACTGCGTCAATGTCTCCTTTCTTGTGCAATGGCAAAATTTTTGTAATTTTTAAAGATACAGGCCAAATACCATCGCCTATGCACTTATTAAATAGTATAGTAAGTGGACCAACAAGAAACTCCAAGGATGTTTTCATTATACGGCTGTTTAATCCATAATAATCGAGGCAACTAGAATTTTTTAAATGTAAGATGGATTGACGGACGTCTGTTTCTAATATTGCTGACATAAAAAAGGAGGAAGTCGGTTTAGTATAGTTACTTAAGAACGTAATAGGATTAAAATTACATGAATCAACTGAACTAAGAATAGTGTTAGAAATTGTAGAGAAAAACTTATTAAAATCATCTGGGGATATAGCCGATTTAATCGAGCTATTTCTACCCGGTCGTTCCGAATTAATAATACTCCAAACAGTTTTGCACTTATTTTCAGAGTTACAAATTAGATCAGCATAGCTACGACGTTTCGCGTTCTTTATTGCCTTTCTGTACATTTTACGCATATGGCAGTAATGTAACCAGTCTTCCTCAGAGTTAGATTTATTAAATACTCTTTTACTACTATTAAGATTACGTCTCATTAGTTTAAGTTCCTTGTTAAACCACTTGACCCCTATTTTATCAGTAACAGTGGTTAAGGGAAAACTATTATCTACAATTTGCACAAATCTATGAACAAAAATATTAGTTACTTCATTAGAATTAGAGAAGGTAGGAATATGTGTGACCAGTTTTCTAATTTCAAATTATCCAAAAATTTAACAATATTAGAAGTATTTATGTTACGTCTGGATACACCAGCGTTTAATTCCGATACACATGTATTGAAACAACCTTTAACGCGTACGAAAACTCCCACATGATCAGAAATATTCATATCCAAAATACCAGTTTCGATGCTATCATAGTGAATATTAGTTAAAACATTGTCAAGACACGACTTGGTGATCAAAGTTATTCTGGTTGGTACATTGATAAAATGCTTTAAACCATACATCAAAAACAATTTTTTAGATCATCAATGTAATCAGTACCCAAGCCAAAGTCCACGTTAAAGTGTCCAGTTACAATAATGAACTTATACTTGCGCGAAAAATCATCAACCGCATTTGAAATGCAGTCTTTAAAAACAGACAGGTCGCCATTAGTAGATGACCTATAAACAACTAATAATAGGCAATTAGTACCTCTAATTTCAGCTGCACATAGCTCAGCATGAACATCACAACAAAAAGTAGTCACATCTACATATTTCAGTGAAACCTGAAGTGAAGTAAAAATTGCCACACCGCCATGACGATTTTTCCCTCTTCTACAATAAGATGACACCAGTCGATAGTTAGGTATATTGATCATACTTAAATAGTCATGCTCGAGCCAGTGCTCAGATACACATAAAATATCAAAAGGATTACTCTTCAGAGCAATAACTAGTTGGTCAATTTTGTTGGAGAGGCTTTGGACGTTGACATGAAGTATCGAGAAATCAAATACTATAGTATAGTTAGTAGTGTTAGTAGGCAATACTTTGTTAATCTGAGGATTAAATAATTGACCCTCTTTGTGGACTTGGCATAGTTCATTAATTTGAGATTGAACATTTATGTTGTCATTAATCGTCAATGGTTTCATATAGCACAGAGAGTCAATCATTTTAGAAGAACGATCCTGATGGAGCCGGTCTCGGAGGAGAAGGTTTTGGAGTGTTGAAACGCCTTCCCCGAAAAAACTGATTTAGAAAGATACCGCTGGGCCAAATTTCAGATTTTATTATTTTATCTGCTTCATCTTTGGGCACTGATATTTTAAAGGACGAATACTTAGATGGGTTTCGTGAATTAAGTTTTTCAACTTGAATTTCCGGAACCACTGCGCGAAGATATTCTTGTAGTACTCCTTCTTCCGTGTTTGGATCCCAATTAGTTGTATGGTAGTGTTTCAGTGGCATAATATTAGCCGACTTTAGCATAGTGTTGTTAGACAAACCATTTGCACCACCACAAGGATATTCCTAGACTTCCTTCGCGGCAAAGATCTATTTCCCCGCGAACTTCCCGGTTCGTCATTGTTTATATAAATTACATCACTGCATACTTTATTCGATTGAGCTAGGTGTACTGCGTGGGAGACAGCTGCAGGAGTAATATTGGTGATCGCTTTTTTGGAATGGCGCCGTTGGAACAATTAGGTTGGGTCGAAATCTGGTCTGCATGGACTGCTGGCAAATTGAAAGACATAACTGCAGATCCGGTGACGTTCTCTCTTAACTTCAACTCTTTACTGAGATAAGATACTTGTTGCTGTAAGGAATTTATAGCAATAGATTGGTTCTGTATAGTCAAATCCTTTTGCTTTATTAGTTCTTCCAGGTGTCTAATCTTCAATTCGTTAACATTAAGTAAAAAACTCTCCAATATTGGAGATAAGTCATCCTGTCCTTCATTGATGGATGTAGTGTTGGTGTTTTTCTTACATGGAATGTCAGTACAACAATTTACTGTTTCATCATCAATAAATTCTACGGCCTTTAATACATTTAAGCAGCTTTTGTGTGACACAGTGCGGCAGACGATACATTTGAGGCCAGTCTGAACGGAGCTTTTACATCTTTTACACTTATTAGAGGTTGATGATTTAGAATTATTTTTAGACATATTTAAATATTAAATCAAATCACAGTACCTATGCAACCTTTGGTGGAATAGGTTTGCTCCGTAAAATATAAAAAGGACAAAAACAGTTTGTTTACTAGCAAGATATCAATGGCGACACTGAATGAAATATCCAAATCCACACAAACAGTGAAAATTACAGCTGCTATTATTACAGTCAAGTCACTATAAACTTAGAACACAAATACATAACGAGTTAAAAAATTTTGAATCACTTATACCCGGTGCCGGCCGTCGATGTGTCAGGCCAACCACCTGACACACCTGAGTGGACCGATGAACTAAGGGACGATCTTCTGATCTGTTATGAAAGCAGCGAGCCCGGGCGAAGGGGATACATGGCGCGGATGTATGCTCGGTGCTCACCGCACAAAATCTGCGGGATTATGTATCCTACCTTCGTCGCAGAGGCTATGAGAGGCGTCCTCAACTAAGGGTGAATAAAGTGGTTGAAGAGCCACGGAATGATCCCGCAGAGGCGCCGCGCTTCATTCCCGCGAACAGGACGACCTGAGCACCCGTCGGGGGTTGCCTTTTATAAAACCCCCGAAGCCCGCAGATCTGGCTCGAGTGGATACTGCGCTCCGTGAGGATCTCCCAGAAGAGGCTGACATCTGGCGCGTCAATAGCGCTGTGTACGAGGCCGCTGAACTGCTGACTCGGGTGGAGAGAGGGCGTGAAAATGCCGTTTCTCGACAAGAGAGAGCACGGCGGCGAGTGCACAAGATGGAGGCTAAGATCCGGTCGGCGAGGCAACACGCGTTCCGTATCCAATGTGTGATCGACTACGTGGAAGCCAATAGGGCTTTCACACCTAAGGTGAGACGCATAGCTACTTCCCTTAGACGGGTCCATCATACCCTGAATCGAGTGGTGCTGCTCACTGCTGCCATTATCCGTTGCACTTCGTCGTACCCGGGGTTACAACTGGACTACCAGGAGACCGGAGGCATAAGGTCACCCATTTGTTCTATATGGATGACCTTAAACTCTACGTCTCCGGAGAGAGGGATTTAAATCAGTCCCTCAGAGTGGTACATGAGTACACGCAGGCGGTTGGGATGGAGTTCGGGCTGGACAAATGTGCACTGGTTCATCTCAAGAGAGGACGATGCGGTCCATATGGAGAGGACGCCCAGCTCATAGACGGAAGCATCTTTCATTATCTAGATGCCGGAGAGTCGTACACCTATTTGGGTGTCCCACAGCGGGGCACTCATGAGGTGGCAACGGTAAAAAACGCTCTCCGCGGCAGGTATCGGCACCGCCTCCGACAGATCTGGTCTTCGGAGCTGTCGGGTAAGAACAAGGTGAGTGTCACAAATATGCTTGCCGTTCCGATCCTTCTCTACTCCTTTGGAGTAGTGAAATGGACACAAGAAGAGCTGAGGCAACTCGATGTAGGGACCCGTAAAATGATGCATCTCCATCGGAGTTTGCATCCAAGATCGTCCATTCCGCGGCTATACTTCCCAAGAAATCGGGGAGGCCGTGGACTCTTGAGTTTGGAGTGTCTCCAGGGCAGAGTGGTTTTGGAGGAGGCCTGCAAAGTCATCAGGAGCTCGGATCCCTTCTCTGCATGGTCCAAGACCATGAAGCAGCAGGGATAGGAGCGTTTGTGTATAAGGCAGCGAGAAGAGCAGCCGATGAACTTGGTCTCGTGTTCGATACTGAGCGGGAAAATCCAGACTCTGTCACCGAGTCGGATCCTGCTCAGTTAAAAGCTCCTAATTAAAGCTGCAGAAACGCGTCATCTTCTGCAGCTACATAAGGATAAGCCAATGCATGGTCTCTTCTACCGTCATCTAGAGGGGCTTGGCTTATCTGAAAGGCTGACCTTTGCTTTTGAGGTCAGCGGGGCTGAACTCTGAGACCGAGGGATTCATAATGGCTTGCCAAGATGGTGTAATTAACACACTCGTCTATCGTAGTCGTGTCTTGGGTATCGAGGTTCCTGATACCAGCTGCAGGGCCTGCCGCCAGGCGCCGGAGACGCTTATGCATCTCCTGTCGGCCTGTCCGGTATATGCGGCCACAGCGTATATCCAAAGACACGATTCAGCCTTACGGGTGTTGTATTATCATTTACGACACTCGTATGAGATAGACGAGACGCCAGTGCTGCCTTATGCTCCGGGGGATATAGAATCCGTAGTGGGAATGAGAAGTGCCGAATTTATTGGAACTATTCATTCCCCACCCTCAGGCAAATCCAAGCCAATAAGCCTGATGTAGTCCTCCTCGACCACCAGCTTAGGACGATGTTTGTGATTGAGTTCTCGGCTCCCGCAGAGAACAACATCGTCCTAAAAGAGGAGGAAAAACGGAGGAAATATCGAGATCTTCTCTCCGAGCTCCGCAGGCTGTATCCAGACCACTATGTTAAGATTGTGGTGCTAATTATAGGCGTCCTGGGTGGAATGAGACATACGTTGCTTTCTGACTTAAAGATCATACCGGCTTGTCGAAATTCGGCAGAGATCTTAGCCGGCAGAATGCAGAAGGCAATCGTCCTTGGTTCGCTACGTCTGCTCAGAACACACGATTTACGGGCGCAATGATTACTGACTCCACGGAGTGGAGAGTGGTCATTGCTTGACTCTCCAGAACATCTCCGAATGTGTCGGAGCCTCGGAAGGTGTTTACTGGAAAAAATAAATAAATAAATAATAATAATAATAATCGTCCCGATCGGATACACCTCTATACGGGGACAGACGCTCCAGATGAAGAACCTTCATCTTACTCCTGGGAGTCCTCTGTATCAGGTAGACGACGTCATTGATTCTTTTAATGACGGTATAGGGGCTCTCCCAACGGTTGTGTAGCTTAGGCGATTTTCCTTTCTTCCGCGTGGGGTTGTACAGCAACACCAGGTCACCTTGTTGGAATCCGACTGTATTGGCCCGGACGTCGTATCGAGTCTTCATGCGATAGCTCTCTAGTCGCATTCGAGATCTGACTTGGTCGTGTACGGCTGCTAGTCTTTGTTCTAGTTCATGGGTATAAGTGTCTGGCTCTGTAGGCTGTTCCGCAGGACGACCAAATACCAAATCTGCTGGAAGGCGAAGCTGTCTTCCAAAGATGATTCTTGCGGTAGTCTTCCCAGTAGTTTGATGGACAGCTGAGCGGTAAGCTAACAGGAAGAGTAAAATGAGCTTGGCCCAGTCTGTCTGGTTCTCGTTCACAAACATCCTCAGATTAGTTTCTAGTGTGGCGTTGAAGCGTTCCACCATACCATCTGACTGGGGAGGCAGTGGGGTGGTCCTGGTTTTCCGGATTCCCATAAGCTCGCAGACCTTTCGGAACACACCTGATTCGAAATTTTTGCCCTGATCTAAATGTAGTTCCATGGGTACACCAAATCTGCAGAACAGGTTGTTGACTAGCGCTTCTGATACGGTTGTGGTCTCTTGATTGGGATGGGGGTATACTTCTGGCCATTTGCTGAAGTAGTCCATGGCTACTAGCAGATATCGGTTCCCACTTTGGGTTTTCGGAAAGGGGACAGCGATATCAATGGCAATCCTCTCAATGGTGTTCCTACGATGTATTGGCGCATTTTGCCTCTGGAACGGGTCTTCGCTCCCTTGCTGGCTGCACAGGTATCACATTTGCGGCATCAATCTTCTACATCCGTCCTACAGCTTAACCAGTAGAAACGCTCCCTAATCTTCTATAGAGTTCTATTGATACCGAAATGTCCACCCCCAGTACCTACATGTACTTCCTGCAACACTTCCTTGACCCGGGACCTCGGGAGTAGTACTTGTTTCTTGACTTCCGTTCCGTCATTGTTCTCCCATTCTCTTTTTAGGATAACGTCTTCCAACGCCAGGGAATTCTATTGAGCCCAATAGCTTTTTAATGTCGGGCTTTTACTACTGACTTCAGCCCAAGAGGGTCGGTTGTTGGTTTCTTTCCAGTCTAATAACGGCTTGATGTCACAGTCAGCTTGCTGGTCTTTCCGAATCGCCGCTGAACTCCATCTGTCTTCAGGTTGGGCTGCTACCACCTTGCAAGGAACTGATGAGATGTCCTCTTTCCTTTCAAGACTACTGCAGTGTTTGCAGTTGACAGGACAGGGTCTCCTAGAAAGGGCACCTGCATTTCCATGTTTCCTGCCGGCTCGATGTTGAACGACAAAGTGATATTCTTGCAGACGTTCCAGTCATCTGGCCATCTGTCCTTCAGGGTTTTTAAACTGTAGCTGCCATTTAAGAGAAGCGTGATCATTTGATACATGGTGATTTTCCGGGTTGTTATGCCGTGACCTCGGTAACTGGTAGCTGCCAGAAACAGGGTTAAAATGCACATCCCCACAGAGTAGTTAGTTTCACAAAATATTATTAATACCTAAAAATAAATAAAACCTTTTACATACAGTTTAAACATTATTCAAGTAGGTATTGTCATATTTAATTCATTGACAGGCTAATGTCACTTTTGTCATTGTCGATATTTAATTTCAAATAATTTTAATTTATATAATAATTTTTAGTTAGATATTTGATTCAACTTAAAGGAGGCCACCTGAAGAAGCAATCCTAAAAATGCAGAAATTGGTCAGATCTTATCTATTGTGGTTGAATTTTCGAGTTCCCACTGCCAAAAGTGAAGTTAGATATTTATAGAGTGTTTTCATTAAAGCAGGTTAGTAAATTTAGATAGATTAATTTCTTTAGATAATTATTGGATAGAGCTTTGTCTGTGGAATTGTTCATTAGCATATCCAGATGTTTGGTATCAGAGAACATACATATGGCTTCATTGATCGGTCAGTGGTCGCGCGGTTTAAGGCGTTAGTACTTGAATCGAGGTGACTAGACGGAGTTGGTTCGAGCCCAGCTGCCGGTAGACCGTAAATAAGCTATATTCGTGGAGAGGATTGACACCCTCTCTGTGGGTATGGTAGGGTGGAATAATGTTAGCTTGGGTCAATGTGAGAGATTGATGCCGGTTGATATTTGACCACCCCCCTAATTAATGAGGTTTTCCAGATTTTCCTCATTCCTGCACTGAATAGTGGTTAGGGCCTACCAACGTAAGTCGTTCCTGGGCGCAAATGCGGCCTGCTTAATAATAATATGCCGCCCCCTCTCCCGCCCAAGTCTCCGACTTCTGGGCTAATCCCTGTGATTAGAATGAGGGGTAGAGATATTATTATTATATTATTATTGATAGGAATTGTAGGAGATTTGATTTATATTAGCTTAAAATACCTTTATAATACAGTAAAGAACGAAGAAGAGTAATAAGTCTTTAATAGAATTTTAAATAACTCGACAAAGTTACATCAAATATGTGAAAAAATATATTTCAAAAAGATTAAATACGCCAATTGGAAATTCCTAGATGAGGCAGCGAATTTCTTAACTTTTTTCGCAAATTATAAAAAGGTTCTCCTAAACAAGTTGTCTATATGGCCACAGTGCACATATCCTAATGGTTGGTATGGGTTCCATGTCTGGTTATTGAGATTGACATACCAGAAGTCTCACCGGACGCCGCTGCTGGATATTTTTAAAGAAAAAAATGATCCAACACTGAATTTTATTAAAATAAAAATTGGTATTTTTAACAGCAAAACAAGTATTGCTGTTAAAAAATATATAGATATACAAGATAATGTAAAAATAATTCGATATTTTGTAGTTATAGTTACCAAACAAAAATCAAACAAAACTTAGATTAACTAAAATTAAAAGAATTTATTTTTGTTTCACAATATTGTTAATAATTTGTCGGGTAGAACGAAAAAGAAAAAAATAAACAAATAAAATAACATCAATAATATTATATAAATAATTAATATTGTAATATTGTCACACAAACGTGGGGCGAAATAAAAAAGGGTTAAAAAAGTGAAATTAAAATATAATAAAATATTGTAAATAAAATAACAATTTAAATAATGGATCTAAGAAGTGGTAAAGTTGTTAGAGAAGAAGAAAGCAGTTCTGAAGAATTGGAGAGTACAGAAGGCAGCAGTATGATTACTGGAATTGAGGAAAGGGGGGAGTAGGTATGGCGTCGCTTGAGACCTATCCCTCCACTTTCCTTTTAGGCCCCGCCCCTCGCTCCTCTCGACCAATCAGATTGCAGCATTATGGCGGGAAATTCAAACTGATTTGAAATTTGACAGTAGCGACCATTTGAAATTTGACAGTAGGGACCTAACCTAAGTTCAAACTGGCGGGATATTTAAAATTAGGCGGGGAAATTCAAACTAAGGAAAAAGGATCTAACCTAACAGAAAAAACATGCGCAGTAACTACCTAATCTATCAGAAAGATCATGTGCAATAGGTTAGAGAAAAAACATGCGCAGTTGGGACCTAATCTAACAGAAAAAACATGCGCAGTACGTCACACACACAATTTTTTGCTAATAACTAAAATTTGAAAACTGATTTGATTGGTTACTGTCACGTGACGTTATTTAAATGAAAAAAACTTTACTCTGTGCGCGATTTGAACCCGGGACCTCTCGCATGCAAAGCTGACGCGTTACCACGAGACCGCTATGGCTATTAACAAAAGGTTACAGTAACTGCGTAATATATGAATCAGAGAGCGCTTGAAGGCGTCCCACACCAAGCAGTCTGAGCTATAACAATGATATTAAATAGAAATATTTAAGATTTTACAGGTGCTAATTACAGGTGATATTAAATAATTAGAAATATGTATGAAAAAAAAACTGGTAGCGCTGGGAATCGAACCACAGACCTTTGTGGCAGCAGTGGAGGCAGATTCAAATTGGTAGAAGTGGCGGGAAATTCAATCTGGCGGGATATTTAAAATTAGGCGGGAAACTCAAACTGATTTGAAATTTGACAGTAGCGACCTAACGTAAGCTCAAACTAGCGGGATATTTAAAATTAGGCGGGAAAATTCAAACTGATTTGAAATTTGACAGTAGCGACCTAACCTAAGTTCAAACTCGCGGGATATTTAAAATTAGGTGGGAAATTCAAACTGATTTGAAATTTGACAGTAGCGACCTAACCTAAGTTCAAATTGGCGGGATATTTAAAATTAGGCGGGAAATTCAAACTGATTTTGAAATTTGACAGTAGTGACCTAACATAAGTTCAGACTGGCGGGATATTTAAAATTAGGCGGGAAATTCAAACTGATTTGAAATTTGACAGTAGCGACCTAACCTAAGTTCAGACTGGCGGGATATTTAAAATTAGGCGGGAAATTCAAACTGATTTGAAATTTGACAATAGCGACCTAAGCTAAGTTCAAATTGGTAGAATATTTAAAATTAGGCGGGAAATTCAAACTGATTTAAAATTAGGCGGGAAATTCAAATTAACGAAAGTGGCGGTAAATTCAAATTGGTTTAAAATTAGGCGGGAAATTCAAATTAACGAGAGTGGCGGTAAATTCAAATTAACGAGAATGGCGGTAGGTTCAAACTGGCGTGATATTTAAAATTAGGCGGGACATTCAAAGTGACAGAAGTGGCGGGGATACAATCAATACACGGGAGTTTTACTGTAGTATACGAGGTCAGATATTCATAATATCATAAGACTAAAATATACTGTCTTCAAGAATTATCTCATTAGAAGGAATATATACAGGACGTGTGAAAGATTTTTTTCTATAGAACTGGAATTTATAATTATATGTAAAGAATATGTATCAGACAATTAATATGTGTTCGATATACTGCATATGGAAATTATATAATTTATCTTTCTTAATGATTGTTTTAATAAAAAATGTTAGGTGTAGAATAAAAACTAAATGACTATAACGAGAATGTAGACACATCATGATATACCACATCTCTCATAATTAAATTTCAATAGACATAAATGAGAGTAAACAAAATCGTATATTTGCGAATATATATAATATGTAAATGCTTAATATCAAAATCAGTTGACGAAATCCATGTAAAATATTGATGTACTGCTATATGAATCGCCCTGTATAACGTTACATAACATTTATGGTGTTAACAATAATTATACTTTAAATGAGTATGTACTACATCAAATATGTACAATCGTTTTCAATATTAATGACAGACTTTTAAATGAATTTTGCTATTTATTTGGAACTACTGACGTATTGATAATGAAATCTACTCAACATTCAACATTTCACTTATAATAGCTAAGACATGATAATAGTAAAGATCTAGCCGGACTTAAACCACACTGGATTTGAATATGGTCATTAAGAGAGAAAACACTATTTAGTTCCCATCGTGCAGCTTCTTCATATTTTTCGATAATTTCATCCAAAGCTTTCACATACTATTCATTAGATTTTCCGCTAACTAGTGTCGGCGAGATGGAAAAAAGAAGTCACGTGACGAAAAAAGGACAACAGCTACAGAAAAAATGACAACGATGACATAAACGTAACATAAACGTGACATAAATGTGACATAAACGTGACATAAATGTGACATAAACGTGACATCGTGACATAAATGTGAAATAAATGTGGTATAAATGTGACATAAATGTGACATAAACGTGACATAAACGTGACATAAATGTGACATAAACGTGACATCGTGACATAAATGTGAAATAAATGTGGTATAAATGTGACATAAATGTGACATAAACGTGATATAAACGTGACATAAATGTGACATAAACGTGACATAAACGTGACATAAATGTGACATAAACGTGACATAAACGTTACATAAACGTGACATAAATGTGACATAAACGTGACATCGTGACATACATGTGACATAAACGTGACATAAATGTGACATAAACGTGACATAAATGTGACATAAACGTGACATAAACGTAACATAAATGTGACACAAACGTGAAATAAACGTGACATAAATGTGACATAAACGTGACATAAATGTGACATAAACGTGACATAAATGTGGCATAAACGTGACATAAACGTGAAATAAACGTGACATAAATGTGACATAAACGTGACATAAATGTGACATAAATGAGACATAAACGTGACATAAATGTGGCATAAACGTGACATCGTGACATTAATGTGACATAAACGTCACAGAAAAAAGGACAACGATGACAGAAAAAGGACAACAGCTACAGAAAAATGACAACGATGACAGAAAAAAGATAAAAAAAGGATAACAAAAGGATAGATACTGCAAGTATATAGTCATTATATCACCGCGAATAAACATGTATGTGTGCGATATATGCTCCAAGGAATTTGTAAATAGAAGTGGACTTAGTCGCCACGTTAACAAACATAAATCTAAAACATTTCCTTGTAACACTTGTGGAAAGAAATTTACGAGACGGGACAACTTATTAACTCACAGGAAAAACAAACATCATCAGATAAATAATAGTAAACTGCTCGTCGACATGAAAGAACCAAACAGAAAATATGTATTAGGAATAGAAGATAGTATCCATTATGAGAATAAAGAAAATGGTGAAGATTCTAATATACTGGTAAACGAGCTACGATATTACATAGAAGAATCTGGTTTCAGCATAGAACATCGTCTACGTAGGAATATTATTACCAAGTTACAAAATATGGGAATAAGTCAGTAACTTAATATATAATAATGTGAGCTACACTAAAGATCCTGAGAGAAGACTTCAGCAGTTTAACCAATCCAGAACCAACTTATACAACAAACAAGCCACATAGAATTATTAGATATACAGAGGGTTATATAAAACAGCGTATCTTCCAACGAAAAATACTTCACATAAATTATAATAAAACAGAACATTGTAAATTCATTGAAATTAAAACAGGGTTTCCATATTTCTGCAGTTCTTCAAGGCACATGACCAGTAGGATGTTTTCAAACCAAACTAGGGGGTCTTCATCGCTACATAATATCTTTTTTATAATTGTAACTAAAGTATCTGTTTCTTCAACGTTAGGCAGCTCTTGCACCTGGTTACACATGTCTCTGAATTTGGCTGCTTCGTAGCAGTAAGATATAAAATCATAGTATCCAATATTTCGTCTGTCACGTCTGCATGAGGAGGCGACTCTGTTGGTCTTTGAGGTTAGGAGTGCATTCTAAGCAGTTGCAGGCTCTCCCCAATCGCATTCTTTGGACATGTTTTTGAAATCGCTAAGTCACCTAAACCTGCGTTTATCGTACCAGCAGAAATTGATGTCTTGGTTTTACTGATAAATTATATTTCAGTAGATCATATAGTCTTAGTTTGCAAATTTATATTTTCCTCTCTGACATTTTACCGCTATGCACTAAAATGATGCACCCTTATTCATGTTGTCTGACAGTAATCTTAACTCAAAACAGTTTCTTTTATTAGTTTAACATACATCGGTAACACAAAATCTGTCTACTGAAATGGATATTGTATTACACTGTGCAACCAGTGACGTTTACAACCAGTTTATTAAACATTGCATAATTGAGACTGTCTGCAGTGAAATCCACAAACAAGGTAGTCTCTTCTTTATGGTGAAAACAATATATACTGAAGGAAGTGACAATACCAGAAATTGCTTTTAAATGGTCACTTGAGATTGAAATTATGCCTTACCAATCTACTAATACAGTATTGATAGAAAAAATTATATTGGTGTGATTGTTTGAGAATACTATCAATATGTACAAAAAAGAAAGGTTACAACAGTTAAATGGTGTTAAGGAATCAGTATATCCTTCAATAAAGATCGGATTTAAAATTTACTTGATATTAGATAGTTTTGTCAGTAAATATTATCCATATATGCATTATTCAGATACTTACTGCTTTTCATCGGAGAATATCAAGTAATAAAACAATTATCTATTGCATTGATGGAGCTATTACAAAATCAACATATTATGCTAAGAGTGATACACTTCGACATCTGTCATTCAAGAAGAATCCAAGAAGATGTACTGGAAATTTCATTAATCGAAAAATCAGAATCAAAAATAATATTCAGCGGTATGACAAAACTAAGAATATTTCTAAGCTGTTTGTAGATACAAGAATTAAAGTGAACTGCGACTGAAACGCAAAATGATCAATATGTTAAGCACTTTTTAAATAACGAAGGGTAAAATTGGAGTTTGTAGATATTGCAATTAAGTCAGGACAGCTTTTGAGGAAAATTCGGTCAACAGTCAAACCCAAAAACTGTTAGAAACCCTTGTGAACTGTTTAGTATGTTCGCAGACTCGAATATATTTTAATACACTGATTGTCAGCCTTTACCGATTGTAGATGTAGTTATAGTCGCATATGACACAGTGCTGGTAAGATTAAAAAATAAAATGGTATTAATTATTGTGTATCAAGACCTGTGGACTTCGATGTATCCACAAGTGAATTTATTGGAGATATAATCGATGAATCAGAATCATTCAGGCTCGAACAGTCATATCGCATAATATGTAGGTAGTGAGTCTAAAAATACACTTATAAAGTAAAGTAAAAGGCATTTTCTTGAACTGTGAGCTTCACAATTGGTAAAAAGGTATGGTTCTTAATGGACTCCGGTATATGTCGCGTCTAAAAATATTTGGCCAACAAAAGAACACGAGGTGAATATAAAGATTAAGTTTTGGGTATCATGTGTTTGTCTTATAATTTGTTATAATTAAATTATTACGTAATATTAATATTTGTATTACTTTGAAATTATATAAGTATGGGGAGTCTAATAAAAAATAAATAATCCATTCCTGCATATTCTTTCACCTCTTCTCCTTTCATATCTGGCATTTTTAACTAATATACGTGTAATGTTTTATCAAAATCATTTAAATAAATTATAAATGCTTTCTTGATAAATATTTGTTTTATATTGCAGGTGGAACAAAGGTAATATATTTGCATTGTGAGTGTCATGTTACCGTACTACTATTACACTACTATTAATGTTGCTGATATAAAATTGTATCAAGGCCACCCATTGGAACTAAATTGTATATAATATTTCAAGAAGATACAGTGTGTTATTTTAAAGCTGTTTTACTGTGGATTCATTACTGTTTTTGAAACTATTTTTTAGTTTTAGACCCCCGTTTCTTATTGCTTTTATAACTATTTTTACCTGCTTACAACTGTTTTAGACAACTTTTGAGTTCTAACAGATTTTAAAACTGCAATGTAAATTGATACCTATGTGAAGGTCACAGGTTAATGAATGTATTACATCCGGTATTGCATCATTTCTAAACATCTGCATTTGTTCTATGTCAGCAAAAATTACTACTTTATTTCATAACTAGCGTTATCTTTTCTTAATTTTGAAGGTAGGATATAATACCATGTTAGTAATAAGTATATCATTTCTAAAAAATAAAATTCCCCTCTGCCTATTTAAAGTGGTGGGGATT
This sequence comes from Monochamus saltuarius, assembly GCA_025584915.1. Taxonomy (NCBI): domain Eukaryota; kingdom Metazoa; phylum Arthropoda; class Insecta; order Coleoptera; family Cerambycidae; genus Monochamus; species Monochamus saltuarius. Next base: position 39,668,641 of record CM046724.1, read on the forward strand.
ACTCCATAAAATAATGTTAGGAAAAATTTGAAAACAGTCGAAAACAAGCAGTGTTGTGTATACTAGTAAAAATAATATTGAGTTATAATGTGTAACCAAACAAAGCCAGAATAAATCTATAAATGATACTGCAGGAAACAACTACTCCGCGGGCTAATACCCCGACCGGCATTGAATTATACCTGCAGTATCTGTGTGAAACAGCCAAGAACCCTTGTCGGCCACTCCACCAGACATAGACCGGTTTCGGGCTTGTTAGCCCTCATCAGTATGCCATAGGTGAGATGACCGACAATTGAACTGGCTGTTCCTTCATATGTAGTTTCACATATAAATCGAGTGCCGGTGAGATGTAACTGGTCTGCTACTTCCTGCTCGGCCTAAGCGGCTCGACTTGCAGAAAGCGACCTACAATATCGTAGGTACTTAACGGCAGACCTCTCGCCCTGGGCGATGCGCCATTAAATCTATAAATGATACTGCAGGAAACAACTACTCCGCGGGCTAATACCCCGACCGGCATTGAATTATACCTGCAGTATCTGTGTGAAACATCTCACCTGCACTCGATTTATATGTGAAACTACATATGAAGGAACAGCCAGTTCAATCAAGGGGCGATCGGGGCAATCTTAGCATTTAGCGATACCACCGTCGTCGGTTTGGGATTGAGTGGGGCAAATTCCGTGACACTGCCCCCTCCTTAGGACCGATCGTCCCGATCGGATACACCTCTATACGGAGACAGACGCTCCAGATGGACGACCTTCATCTTACTCCTGTGAGTCCTCTGTATCCGATAGACAACATCATTGATTCTTTTAATGACGGTGTAGGGGCCCTCCCAACGGTTCTGTAGTTTAGGCGATATTTCTTTCTTCCGCGTGGGGTTGTACAGCCACACCAGGTCACCTTGTTGGAATCCGACTGTATTGGCCCGGACGTCGTATCGAGTCTTTATGCGATCGCTCTCTAGTCGCATTCGAAATCTGACTTGATCGTGTACGGCTGCTAGTCTTCGTTCTAGCTCATGGGTGTAAGTGTCTGGCTCTGTGGGCTGTTCCGCAGGGCGACCAAATACCAAATCTGCGGGAAGGTGAAGCTCTCTTCCAAAGATGATTCTTGCGGGAGTCTTCCCAGTAGTTTCATGGACAGCTGAGCGGTAAGCTAACAGGAAGAGTGGAATGAGCTTGTCCCAGTCTGTTTGGTTCTCGTTCACAAACATCCTCAGATTGGTTTCCAGTGTGGCGTTGAAGCGTTCCACCATACCATCTGACTGGGGATGCAGTGGGGTGGTCCTGGTTTTCCGGATTCCCATAAGCTCGCAGACCTTTCGGAACACACCTGATTCGAAATTTCTGCCCTGATCTGAATGTAGTTCCATGGGCACCCCAAATCTGCAGAACAGGTTGTTGACTTCTTTCCAGTCTAGTAAGGGCTTGATGTCACAGTCAGCTTGCTGGTCTTCCCGAATTGCCGCTGAACTCCATCTGTCTTCAGGATGGGCTGCTACTACCTTGCATGGAACTGATAAGATGTCCTCTTTCCTTTCAAGACTACTACAGTGCTTGCAGTTGACAGGACAGGGTCTCCTAGAAAGGGCATCTGCATTTCCATGTTTCCTGCCGGCTCGATGTTCAACAACAAAGTGATATTCTTGCAGCCGTTCCAGCCATCTTGCCATCTGTCCTTCAGGGTTTTTAAACTGTAGCAGCCATTTAAGGGAAGCGTGATCCGTTCTTAGAAGAAATTCTTGGCCATACAGGTATTTATGAAAGTGTTCTAAACTCTTGACGATGGCAAGCAATTCTTTACGAGTCACACAATAGTTCTTTTCGGCTTTTGACAGGACTTTGCTGAAGTAGCGCACTACTCGCTCTTGGCCATCTTGTATTTGAGAAAGAACTCCACCAATTCCAATGTTACTTGCGTCCGTGTCCACTATAAATGGTTGTCCGGGTATTGGGTATGTCAAAATCGGGGTAGTGCAGAGAGCCTCTTTCAGCGTCTCAAAGGCTTGCTGGCATCTCGGAGTCCATTCAAACGGGATGTTGTCTTCTGTCAGTTTATGAAGGGGCTTAGCAATGTCCGAGAATCCTTGGACGAATCGTCGATAGTATGTGCATAGGCCGAGAAAACTTCGAACTTGATGTTTGTCTTTAGGAACCGGCCAGTTCTTTATGCACTCTGTCTTCTCCGGGTCTGTTTTCACACCGTTTGGAGTAATAATGTGGCCTAGGTATCTAACCTCCTTTTGGGACAGACTGCACTTCTTCGGGTTCAACTTCAGGTTCGCTGCTTTTAACTTCTTTAACACTTCGGACACGTTCTTCAGGTGCTCCTGGAAAGAGCGTCCCAGCACCACCACGTCGTCCAAGTAAATCAAGCAGGTCTCCCAATGCAGGCCATGAAGTACAGTTTCCATCAGTCGTTCAAAAGTGGCAGGGGCATTACATAGACCAAATGGCATTACATTGAACTGCCACAATCCATTTCCGGTAGTGAACGCGGTCTTTTCCTTGTCTTCTGGGCTGACCTCGACTTGCCAATATCCACTCTTTAAATCCAAAGTGGAAAACCATTGCGCACCAGCCAAGGTGTCCAGAGTATCGTCAATTCTTGGTAGTGGGTAACTGTCTTTCTTGGTGACGTCATTTAATTTTCTGTAGTCCACACAAAATCGGGTGGAGCCGTCTTTCTTCTTGACCAGAACTACAGGAGAAGCCCAAGGACTCTGAGATGGCTCTATGGTGCCTTGATTTTGCATCTCGATTAACATCTTGTTAACTTCCTCTCGCTTGGCTAGTGGAAGTCCTCGTGGTGGCTGCTTTATAGGAGATGATGAACCAGTATCGATTCGATGCTTCACTACATTTGTTCTCCCAAAGTCGCCTGGTTTAAGTGCAAACACATCTTCATTTTCACTTAGCAGCTCTTCCAGTTGTTTCACCTCCATCTCTGTTAATCTTTCCTGGGCCCTATCCACGATGTCCCTTAGACATTCCGGTAGACTGGTCTTGTTTGGTTTCTTCTCCATTTCGTTGTTTTCTTTGAGTGTTCTGACCATGGTAACAGGTTCACAGACTCCTACTTCAGTTCCCTTTGTAATTTTCTGTGGAAAGGTTTTCAGGTTAATTACCCGTACTATTGTCGTTTTCTCTGGTTTAATCAGGGTGCGGCCGGTAACTATAGATTTATTGAACAGATCCGGATTACTGGGTTCCACCACTCCAACACTGCAAGGCATTTCCCCATCCATTACAGTGGCAACCAATGTTTCGGTCTGACCAGGTAGTACCACATCTTCTTTAACAACGAGTCTCCGTATAGCGTTATTCTCAGTGGTGGTCGTTAGCACTACTTCCTCACCCATTATCCGTAGCGTACCAGCATTCAAATTTAAGTTCACCCCCTTTGCTCGTAGTAAGTCTAGTCCGAGTATGACATTGTCCGATATATCTGCTACCAGGGCTCTGTGTTTGAATTTGATGTCTCCTAATTCTATGTCAAGCTCGCATTCCCCCTTGACTGGCAGTTGTTGTCCATTGGCTGTTGTAAGGACATAACGTTTGGCAGGGTTCTTAATACGCCAATCACCAATAATATCCGGCCGTACTATAGTTCTTGTCGCTCCAGTGTCGATTACCATAGGGAACATACGACCAAAAATAATGCCTTCTACTAGCAAGGAGTCAGAGTCCTGGAGACGTGATAACATAACTTCTTCTCGTGGGGCATGGTAGGAGGACGCAGCCGGCTTTTGCCCCGTCAAGCCGGCTGACCCTAGTTTTCCTGTGTAGCTGCCGCCTGGGTGTCGCGCTTTTGCTGATCCGTGATCGGGGCCCTACACTGTCTTTTTAGATGTCCTGTCTGTCCACAGTTCCAGCATTTAAGAAGGCGATCCCTTCGACTATCAAATTGTTCTTTCTTTGGCCCAGTAGATGGGCTGAATTTATCAATAATCTCCTTTAGCGTCTTTATTAGGTCTCCATTCGCCATACTATCGCTGTTATCACTGATGGCCCGAACTTTAACATGTCTACCGGATGCCATCTTTGCTGCCTCGAATTCCAGTGCATGTGAAAGAGCGTCATTCAACGTTTTAGGTCTAGCGAGCCGTAGTGCCTGCTGAGTTTCGCAATCTCTTAGGCCGTCGATAAAAACTTAAATGGAGAGCTGATCTACAAATTCGGACGGGGCTGTTGGATAAGCCAATCGAACCAGTCTGGCAACATCGGTCTCAAAATGTTGTAAATTCTCTCCACTTTGTTGGTGACGATTTTTCAATTGTGCTTGGTACACTTGCTGCAGGTGTTTATCCCCATATCTCATTTCCATATGCTGTTTTAGAATGTCGTAGCTATTCTGTTGCCCAGCAGGAACTCCTTGTAAGACGTCAAGAGCTTCCCCTCGTAGAGCAACTATCAGAGCTGTAGCCTTTTCATAGTCAGACCATTCGTTTGCTGCAGCTGCTGTTTCAAACTGACGCAGATATACATTCCAGGAAACATTGCCGTCGAATTCAGGGGGTCTCGTCTTCTGAGTTCGGATAACAGGTCCTTCCGATTTGATTACGCCCTCCTTTGCTATTTTGTCTAATTTATGTCGAAGCTCTTCTCTAACCTGGTTTATTTCTTTATCCATTTCCATTTTTTGTGCTAACAGCTTCTCTTCTACTTGTGTCACTTTATCTAACTGCTCCTCTAGTTTTTCTTCTACTTGTGTCACTTTATGTCACTGATCCTCTAGTTTTTCTTCTAGTGTATTCTCTAATCTTTCTAACTTTATCTGCATTTCTTTCGTCTGATTTTCCATTTTACGCCCTTGTTCTTCGAATTTCTCTTGCATTGTCCGTCCCTGTTCTTCTAATTTCTTTTCCAATTTCTCCTGCATCGTTTGGGACTGATCTTCGATTTTGTGCCCTTCAAATTTATTTTGCATAGCCTGTCCCTGTTCTTCTAATTTATCTTGCATCGTCCGTCCCTCTTCTTCTAATTTCTCTTGCATCGTCTTCGCCTGGTCTTCCATTTTATGTCCCTGCTCTTCTAATTTGTTTTGCATTGTCTGCATCATTTCTAATAGTTTTGCCAGTTGTGCACCCATATTGACTTGACTTCTAGTTACAGGCCTTCACTCTATTTGGAAAGCTCTAGAATGTCCAGGAATGTGTTTGTAAATGTCACCGTTGACTTCCTTACAATGATACGAGTGCACTGATATGCCACACTTGGGTCTTTGTCTCACTTCGGTAGAAAGTTCTAGAATGTTCGAGAATGTTCTTCGCGAATAACACCGTTCGCTTCCTTAAGTCACGACGAGTGCGGTGATATGTCACACTTGGGTCTTTGTCTCAGTTCGGTAGAAAGTTCTAGAATGTTCGAGATTGTCCTTCGCAAATAACACCGTTCACTTCCTTAAGTCACGACGAGTGCGGTGATATATCACACTTGAGTCTTTGTCTCACTTCGGTAGAAAGTTCTAGAATATTCGAGAATGTCCTTCGCGAATAACACCGTTCACTTCCTTAAGTCACGACGAGTGCGGTGATATGTCACACTTGGGTCTTTGTCGCACTCCCGTACAAAGTTCTAGAATGTTCGAGATTGTCCTTCGCGAATAACACCGTTCACTTCCTTAAGTCACGACGAGTGCGGTGATATGCCACACTTGGGTCTTTGTCTCACTGCCGGATAAAGTTCTAGAATGTTCGAGATTGTCCTTCGCGAATACCACCGTTCACTTCCTTAAGTCACGACGAGTGCGGTGATATGTCACACTTGGGTCTTTGTCTCACTCCCGTACAAAGTTCTAGAATGTTCGAGATTGTCCTTCGCAAATACCACCGTTCACTTCCTTAAGTCACGACGAGTGCGGTGATATGCCACACTTGGGTCTTTGTCTCAGTTCGGTAGAAAGTTCTAGAATGTTCGAGATTGTCCTTCGCAAATACCACCGTTCACTTCCTTAAGTCACGACGAGTGCGGTGATATGGCACACTTGGGTCTTTGTCGCACTCCCGTACAAAGTTCTAGAATGTTCGAGATTGTCCTTCGCAAATACCACCGTTCACTTCCTTAAGTCACTACGAGTGCGGTGATATGCCACACTTGGGTCTTTGTCTCACTGCCGGATAAAGTTCTAGAATGTTCGAGATTGTCCTTCGCGAATACCACCGTTCACTTCCTTAAGTGACGACGAGTGCGGTGATGTGTCACACTTATGTCTTTGTTTAACTCCCGTATAAAGTTCTAGAATGTTCCAGATTGTCCTTCGCGAATACCACCGTTCACTTCCTTAAGTCACGACGAGTGCGGTGATATGCCACACTTGAGTCTTTATTCCACCCACGCACAGGGTTCCAGAAAGTTCTTCAAACTTCCACTTAAATCCCACTTTGTGGACAGGGTTCCAGAAAGCTCTTTAGAACTTCCAACCAAATCCCACTTCTGACACCAAATTGTCACGGATTTCCCAATCCGTCTTTTTCTTATTCTCAGAAAAACAATCCGGTAATTAATCACTTCTTTATTAACTACTGAACACTACTAATTACAGCTCAACTAAACACTTATTTAATTAATCGCTATCTAAATCGCTTTGATCTCTCTAACTAAACACTTCACTTCACACTGTAATACAAAACTAATACAAGACTAACTAACTTGGTCGTTTATTCTTCTTTTATAGACCCAACGAATGTTCCAGGTATTTTCTAGCATATCTAGACCCATTTTCTCGAGCGACTGGAACGCTTCTCGTCGTTTCTCCAATATTCTAGTACGCTCGATTCACGGCATGTTGCTTGTTTACCAGAATGGCGTAGGGGCGACCGGGGCAATCTTAGGCAATTCGCGGTGCCACAGTCGTCGGTTTGGGAGTGAGTGGGGCAAATTTCGTGACAATATTATGTAGCGATGAAGACCCCTAGTTTGGTTTGAAAACATCCTACTGGTCATGTGCCTTGAAGAACTGCAGAAATATGGAAACCCTGTTTTAATTTCAATGAATTTACAATGTTCTGTTTTATTATAATTTATGTGAAGTATTTTTCGTTGGAAGATGCGCTGTTTTATATAACCCTCTGTATATCTAATAATTCTATGTGGCTTGTTTGTTGTATAAGTTGGTTCTGGATTGGTTAAACTGCTGAAGTCTTCTCTCAGGATCTTTAGTGTAGCTCACATTATTATATATTAAGTTGCTGACTTATTCCCATATTTTGTAACTTGGTAATAATATTCCTACGTAGACGATGTTCTATGCTGAAACCAGATTCTTCGATGTAATATCGTAGCTCGCTTACCAGTATATTAGAATCTTCACCATTTTCTTTATTCTCACAATGGATACTATCTTCTATTCCTAATACATATTTTCTGTTTGGTTCTTTCATGTCGACGAGCATTTTACTATTATTTATCTGATGATGTTTGTTTTTCCTGTGAGTTAATAAGTTATCCCGTCTCGTAAATTTCTTTCCACAAGTGTTACAGGGAAATGTTTTAGATTTATGTTTGTTAGCGTGGCGACTAAGTCCACTTCTATTTACAAACTCCTTGGAGCATATATCGCACACATACATGTTTATTCGCGGTGATATAATGACTATATACTTGCAGTATCTATCCTTTTGTTATCCTTTTTTTATCTTTTTTTTGTCATCGTTGTCATTTTTCTGTAGCTGTTGTCCTTTTTCTGTCATCGTTGTCCTTTTTTCTGTCACATTTATGTCACGTTTATGTCACGTTAATGTCACATTTATGTCACGTTTCTGTCACATTTATGTCACATTTATGTCACATTTATACCACATTTATTTCACATTTATGTCACGATGTTACGTTTATGTCACGATGTTACGTTTATGTCACATTTATGTCACGTTTATGTCACATTTATGTCACGTTTATGTCACGTTTATGTCACGTTTATGTCATCGTTGTCATTTTTTCTGTAGCTGTTGTCCTTTTTTCGTCACGTGACTTCTTTTTTCCATCTCGCCGACACTAGTTAGCGGAAAATCTAATGAATAGTATGTGAAAGCTTTGGATGAAATTATCGAAAAACATGAAGAAGCTGCACGATGGGAACTAAATAGTGCTTTCCCTCTTAATGACCATATTCAAATCCAGTGTGGTTTAAGTCCGGCTAGATCTTTACTATTATCATGTCTTAGCTATTATAAGTGAAATGTTGAATGTTGAGTAGATTTCATTATCAATACGTCAGTAGTTCCAAATAAATAGCCAAATTCATTTAAAAGTGTGTCATTAATATTGAAAACGATTGTACATATTTGATGTAGTACATACTCATTTAAAGTATAATTATTGTTAACACCATAAATGTTATGTAACGTTATACAGGGCGATTCATATAGCAGTACATCAATATTTTACATGGATTTCGTCAACTGATTTTGATTTTAAGCATTTACATATTATATATATATTCGCAAATATACGATTTTGTTTACTCTCATTTATGTCTATTGAAATTTAATTAAGAGAGATGTGGTATATTATGATGCGTCTACATTCTCGTTATAGTCATTTAATTTTTATTCTACACCTAACATGTTTTATTAAAACAATCATTAAGAAAGATAAATTATATAATTTCCATATGCAGTATATCGAACACATATTAATTGTCTGATACATATTCTTTACATATAATTATAAATTCCAATTCTATAGAAAAAAAATCTTTCACACGTCCTGTATATATTTCTTCATTATCTTGAAGACAGTATATTTTAGTCTTATGATATTATGAATATCTGACCTCGTATACTACAGTAAAACTCCCGTGTATTGATTGTATCCCCGCCACTTCTGTCACTTTGAATGCCGCGCCTAATTTTAAATATCCCGCCAGTTTGAACTTACCGCCACTCTCGTTAATTTGAATTTACCGCCACTTTCGTTAATTTGAATTTGCCGCCTAATTTTACACCAGATTGAATGTACCGCCACTCTCGTTAATTTGAATTTCCCGCCTAATTTTAAACCAATTTGAATTTACCGCCACTCTCGTTAATTTGAATTTCCCGCCTAATTTTAAACCAATTTGAATTTACCGCCACTCTCGTTAATTTGAATTTCCCGCCTAATTTTAAATCAGTTTGAATTTCCCGCCTAATTTTAAATCAGTTTGAATTTCCCGCCTAATTTTAAATATTCTACCAATTTTAACTTAGGTTAGGTAGCTACTGTCAAATTTCAAATCAGTTTGAATTTCCCGCCTAATTTTAAATATCCCGCCAGTCTGAACTTAGGTTAGGTCGCTACTGTCAAATTTCAAATCAGTTTGAATTTCCCGCCTAATTTTAAATATCCCGCCAATTTGAACTTGGGTTAGGTCGCTACTGTCAAATTTCAAATCAGTTTGAATTTCCCGCCTAATTTTAAACCAGTTTGAATTTCCCGCCGCTTCTACCAATTTGAATTTGCCGCCAGTTCTGTCACAAAGGTCCGTGGTTCGATTCCCAGCGCTACCAGTTTTTTTTCATACATATTTAATATCACCTGTAATTAGCACCTGTAAAATCTTAAATATTTCTAATTAATATTATTGTTATAGCTCAGACTGCTTGGTGGGATTGCCTTCAAGCGCTCTCTGATTCATATATTATGCAGTTACTGTAACCTTTTGTTAATAGCCATAGCGGTCTCGTGGTAACGCGTCTGCTTTGCATGCGAGAGGTCCCGGGTTCAAATCGCGCACAGAGTAAAGTTTTTTTCATTTAAATAACAACGTCACGTGATAGGAACCAATCAAATCAGTTTTTAAATTTTAGTTATTAGCAAAAAATTGTGTGTGTGACGTACTGCGCATGTTTTTTCTGATAGGTTAGGGAGGGGCGGGGCCCTACTTTGGCACGTGACAGTAATTACCTAATTTAAATCACGGTGTCAAATTTCAAAACAAAAAGGTGTCAAATTACAAATTTTCCCACGGTCCAAGAAATTTTCCCACGGTCCAAGAAATTTTCCCAGTCTCAAGTGACCCCCTACCTACTGGAGGGGGGGAAAGAAAGCAAGAAAACAAGAAGGAAGTGTAGAAATGATAAGTGTAATGGCAATGTTACAAAATATGAAGAAAGATATGGAAGAAAGACAAGTATTTTGTGGGGCCTCCACTTCACTGTGCACAACACTCACTGTTCGCACTACTCTGCCACAAACTCGTCACCAGCAGGGTAGTACCTGCTCGCGTCGTTGCTCGGCACTCGAGTTTTGTTACCCTTAGAGGGTATATCCAACGCAACGAGCCGATCACAGCGCGCAACCCCATCTCAACTACCCCATTGACTGATCCAGGTAGATATACCCCAGAGCCTCCAGGAGCGCATAAAACGGCGCGCTCCGCAGCAGCAGCAACCAGTCCGTTCCAGTAGTCGTACTGTGCAGATCACGCAATTGTGTCTTTGTGTTAGTGCCCTTCGGCCATCAGCAATTTACAAGTGCTCCGTCGAGTAAGGCTCCTTTGAGCAGATCATTCTACAAAACCGTCGCCGTCGCGACGAAACGCAACGAATCTCATATTCACCTACGCCAGTGTTGCGTCATCTCCAGCCGCTTCATTGTCTAGGAGACGGGTTTTACCAGAACAACTTCCTGACGCCCGTACAACTCTGCCTGTACATAAATACGAATTAGTGCTCCGATTTCCACAAATAAATTCTGGATTGAATTTACGAACCCCAAACACACCCTGAGAACTTAGCTAGCCCGCCTACAAGTTAAACGCTCTTCCCATAGTGATGTCAGAGCAAATCCCACGCAAAAAACGCCATTTTACAAATGAGAGGGCGTTTAAAAAGGACTGGAGTGACTGATGCAGGGTGCGGTGAGCGCCCTCGTTTTATCCCCTCAGAAAGCATGGTGTATATCTGGCGCAACGACCAATGAGGTTGTGCGCTGCTTAGGAAGGTTGTGGTTGGTCGCACCCCCAGACTAAACTCGAGCTCAGTTTAGCCCCGATACTGCAGGAGCATCATAGCGTTTCAGTGCTCCTGACTACCAAAGACCAACAATTAACATCGGAGAAGTTCCAGACTGCTCCTTGAGTAACAAAGAAGGTAGCAAATTGTACAAAAATTGATTTGAATTAGTTTAAGCGCCTTTACAATACAGTAAATAATATTATTCAATATGTTTCGACAATCAGAACGTAACTGTAAAATACTATTAAAATCATTTTTTCTCATATATATAAAATACTCTTACCCTGAGTAATCCGTCAAAGTGAAAGTATTGTCATTATATTTGGTGCCATATGAGATCAATGTTCCATAATTCAAATTATCTGAGGTTTGTATCCACAGACATGCTGTTATCTGAAAAAGTAGAAAAATTGAATATAGATATATTAATATTAAATAGATTTATCAACATTAAAAATCATAATAAAATTCATAGTTAAGACTGCATAATAAATTACAGTCTAAACAAATCATTTATCTTACTGATAATATTACTAAAAATATTCATCATTCTAAATGTTCTTCAGACAATAAAGTTACTATACCCAAAACATGTGAAAATTCTCTAGTAGGTCCCTTGCAAGTTTTACTTTTAATTTTAGTTTTATTTCTAATGTTTCATTAACATTTTATTATTTGTCAGTTAACGAATCGTAATTTGTATGTAAAATTTAAAAAAAATATGTAAATATCAATATACCTATAATAGAATATTTGATTTTCAAACGTGTCTTGTTAGCATGATGGACAGGGATGATAAACGCATAAATTATTATTGTCTACATTTTAATGTATGAAATGCATGTCAGTAATCTTACTTTGACATTTTACAGTAGCATAAGTAGAGAATCCTAGATATTGGACATTAACAATTTAAGGTAAATTATAATATTAAAATAATTTTAAATTACTACCAACATCATTGTCTGCGCGTAGAAAATGGTGTATATTATGTAAATAATATAGGTTGAGTGATGCTCGGCGTAACGTTAACACGGGTGACAAAGACCTCGGAATTATATTTCAATATTGGAGGATAAAAATATTGTGTTTAGACAAACATAATGTCACGGAATTTGCCACACTCATTCCCAAACCGACGACGGTGGTATCGCGAAATGCTAAGATTGCCCCGATCGCCCCTACACGATTCTGTTAAACAAACAGAATGCCGCTGATCGAGATGGGCCTGGAAAGATCGGGAATCGACGAGAAGCGTTCCAGTCGTTCGAGAAAATGGGTCTAGACATGCTAGAAAATACCTGGAACATTCGTTTGGTCTATAAAAGAAGAATAGACGGCCGAGTTAGTTAGTCTTGTATTAGTCTTGTATTACAGTCTGAAGTGAAGTGTTTAGTTAGAGAGATCAAAGCGATTTAGATAGCGATTAATTAAATAAGTGTTTAGTTGAGCTGTAATTAGTAGTGGTCAGTAGTTAATAAAGAAGTGACTAATTAACGGATTATTTTTCTGGCAATAGAAAAAGTCGGATTGGGAAATCCGTGACAATTTGGTGTCAGAAGTGGGATGTAACTGGAAGTTTTAAAGAGCTTTCTGGAACGCTGTCCACAAAGTGGGATTTGAGTGGAAGTTTGAAGAACTTTCTGGAACCCTGTGCGTGGGTGGAATAAAGACCCAAGTGTGACATATCACCACACTCGTTGTGACTTGAGGAAGTGAACGGTGGTATTCGCGAAGGACAATCTCGAACATTCTAGAACTTTGTACGGGAGTGAGACAAAGACCCAAGTGTGACATATCACCGCACTCGTCGTGAGTCAAGGAAGTGAACGGTGGTATTCGCGAAGGACAATCTGGAACATTCTAGAACTTTATACGGGAGTTATACAAAGACACAAGTGTGACATATCACCGCACTCGTCGTCACTTAAGGAAGTGAACGGTGCTATTTGCGAAGGACATTCTCGAACATTCTAGAACTTTGTACGGGAGTGAGACAAAGACCCAAGTGTGACATATCACCGTACTCGTCGTGACTCAAGGAAGTGAACGGTGGTATTAGCGAAGGACAATCTGGAACATTCTAGAACTTTATACGGGAGTTAAACAAAGACACAGGTGTGACATATCACCGCACTCGTCGTCACTTAAGGAAGTGAAAGGTGCTATTTGCGAAGGACATTCTCGAAAATTCTAGAACTTTGTACGGGAGTGAGACAAATACCCAAGTGTGACATATCACCGCACTCGTCATCACTTAAGGAAGTGAACGGTGCTATTTGCGAAGGACATTCTCGAACATTCTAGAACTTTATACCGAAGCGAGACTTATACCCAAGTGTGGCATATCACTGCACTCGTTTCATTGTAAGGAAGTCAACGATGACATTTACAAACACATTCCTGGACATTCTAGAACATTCTAAAGAAAATAAAGTGGATGCCTGTAACTAGAAGCCAAGTCAATATGGATGCACAACTGGCAAAACTGTTAGAAATGATGCAAACGATGCAAGAACAGGGACGTATGATGCAAGAAAAGTTGGAAAAACAAGCGAAGACAATGCAACAGGAAATGAGAGACCAGACAAAGACGATGCAAGAGAAATTGGAAGATCAGTCCCAGACAATACAACAGGAAATGAGAGCTCAGACGAAAGAAATGCAGACAAAGTTAGAAAAATTGGAGAATACACTAGAAGAAAAACTAGAGGAGCAGTCACATAAAGTGGAAAAACAAGTGGAAGAGAAACTGATAGAACAAAGAAAAGAAATCAACGAAGAACTGTTAGCACAAAAGAATGAAATAGACGAAGAAATAAACATGGTTAGAGAAACCTGCTAAGAGCCTCGACATAAATTAGACAAAGTAACAAAGGACGGCGTGATCAAATCAGAAGGGCATGTTATCCGAACTCAGAAAACGAAGCCTCCTGAGTTCGATGGCAAGGTCTCTTGGAACGTCTATCTGCGTCAGTTCGAAGCGGCAGCTACGTCAAACGAATGGTCTGATTGTGAAAAGGCTACTGCTCTAATAGTTGCTCTCCGAGGGGAAGCTCTTGACGTCTTACAAGGAGTTCCTGCTGGGCAGCAGAATAACTACGACATTTTAAAACAGCATATGGAAATGAGATATGGGGATAAGCACCTGCAACAAGTGTACCAGGCACAATTGAAAAATCGTCACCAGCAGAGTGGAGAGAATTTACAATATTTTGAGACCGATGTTGCCAGACTGGTTCGATTGGCTTATCCAACAGCCCCGTCCGAATTCTTAGACCATCTCTCCATTCAAGTTTTTATCGACGGCCTAAGAGATTGTGAAACCCAGCAGGCACTACGACTCGCCAGACCTAAAACATTGAACGACGCTCTTTCCCATGCACTGGAATGCGAGGCAGCCAAGATGGCATCCGGTAGACATGTTAAACTTCGTGCCATCAGTGATAACAGCGATAATATGGGAAATGAAGACATAATCAAAACATTGAAGGATAAACTCAGCCCAACTACCGGATCAAAGAAAGAACAATCTGATAGTCGAAAGGATCGCCTTCTTAAATGCTGGAACTGTGGACAGACAGGACATCTAAAGAGACAGTGTAGGGCCCCAGTCGCGGATCAGCAAAAGCGCGACTTCCAACCGGCACCTGCACAGGTAAACTAGGGTCAGCCGGCTTGACGGGGCAAAAGCCGGCTGCGTCCTCGTACCATGCCCCACAAGAAGAAGTTGCGTTATCACGTCTCCAGGACTCTGACTCCTTGCTAGTAGAAGGCATTATTTTTGGTCGTATGTTCCCTATGATAATCGACACTGGAGCGACAAGAACTATTGTACGGCCGGATATTATTGGTGATTGGCGTATCAAGAACCCTGCCAAACGTTACGTCCTTACAACAGCCAATGGATAACAACTGCCAGTCAAGGGGGAATGCGAGCTTGAAGTAGAATTAGGAGACGTCAAGTTCAAACACAGAGCCTTGGTAGCAGATATATCGGACAATGTCATACTCGGACTAGACTTACTACGAGCAAAGGGGGTGAACCTGGATTTGAATGCTGGCACGCTACGGATCATTATCCGTATACCCATTGGTGAGGAAGTAGTGCTAACGAACACCACTCAGAATAACGGTGTACGGGACTCGTTGTTGAAGAAGATGTGGTACTACCTGCTCAGACCGAAACCTTGGTTGCCACTGTTATGGATCGGGAAATGTCTTGCAGTGCAGGAGTGGTGGAACCCAGTAATCCAGATTTGTTCAGCAAGTATTCGGTCAGTGGTCGCGCGGTTTAAGGCGTCAGTACTTGAATCGAGGTGACTGGATCGCTGTGGGTTCGACCCCTGCAGCCGGTAGACCGTATATAAGCTATATTCGTGGAGAGATTGGCACCCTTTCTGCGGGTATGGTAGGGTGGGAGAATGTTGACTTGGGTCAATGTGAGAGATTGATACCGGATGACATTTGACTACCCCCCTAATTAATGAGGTTTTCCAGGTTTCCCTCATTCCTGCACTGAATGGTGGTTAGGGCCTACCAACGTAGGGCGTCGTTCCTGGGCGCAAATGCGGCCTGCGTAATAATAATATGCCGCCCCCTCTCCCGCACAAGTCTTCGACTTCTGGGCTAATCCTCGTGATTAGAATGAGGGGTAGAGATATTATTATTATTATTATTAAGTCTATAGTCACCGGACGTACCCTGATTAAACCTGAGAAAACGACAATGGTACGGGTAGTGAACCTGAAAACCTCTCCACAGAAAATTACAAAGGGAACTGAAGTAGAGGTCTGTGAACCTGTTACCATTGTCAGAACACTCAAAGAAATCAACTAAACGGGGAAGAAACCAAACAAGACCAGTCTACCGGAATGTCTACGGGCCATCGTGGATAGGGCCAAGGAAAGATTAACAGAGATGGAGATAGAACAACTGGAAGAGCTGCTAAGTGAAAATGTGTTTGCACTTAAACCAGGCGACTTTGGGAGAACCAATGTAGTGAAGCATCGAATCGATACTGGTTCATCGTCTCCTATAAAGCAGCCACCACGAGGACTTCCACTAGCCAAGCGAGAAGAAGTAAACAAGATGTTAAGTGAGATGCAAAACCAAGGCACCATAGAGCCATCTCAGAGTCCTTGGGCTTCTCCTGTAGTTCTGGTCAAGAAGAAAGACGGCTCCACCCGATTTTGTGTGGACTACAGAGAATTAAATGACATCACCAAGAAAGACTGTTACCCATTACCAAGGATTGACGATACTCTGGACACCTTGGCTGGTGCGCAATGGTTTTCCACTTTGGATTTAAAGAGTGGATATTGGCAAGTCGAGGTCAGCCCAGAAGACAAGGAAAAGACAGCGTTCACTATGGGGAATGGATTGTGGCAATTCAATGTAATGCCATTTGGCCTATGCAATGCCCCTGCCACTTTTGAACGACTGATGGAAACTGTACTTCATGGCCTGCATTGGGAGACCTGCTTGATTTACTTGAACGACGTGGTGGTGCTGGGACGCTCTTTCAAGGAGCACCTGAAGAACGTGTCCGAAGTGTTCAAAAAGTTGAAAGCAGCGAACCTGAAGTTGAACCCGAAGAAATGTAGTCTGTTTCAAAAGGAGGTTAGATACCTAGGCCACATTATTACTCCAAATGGTGTGAAAACAGACCCGGAGAAGACAGAGTGCATAAAGAACTGGCCGGTTCCTAAAGACAAACATCAAGTTCGAAGTTTCCTCGGCCTATGCACATACTATCGACGATTCGTCCAAGGATTCTCGGACATTGCCAAGCCTCTTCATAAACTCACAGAAGACAACATCCCGTTCGAATGGACGCCGAAATGCCAGCAAGCCTTTAAGACGCTGAAAGAGGCCCTCTGCACTACCCCAATTTTGACATACCCAATACCTGGACAACCATTTATAGTGGACACGGACGCAAGCAACATTGGAATTGGCGGAGTTCTTTCCCAAATACAAGATGGCCAAGAGCGAGTAGTAAGCTACTTCAGCAAAGTCCTATCAAAAGCCGAAAAGAACTATTGTGTGACTCGGAAAGAATTACTTGCCATCGTCAAGAGCCTAGAACACTTTCATAAATACCTGTACGGCCAAGAATTTCTCCTAAGAACGGATCACGCTTCCCTTAAATGGCTGCTACAGTTTAATAATCCTGAAGGACAGATGGCCAGGTGGCTGGAACGGCTGCAAGAATATGCGAATATACGGTTGCACTTGGTTGTTGAACATCGAGCCGGCAGGAAACATGGAAATGCAGATGCCCTTTCTAGGAGACCCTGTCCTGTCAGCTGCAAGCACTGTAGTAGTCTTGAAAGGAAAGAGGACATCTCATCAGTTCCTTGCAAGGTGATAGCAGCCCAACCTGAAGACAGATGGGGTTCAGCGGCGATTCGGGAAGACCAGCAAGCTGACGGTGACATCAAACCCTTACTAGACTGGAAAGAAGCCAACAACCGACCCTCTTGGGCTGAAGTCAGTAGTAAAAGCCCAGCTTTAAAGAGCTATTGGGCTCAATGCAATTCCCTGGTGTTGGAAGATGGTGTCCTAAAAAGAGCATGGGAGAACAATGACGGAACGGAGGTCAAGAAACAAGTACTACTCCCGAGGTCCCGGGTCAAGGAAGTGCAGCAGGAAGTACATGGAGGTACTGGTGGTGGACATTTCGGTATCAATAGGACTCTACAGAAGAATAGGGAGCATTTCTACTGGTTGAGCTGTAGAACGGATGTAGAAGATTGGTGCCGAAAATGTGACATACGTGCAGCCAACAAGGGACCGAAGACCCGTTCCAGAGGCAAAATGCGCCAGTACATCATAGGAGCAGCGTTCGAGAGGATTGCCATTGATATCGCTGGTCCCTTTCCGAAAACCCAAAGTGGGAATCGATATCTGATAGTAGCCATGGATTACTTCAGCAAATGGCCGGAAGTATACCCCCTTCCCAATCAAGAGACCACAACCGTAGCAGAAGCGCTAGTCAACAACCTGTTCTGCAGATTTGGTGTGCCCATGGAACTACATTCAGATCAGGGCCGAAATTTCGAATCAGGTGTGTTCCGAAAGGTCTGCGAGCTTTTGGGAATCCGAAAAACCAGGGCCACCCCACTGCATCCCCAGTCAGATGGTATGGTGGAACGCTTCAACGCCACACTAGAAACCAATCTGAGGATATTTGTGAACGAGAACCAGACAGACTGGGACAAGCTCATTCCACTCTTCCTGTTAGCTTACCGCTCAGCTGTCAATGAAACTACTGGGAAGACTCCCGCAAAGATCATCTTTGGAAGAGAGCTTCGCCTTCCAGCAGGTTTGATATTTGGTCGTCCTGCGGAACAGCCCACAGAGCCAGACACTTATATCCATGAGCTAGAACGAAGACTAGCAGCCGTACACGACCAAGTCAGATCTCGAATGCGACTAGAGAGCGATCGCATGAAGACTCGATACGACGTCCGGGCCAATTCAGTCGGATTCCAACAGGGTGACTTGGTGTGGCTGTACAACCCCACGCGGAAGAAAGGAAAATCGCCTAAACTACAGAACCGTTGGGAGGGCCCCTACACCGTCATTAAAAGAATCAATGATGTTGTCTATCGGATACAGAGGACTCACAGGAGTAAGATGAAGGTCGTCCATCTGGAGCGTCTGTCTCCGTATAGAGGTGTATCCGATCGGGACGATCGGTCCTAAGGAGGGGGCAGTGTCACGGAATTTGCCCCACTCAATCCCAAACCGACGACGGTGGTATCGCTAAATGCTAAGATTGCCCCGATCGCCCCTACACGATTCTGTTAAACAAACAGAATGCCGCTGATCGAGATGGGTCTGGAAAGATCGGGAATCGACGAGAAGCGTTCCAGTCGTTCGAGAAAGTGGGTCTAGACATGCTAGAAAATACCTGGAACATTCGTTTGGTCTATAAAAGAAGAATAGACGGCCGAGTTAGTTAGTCTTGTATTAGTTTTGTATTACAGTCTGAAGTGAAGTGTTTAGTTAGAGAGATCAAAGCGATTTAGATAGCGATTAATTAACCCTCCGTTAGGCGCGTGGGTATTTGTTACATGGATAGTCGCGTTGTACCTCACAGATACATTAAAACAATTTAATGTTTTTAGTGAAAATATATATTTTGAGGGTTGTAAAACCATTAAAATATTGTTTATCATTTACAGTAAAACACGTATTTAGTAAAAATTATAACAATTTTATTTAAAAAAATACGCTGAAGCGACTAATGGTATATATACTCGTAAATCTAATACAAATTTCTGACTTGAGCTGGAACTTTTTATAGCAATTGAAAAATAAAATTTCAAATTTATTTTTTTATTTACACAACATAAACAAACATACGTTTAAATTATACAAAATTATTCAGAAGAATCATATTCCTCTACCTCTGGATTCAGACACTTGTCGCATATTGTTCTTGCGTGTAATTTTAAACATAAATGCACATCGCACTTTTGACATTTATATCCCGAAAGTGAATTCTTTTTTTCTAGGTAGCATGGCTGACATCTTTTTCTTTTTGTGGCTCCTGATATGCCAGCTACCGCTGAAGTTTCTTTTTCATCGTGTAGTGTTTCAGGCTGCTTGTATTTCTGCAACATACTTGTGATTTCTCTTGGCAAATTTGTCATTTGAGCTCTTCTATGTAGCTGTTCATTCAATAATTTTTTTAAATAGTCTCGCCGTCTACAAAATTTGTTTTTATTGCACAAAAAAAAGCAATACTACGAGGTAACTGCCGCCAATCGACTGTAACAAGAATGGGCGCATAGTATCTAGCAGGTACATATCCCAAGGCATGCCCAGTTTTACCTAATTAATAAAATTTCCAGGAAAGGTCTGGGTTTTATAATACTATAAAACTATTTAAAATATGTTACCTGAGGATTATTGCCAATTATAGAATTCTAGAATTAGTAGTTTTTGAGAAATTCTCATAAATATTAACAATGTATCTGTCAGATACATACGCGACTAACGGAGTGTTAAATAAGTGTTTAGTTGAGCTGTAATTGGTAGTGTTCAGTAGTTAATAAAGAAGTGACTAATTAACGGACTGTTTTTCTGGCAATAGAAAAAGTCGGATTGGGAAATCCGTGACAATAATTAGGTGAAAGGTTAAGGTAGGAAAAACTTAATATATAGAATCACTGAGAAGAACCAAAACCCCAAATTGTAAACCAAGATATAATTCTCAACGTGGTGAAAGGTTGATAAAGTTTTCATAAGGCTACAAACGGTAAACAAAGAAAGAAACCCAAAGTAACGGCAATAGGTCTGTATTCTGAAATATTGTCACAGTATTTGCCCCCATCGCACCCAATTTGGTGGCTGCTGGATTCACGACATAGTAGCGTGAAACTGGTAAATTGATAAACGATGATGCCGTCGATCGAGGAGCATTAGAAAGAATCGCAAGCCGCTCCAGAATGAATTCCAGAGCTACTAGAAAATAGTTAGAATATTTGCTTCGCCTATAAAGGAGAATAAGCGTACAGAGTGGGACAGTTTTTCATTTGGATATTTCGGTGAGGTCATTTGGAGATTCAGAGCGATTTGGATAGTGATTAATTAAATAACGATTAGTTTGGTTGTATTTAGTATTCAGTGGTGTACAGAGTGTCTAATAAAGATCAGTGAATAATTAACTAATTGTTTTTGGTTGTTTTGTTGGTAAAAGAAGAAGTTGGGTAGGAAACCCGTAACAATTTGGTGTCATAACTGGAATATGTTTGAAGAACTTTCTGGAACCGAAGGACAATCTCGACCATTCTAGAACTTTATACGGGAGTGAGACAAAGACCCAGGTGTGACATATCACCGCACTCGTTTCATTGTGAGAAAGTCAACGGTGATATTTAAAAATATATTCGTGGACATTCTAGACAATAAAGTCTATGCCTGTAACTAGAAGCCAAGTCAATATGGATGCACGACTGGCGAAACTGTTAGAAATGATGCAGACGATGCAAGAGAAATTAGAAGAATGAAGGCATATACTGGAAGACCAGACGAAAACAATGCAAGACAATTTTAAAGAACAAGGGTATAATTTGGAAGATCAGGTACAGACACTACAAGAGGAAATGAGAAAACAGACCAAAGAAATGCAGACGAAGTTAGACAAATACATAGAAATACACTAGAGAAAAGAACTAGAGAGCAGTCACACAAAGTTAAAACACACGTAGAAGAGAAACTGTTAGCACAAAGAAAGGACATATACGAAGAAATCATCTTAGAGAAACCTTAGAAGAGCTTCCACATAAACTAGACAAAATAAGAAAGGAGGGCGTAATCAAATCAGAAAGATCTGTGATCCTAACTCAGAAAACGAAATCCCCTTAATTCGACGGCAAATTAATGGTATGATTGTGAAAAAGCTACTGCTCTACAAGGAGTTCGTGCTGGGCAGCAGAATAACTACGACATTCTGAAACAGGAAATGGGAATGGGAATAAGCACCTGCAGCAAGTGTACCAGGCACAATTGAAAAATGGCCACCAGCAGAGTGGAGAGAATTTACAACATTGGCTTATCCAACAGCTTCATCCGAATTTTTAGACCAGTTCTCCGTCCAAGTCTTTACTGAGTCTAAGAGATTGCGCTATCCAGCAGGCGCTATGTCTCGCTAGACCTAAAACTTTGACGATGCCCTCTTGCATGCACTGGAGTTTAACATGTTAAAGTGCGGACCATCAGCGATAACAGCGATAATATGGAAAATGGAGACATAATCAAAACACTGAATGAGGTCATTGATAAACTCAGCCCAACTACTAGGTCAAAGAAAGAACAATTTGATAGCGCAAGAGATCGCCAACTTCGGACGGGATATCTAAAGAGACAGTGTAGGGCCCCAGTCGCAGATCAGCAAAGGTGCGACTCCCAGGCGGCAGTCACACAGGAAAACTAAAGCCGGCTTGACGGAGCGAAAGCTGGCTGCATCCTTTCATCAGGCCCCACGGGAAGAAATTACGTTATCACGTCTCCAGGACTCTGACACCTTGCTGGTAGAAGGTATTATTTTTTATCGTATTTTCTCTATGGTAATCGACACTGGAGCAACAAGAACTATTGTATGGCCGGATATTATTGGTGCTTGGCGTATTAAGAATCCTACCAAACATTATGTCCGTACAACAGTCACTGGACAACAACTGCCAGTCATGCAAAAATGCGAGCTTGACGTAGAATTAGGAAACGTTAAGATATATCGGAAGTGAACGAAGAGGTGTTTGCACTCATACCAGGCGACTTTGGAAAAACCAATGAAGCATCGAATCGACACTGGTTGATCGTATATATAGCATCCACCGCGAAGACTTTCACTAGTCGGGAAGAAATTAAGCAGATGTTAATTGAAATGCAAAATCAAGGCACGATAGAGCCCTCCCACAGTCCTTGGGCTTCTCCTGTAGTCAACCAAGACGGTCAAGAAAAAAGACGGCTCCACCCAATTTTGTGTGGACTACAGAAAATTAAATGACGTCACCAAGAAAGACAGTTACCCATTACCGATGATTGACGGTACTGTTGACACCTTGGCTGATGTGCACTGGTTTTCCACTTTGGATTTAAAGAGTGGAGATTGGCAAGTCGAGGTTAGCCCAGAAGACAAGGAAAAGACAGCGTTCACTACTGGAAATGGATTGTGGCAGTTCAATGTAATGCAATTTGGCCTGTGCAACGCTCCTACCACTTTTGAACGATTGATGGAGACTGTACTTCATGGCCTGCATTGAGAGACTTCTTGATTTACTTGGACGGTGTAGTGGTGCTGGGGTTATTTCCAAGAGCACATGAAGAACGTGTCCGAAGTGTTGAAAAAGTTGAAAGAATGCAAACCTGAAACTTATCCCGAAGAAGTGCAATCTATTCCAGCAGGAGGTTAGATAGCTAGGCCACATTATTACTCCGGACGCTGTGAAAACAGACCCGGAGAAGGCAAACTGCATAAAGAACTGGCCGGTTATTAAAGACAAACATCAAATTCGAACTTTTCTCGGCCTATAGTACCAACGGCTTATCTAAGAATTCTCGGATATTGTTAAGCCTCTTCATAAATTCACAGAAAACAACATCCCATTTGAATGAACTCCAAGATGCCAGCAAGCCTTTGAGGCGCTGAAAGAGGCTCTCTGAACTACACCAATTTTGACCTACCCAATACCTGGACAACCACTTATGGTGGACACGGACTCAAGCAACATTAAAATTAGCGGAGTTCTTTCCTAAGTACAGGCGAGGAGCGAGTAGTTGACTACTTCATCAAAGTTTTATCGAAATCCGAAAAGAAACTACTACGTGACTTGGAAAGAGTTAATTGCCATCGTCAAGAGCCTAGAACACATTCATAAGTATCTGTGCGGCCAAGAATTCCTCCTAAGAACGGATCATGCTTCCCTTAAATAACTACTACAGTTTAAAAACCCAGAAGGACAGATGGCCAGATGGCTGGAGCGACTGCAAGAATATCACTTTCTTGTCGAACATTGAGCAAACAGAAAACATGGAGACGCAGATGCCCTTTCTAGGAAACCTTGTCCGGCTAACTGCAAACATTGTAGTAGTCTTTAAAGAAATAACGGCATATCATTTGTTTCTTGCACGGTGGTGGCAGTCCAATCTGAAGACAGATGGAGTTCAGGTGCAATTCGGGAAGACCAGCAAGCTGACTGTGACACCAAGCCCTTAGTAGACTGGAAAGAAATCAACAACCGACCCTCTTGGGCTGCAGTCAGTAGTAAAAGCCCAATATTGAAGAGCTACCAGGCCCAATGGAATTCCCTGGTGTTAAAAGAGAGAGTCCTAAAAAGAGAGTGGGAGAACAATGACGGAACGGAGGTCAAGAAACAAGTATTACCCCCGAGGTCCCGGATCAAGGAAGTGCTGTAAGAAGTACGTAGAGGTACTGGTGGAGAACTACATTTCGGTGTCAATAGGACTCTACAGAAGATTAGGGAGCGTTTTTACTGGTTGAGCTGTAGAATAGATGTAGAAGATTGGTGCCGAAAATGTGATACATGTGCAGCCAGCAAGGGACCGAAGACCCGTTTCAGAGGCAAAATCCGCCAGTATATCGTAGGAGCACCGTTCGAGAGGATTGCCATTGATATTGCTGGCCCCTTTCTGAAAACCCAGGGTGGAAATCGATATCTACTAGTAGCTATGGACTACTTTAGCAAATGGCCGGAAGTAGACTCCTTCCTTCCCAACCAAGATACCACAACTGTAGCGGAAGCATTAGTTAACAACCTGTTCTGTAGATTTGGTGTACCCATGAAACTACATTCTGATCAGCTGTGTTCAACAAGGTCTACGAGCTTATGGGAATCCGGAAGACTCGCGCACGGATCATCTTTGGGAGAGCTTCGCCTTCCAGCAGATTTGGTCATTCTGCAGAACAGCTCACAGAATAGAAAGAGAAAGAGAGAGAAATAACACTGTAGTCAACGTGTTACATTGGATACCACTGACCAGGTTATGTTGAAATGAAATAAAAGAACTAATTGAAAACCGATTAGCAATAGATGCTAAGATAACAGCAACAAATAAATATATTTATACATAAAGTAAAACTGACAGTTTCTATATAAAAATATTTGTTTAACTTTAATTAGAAAACTCAGAAGCCATAAATATGTCTCGATGGTGTTTTGTTTTCATCCATTGTACTTTGAAAGACAAACATGATTTGACCAGTTTTAAGAAAAGTACAGTAACAAAAGCTGTCGTCTCGTATATCAAGCTATCTTCGTGGCCTATATGATGGTATAATGTTGTCTTGTTTGTGTATATCAAGTGGATTGAGTTACTCTTACTTTAGTAGACTTTTTATTGGAAAAACAGAGAAATTATATTACAAGACTGATATGGATAGATAGTGCAAAAATTGGGATGTGCAGTGTACTTCCTAATAATTGGATAATTTGGAAAATAATCAAGTTATATCATAAAATAAAGTATGAGTGTTCACCTTCAATAAAGGAAAGTGAAGGAAAAAGCTGTAATTACCGCTTCCTCTATTAATGAATAAGGTAGAAAAATTAGAAAAACAAGTCGAGGAATTGATTGATTCTAGGGGCATAGGTACGCAGTTAACTAACACTAAGTCTGAAGATACTTTAACTGATTTTGAAATGGTTATTTCTGAAAGGAGGAAAGGAAGCTTCAATAAAAAATATTATTAAATTGAACGTGAACGAGTCTTTAAAAAAGATTCTAAGGAAATATTGGATGATGAAATTAAAACTGTTGAAAATGTTTTGGCGAAAACTGATGTATCAATTGGTATTAAGGTATTCAGAATAGGAAAATATATAAATGGACGGTCCAAACCGATTAAAATATTTCAAACATCGGAAAATGTTAAAGAAGTTTTAAAACATAACAATAAAATAGACGTACAAGGCTTAGTCCTCTTTGGAGATGAGACTAAAAGAATATTATCAATATGTTAAGGGTAAACTTCATGATTTAATCGAGAAGGGAGTTGTAAAGGAAAGGGAGTTGTTGGAAATTTGTAAATGGAATACCAACAATAGTTAAAACTGAAATTCCTAGAGAGACCAAAACAAACTAGTTGACCTTAGGGATAAATCTAGCAGATCAAATGAATATATTTTTTAATTAACCAGAAAATTATCAAAGTATTTTATCAAATAAATCCAGTATTATATCTCAACTAGTTTGTTATAACCCATCTGTAATAGTGTTAAGTGAAATCAGAACAACAGAGGAGATTCAGGATTTTGAGTTATATATTGATCAGTACGTTGATAGTGATAGAAAACATACAGGAGGTGTTCTAATATATATCAAAGCTAACATTGACTACAAACCCAAAGAAAAGTTGGTGCTACAAGGTAACTATTGGTTTCAATTTATCGAAGTTAAGATATTAAATCAGCAGTGGATTATTGGTATAGTACATCATTCGCCAAGTTCAAGTGATGCCATTTTTGTAGAGAAGATGGAGGAAATATTAGACAGATATTTTTGTAACAGGAAATGTTTGCTAATAGGAGACATTAATATTGATAAAATTGTGTTGGTTATATTTAGGATGATATTTTAGATAAAACTGCGGGTATTGTTAATAACATTGCGCCTAAGCATATACTAAAATAAAATCAAATCAAATTCCTTACTATGATTATGAGTTAAAAAAACAAGGCAAATGAAAGGGATATAGCATATACAAATTTTAAGAGAAGCAGTGTAGTTAATGAAAAATGAAAATTGGAAATACTATAAAGTTGTACGAAATTAATATGTAAATATGCTAAGGGTTAAAGAAAGAATTTATTATGAAAATAAAATTGATAGAAGAAAAAATAATCCTAACGGAATGTGGAAAAGCATGAAGTCACTAATAAAGTCAAATATATCTAATGCTTTTGATGAAATAATATTTCTAGAGAATAACAAGAATCATATTGTTACATCTGAAAATAAAATAGCTCAAAAGTTTAATAACTTTTTTGTGAATAGTATAGCTGATATAGCAAATAATATAAATAGTGACTGATTGTGGTCGCCTCAACAGTTTCCCTGAATAAATAGTGGTATTCGTAGCTTTAAAAAAGTAACATTCAGCCAATTACATAAAATATTTTTTTCGTTGGAAAATAAAGTAATTGGTGGGGAAATACTACATGCAAAATTTGTAAAAGATTAATTTTGTGTCATAGGTCATGTAATTTTGCATTTCATTAATTCTTTACTGGAAACAGGGACTTTTCCAAATCGCTTTAAAACTACTTCAATTACTCCCATTCCTAAAATTATTAATACTATTGAAGCATGCAACTTTCGTCCAGTAAATACATTACCGACACGAAAAAGTTCTGGAATTAATAGTCTATGAACAAATAGTGGAATATTTTAATAGTAACAATTTATTCATTGGTCAACAATCAGGGTTTAGAAAAAATCACTCTTGCGAAATCAAATGATTGATGAAAATAAATTCATTATATCTGTTTTCTTGGATTTAAAGAGAGTATTCGAAACAATTGATAGGGCTATTCTGGTACAGTCTTTGTCGCGTGTAGAGAGCACATGAACTACCCGTCCATACAGCTTCCACACAGGTTCTTTTTCTCTCAAAAGTAAACACAGAACGTATCAATTCGTTAGATTTTTATTGCACACAAGTGACTTTTTGACATTACATTTTCTGACAAAACCAAAACTCATAAAACAAAATTGACGTGTACATAAACTTAAAAGTAACGTAGGAAATGACAAGTAACAATAAATATCTTAACAGATGTCTCCAACATTCTCCCACCTGAGGAATTTCGTTATAAAATCTAAAACAAATTTCTCATAAAACAAAAGAGACATCGGTTTTACTTTACTGTTTACAAAGGTTTAACTAGCCGTAAATCTACAAGGTCTTTTGACTGAACGTCCACTTCGCGTAACGAACACTTTGTCAACGGGTACTCTGCTTTTATTATGCACTCCCGCACAATCCCTTAGGTACTCATTATCTCTGTATATAACTCGCGGTTGTCCTCGTCGTGCTACAAATCTGCGCAAGGCCTCGAATAGTGCAGCATCACGTACTTGACTCAATGGTAAAGGTGGCGTTGCAACTTTACACGGGGTTCCATTATATCTCTTGCAAACGACACACTTGATTATAATCGACCTGATTGCCCGACGTCCACCAATTATCCAAAACTTTTCCCGCAATAAACTCAATAGTCCCTGCGTACCCAGATGACACGATTGTTCATGTACATCAAAAACTAGTCGACGTACTACGGGATGTTTTGCAGATACCACCACTGGATATCGAAAACTGTCCATGTCGGGTCGATTGCTCACATACGATTTTAATCGTAATAATTGATGTTCATCATAAAAAGGATTAAGAGAACACAATGTTTTATCAGTTGGTCCCGTAAATGTTTCTTGTTGAACAATTTTAAACACAAATTTTTCCGCCATATTAATTTCTTCAGCAGACAGCGGTCCTGAATGTCTATTAGTAGAATTTTTAAGGTTGTGTTTAAAGCGCAGAATCCAAGCCATCATACGTAATATTTTATTATACTTAGAAAAATAAGTGCAATGCCATTCGCTAGAACCATCAATGCACATGCAGGAAATCACATTCCTTTTCCTCTCTTTCTTCACTTCTAGTTCGTTATACTCTAGATTATCTTGCACCCACAGAGATTGCGGTTGTAGAAGCCATTTTGGTCCCTCCCACCATTTAAATTCAAGTAAATCTTTTGCAGCCAGCGCCATTTCTTCACGAGTCCTCTTCTCCGATGGTTCAGTGATTCCAATTGCCAGAAATCTGTGATACGACATTTCTTTACAAATAGAGACAGAACGGCCATGGAGACACTGGTGCGTGGTTCACCCTGCATCCTCCCAGAAAGCGTCCATCCCAAAAATGTCAGCTAATATTAAACCGCATTTTAATATGTGTCTCCTACCCGTATAGAATCTCCCAGCGTAGTCAGCACCAATTAGAAGTTCAATGTCACCCGTACCTCTTACATCACTAAGCTGCACATTCAATGCATTGATCTCTTCCATCCAGGCACCTTCAAACACAGGCGAAACTTCCTTACATATTATAGGCTGGTCCAGTACTTCCAAGGTGCATGAAAAATCTCCCGCACTTAACTTGACGTCAAAATATTCGTGTGTTTGAGTCTGTTCAACACCACCAAATAAACAGTGTACGATTTTTACACGACGTTTCTATCGATTACCTAATTGTTGTGCAGTTGATCTCATGATATACGATCTCTGTGAACTAGTATCTATTAAAACTCGAACATACTGTGAATTGCACCGTCCATTTACTCGAACGCGCAAAGTTTCCAAAAACACATAGCTGTCGGTGTTGTTTGCAAGAGCCTGTTCACTAACCCCACATTTATTGTCCATGTTACCGTTTCGCGTTGTAGTGTCACGTGTATGCGCGGGCAGATTTGGACAAATTAATGGCACGTGCGGTTTAACACAAGCAATGCACTTCAAACGTACACGGCACTTCTTGGCTTGATGTCCTATTTTGAGACACTTAAAACATGCTCTTTTATTAGCCAAAATTTCGCGTTTGTGTTCTAAGGTGAAATTTTGCACGTTAAAACAAGCTTCGCTTTCATGTGATCCTTCACAAAACACACATTTGGCAACAGCACAGCTGACTAGGGTACTCGCCGTCGCTACAGTTGATTCAATAAGTTTTGCCCTTCTCTTGACATCTTTTCCTGCTGCGGACGAACCTTCGGGACATAAGTCAAATCCTTCCTTAGCCAGAGAAATGCGTTGTTCGTTTTCCACTTCCCTTCTAAGAAAGTTCATTAAATCTTTCAACTGGCCTTCTAATGACCACTTGGTAGTAAGTGATTCGCTTGACCCTAACTCTCCTGCCACCACATTAGTTGATGTTCTTCTTCCTACACGCTGCCAAACTCTAAGCAGGTCCTCTGGTAGACACAACTCTATTAAAGAAAAAAGCATGGCAGAGCATTTTTCGGACGTTACTCCTAGGGTTTCCAACGCCCTCATTTGAGACTATAACTTATCATACAATGTAAAAAGATCTACATGATTTTGTGACCTGGCATTGTGCAGAATGAGCTTCAATAGTTCTCGAACATACATCTCTATTTGTAGGTCTTCTCGACCGAATGGCGCCTCTAGCCCCTGAACTATTTTTTCATAATTTTTTCCTATTGCAGGAAAGCTGTCTACTAATTGTCTAGCCCTGCTGCCTGGCATTGTGGCTTGAGTTAAATATTCTATCTTATCTTCCAAAGCGATATCAGGATCATCATGTATTTTCTTAAATTGTCTAGCCCTGCTGCCTGGCACTGTGGCTTGAGTTAAATATTCTATCTTATCTTCCAAAGCGATATCAGGATCATCATGTATTTTCTTAAATTGCGCCCAGAAAGATAACCAGTCTCGAATATTGCCATCAATTTTTTTAAATTCTATAGTAGGTAGCTTAAATTTACGCCTACCTGTTACATTACTGGCCTCTGAACTCACCGACTGCACATCTTCATTTCTTCTTTGCTGACAATGTGAGGCAACATCATTGTAACGGATTTTCAGATCAGTAAATTCCTTTCGTAATTTCCACACAGTTCCATTTCTGTTAACAACGAACCCTCTTCAGTTGCATCGTCTGCTAGAAGTGCTTCATAAATGTCACGATCTACCATTATTAAATTATCGTGTTTTTGTACAAGCAGCTCCCAGGACACCTGAATGTCTCTTAAAATAACTGGAGATCGGTCACTACTTGTCAAAAGGGCTTCTAAGTCACCAGCATTCTTTGTAAATACAGTACGCAATACTTTACGACGTTTTTTATTTTGTTCCACATTTGGATCCATGATAAACTCTGTTCGAAACAACACTCGTTTGACAAAGTTCCAGTACACAAACGGTGCAAAAGTTTATCGTCTCGAAATCACAAATGTCTCTGACTTGGTAACAAAACGTTTTCCCACTACACAGAGAGTCCTGTCACAGTCGCCATTATTTCGCGTGTAGAGACCACATGAACTACCCGTCCATACAGCTTCCACACAGGTTCTTTTTCTCTCAAAAGTAAACACAGCACGTATCAATTCGTTAGATTTTTATTGTACACAAGTGACTTTTTGGACATTACATTTTCTGACAAAACCAAAACTAATAAAACAAAATTGACGTGTATATAAACTTAAAAGTAACGTAGGAAATGACAAGTAACAATAAATATCTTAACAGATGTCTCCAACAGTCTTAGTGTGGTTTGAGGACTACTTGAAAAATAGAATACGTAACTAAAATTGGTTCTACTACTTTGGGCAAATTTATAAATTACTTTGGAGTTCCACAAGGGACTGCATTAGGGCCGTTGCTTTTTATAATATACTTAAATAATATCAATTTAGTTGAACGAAACCATTCAATTGGTTTGTTTGCAAATGATACTTTAGTTTATGTTGCTGATGAAGATTTACATCAAGGTATTTAAAATAATAAATGACTCTTTAGCATGGAATCATATTTATGAATTAATAAACTTACCTTGAATGTTAGTAAAACTAAGGATATGATATTAACCACTTCTTATAAGCATAAACAAATTAATGCTAATTTGATTAACATCAAAATAGACAATAAAACGGTGGAAATTGTTCCTGAATATAAGTACTTATAGTTTATTATAGATAATGGTATTTCATTAAATAATTATTGTTAATTCATTATTAAAAATATTTCAAAAAACTATATTTCTTTTCTAGGATAGCAATTAAACTTTCAATGTATGCTGTTATAATAGTATAATCCAACCACATTTTGATTATTGTGCCTCAATAATGTTGGTACACCCTATTTTATATTTTTGCCAGTTGCCACTTGATAGTGTAACAATTTTTAAAAAACAATTAGTGAATTATATAAAAAGGTTTTGTGTATTGTAGACTGTGAAATAAGCCTAAGCCTAGCAAAATGCATTTTTATGGTTTTGGGTATTGTATTGATTAGGTATATATTTATATATTCGTTTGTAATTAGCTACATTATTTTTTGTTTGTTTTTTTGTTAGTTTTTAAGTAAGTGTAACTTGGTAGATACATGTATTTATTAGGCTTACCTACAATTGAAACAAACTATTACTATTACTATAATTGTTTATACAGTGCATTAAAGAAAAAATTATAAAAATAATTTGTATTCTAAAATTAAATAAGTTGGCTTAAAAGGTATTGAACAGACCTACAAAATGATCTCTTGATCGCTGAGGTAACATAACAGAGAGCATATAGTCCTGGGGAGTCCTGTATATTAGCGATGATATAATAAAACACAACAGATAAATTAAGAGAGAAATAAGAAAAATAGCTCAAGAATAAAGACGAAAGAGGAAATAAGTGCAAATTGGATATCATAAATTAATAATAGAAAACCAATAATATAAATTAAATATAACGGAAACAAAAAATATAGACATAATTGAATGCAAAATTTGCATGTGCCTATATACCTACAGCGAGCGAGAATTGGGTGTATAATACATAAAAAATGGGTAAACCAAATTTATAATTGGAATGCTTATTCAGAAAGTTCTGGAATTAGTAGTCCATGAAAAAATAGTGGAATATTTTAATAGTAACAATTTATTCATTGGTCAACAATCAGGATTTAGAAAAAACACTCTTGCGAAACAGCTCTTCAGTATATATAATAACAAGTTGAAATCAAATGATTGATGAAAATAAATTCCTTATATCTGTTTTCTTGGATTTAAATAGAGTATTCGAAACAATTGATAGGGCTATTCTGGTAAAGTCTTAGTGTGGTTTGAGGACTACCTGAAAAATAGAATTTAGAGATGGATATAAAAAAATATAAAAACGATGATGATTATGTATGGTCCAAATGTAGATGAAATATTATGTAAGAAACAAACATTCTGGAATCAGTTAACATTAAACCAGAGAAAGCGAAAGGAATAGTTTACATAGCAGGAGAGCTCAATAGGAGAGTGGGGAAAAATTAAATATATAATAACCTAATGTTCATGTTAGAAATATAATGGAAAATTTATGCTTGATTTTTGTATATTGCATAAAATGCTAATAACTAATACATTCTTTGAACATAAAAATACACACAAGTATACAAGAAAGATAATCAGCAGATGAGAAAAATCGATAATTGATTATATCCTCGCACAAGAGAGTAATAGAAATGTAAGTAAGAAGAGTAATGGATTTGTAAGTAAGAAAAGGATCTGAAATCGGAAGTGATTATTATCTGATAGTAGCAAAAATTAAGGAATAAGAAAAAGTAAAAATTAATAACGTTCTGAAAATTAGCAACTTGAAAGAATTAATTAATATATTGTAACATTCCTTTTATTAAAAAGTTAAGAATGTCACAATTTAAATATGGAACGTCTAGTAACAAGGTATTGTCTGAAGCTATTTATTTGTGGCATAGTTTTAGTTTTTCTTTAGATAAACAAATTTTAAACTGTCAAACTTGACATACGTTTAACATTTTTAATACGATTTTGAGAACGAAAACAGAGAGGTTTTCGAAACGTCAATAATACGGAAGTGCGCGATAGTTATGTGATTTTTGTTATTTTTTACTTATCTGTTTTTTCAGTGTGAGATTTTTTGGTTAGGCAAACATAGTTTCAAAAATAACCCTTGACTGTTCCGTTTGGCGCAAGGGCTTATTTAATTAATCTCTATTATTTTTTCAGAAGTGTGGCAAAAACCCAAAAAAACTAAAGAATAACAAGGTATTTTTGCACATCCTGTATAATGTTGGTAGATTAAGTAAGTGTAAACCATATTCATGTGTACCATGCAACTTTAGATTTCTTCAAGTAAGCCTAAAATGTAAACACTTTGTACGATAAATATTTTATTAATTGTCTACTTACCAATACTGTGAACTAGTTACATCGATGTATATCGTTATGTTAAAATTTACTCTACTCTGTATAACATCCTGGAATAATTTGTTAACAGCTTTATTATTTATTATCACTTATTGCATTAAGTTTTGTTTTGACAAAAAAGCAAGGTTAAGGTAACTGAAATAAAAATCAATAATTCGGACTAATTTATGTGCTAAAATTCCGAATTAGCAATAGCCCGAATGTTCATAGAAACCGAACCAATCAGATTTCAGTGAGTTTTTAGGTCTTTGCAGGGTATAAACCCTACATGAACCTAAATTTTCTTCCTTTTTCGTTCTGATTTTGGTCGATTGAAGGCATTTCCGTAATACAGATTTAGTTACAGTGCGTAATCACATTTTGGATATTTAAATCTGAATTTATTGAAGTCATCAATAATGATGGAGGTAATATATTTGATTAATTAAAATTAATATCGATAGTAGATTTCATTTTAAACACTTTTGTATGTTATTTTTTGCAACTAAGAATATAAAAATACCTAACCTAACCTTAATATTTGCTAAAGCACATGCTAATTATTTTTTTCTTTTCTTTTTTTTATTAACTTTAGAGTCCAATTAAACAATTAAATAAATAATAAATGTATTAATCACTAATGAATAATTAATCATTGATTAATTAAATAACATTATTTCAAATATTAATGTTATGGAATTTTAACCATGATTAAATGGTATTGTAAATTTTATTGGAGTTACGTTACTCGACGTATATTTTGAGAATCCTTTCATTTCCCAAGTAGGAATATTTTGTTCAACTTTTGCTGGATAAATTTTATTCTTTCAAGAATTAAAATTGAATTAAGAAGGCCATTCTAAAGCTATGAAAATCTAGATTGTAGGCGGCATTATTCCAAGTACGACAGGAAGGTTGCTCTTCTCAAAACACAGCTTTGAAAATCAAAATTGTAAGCGGCACTAGTCCAAGTACGACAGGAAGGCTGCCCTTCTCGGAGTCATCTCCAACGTTATCAACGGATGAACTTGTCAACTTTTCCAATTCCACTTCTGTAGATCAACCGGTGGGCAAGTTAATAATCTGTGTATATTTTTATAGATTTATTTTATTTCAACCCATTTTGACTAAAGCAAAATCTGTTATCCTCCTACAGGGGTAGAAAGGCAAACCGAACAGATTACTCCCAGGTATAACATTCTTTTTTATTAGTTTGCTACTCAAGAACCCACGACATAAAAAGTGCCCAGACTAATAGAGCATCCGTTCGCATAAAAATTGTTTGTCTATCGTTTTTAGCAATCGATAGGTAATAATGATTTGACGCAACCAACGAGGGCGTAGTTTTGTTTAAATTAAAGTTGTTAAATTTTCAAGTCGTGACAATTTTTGCTAAGTCAAACTGGAGAGAAATAATTTATTTATGCCTGTGAATTTTAGTTAAGACATAGTATTTTGTTAAGTTGTTAGACAGTTCATATCCAAAAATTAGATTTTCAGATTTTAGTTAAGCGCTAAAATTTAATGGTTTCATGATATTTACAGTCTTTAAAAATGTTATATTAAACATTGTTTTTCCTATAAACCTTATATATTGCCCGACACAGAAGTCAAATGTTCTGCGGCTAAATCTAAACCTATATTTCAATCGTCTGCAAATGATAAGCTTGGTACCAATTTATAAATGGGGGCTATCTTTCGATGGTTCGTCCAGTTTAAAAACATTTTTGGAGAGAGTTAACGAATTAGCTCGAGCTCGTAACGTTTCAGAACAAATCTTATACGCTAAAAATAAATACACTGCTTTAAGATATGAAAAAAAAAAACAACAATAGAAGTAAATCAAAGACCAGAAATTTTAGGTGATATCGAAAAAATGTGGGAATATCTTATAAATATAACGTTAAAGCTAGTTACGGACGGTGAGCTATAATATACAGGATTAGAAAAGCCTGATAGTCCATCTGCCTTTACGAGAGAAGGACAAAGTAAGTCATAGAAATTCGTGCAATAGACAAAGATGACTATATTGACGACGTTTTAAAATCTAAATAGTCACCGCCCGTTTCGCCATTCAACAAGTAAAGTCCACTCCCACTTATATCTCAGCGACCAATCGCCATCTTTGCCTTTATTGTTCGCCTTTCGCTTTCGCAAGAGATGTCACTACTTGTGCAATTCCAACTCTGGTATTCCGGTATTTTAATACAATCCGTTAACAGAGGTCAGCACAATTTCTCAGAGAGATGAGAAGGCAGGAGGCTGTATTGCCAACTTAGAAAAATTTTCGTTAGATTTAGCGGAATTTGATTTATATTTGGCGGAGAAACGAAGATTTTACTTCATTAATGGCGTCCTGTCGCCTTTCGTATTAGGTATTTTTCAGAAGCACGACGATTCCGGTAAACACTATTTTAAGCTGCGGCAATACGGCGACAGCGCACAAAACGAGTAATAAGAGTAAGGAATTCTCGTATTCTACGTTCGATACCGACCAACGAAAAACGTTGTTTTGAACACCTATGAATCTAGATGGGGGTGGCTCGCGAAACAGCAGTTTGTGCTTTTGTAGAAACGAATAAATCTTGTACTAGTCAGAAAATTGCGGAAGAAGTTGATATACATGACCGAACAGTGCGGAAGAAGAGAAATGTTATAAAGTACTAGAGACGCAAGAGATATTTCCCGAAGACCAGATAAAACGTCTTGAGTTTTGCGAAACTATGTGGGAAAAAGCTGATTCGGACGAAAACTTTTTAAACCATATTTTGTTAACTGATGAATCGTCTTTTCCTTTACATAGGCAACATAATTTTCAAACAACTCGTTGCTAGTCTACGGAAAATAAGCACTTTGTCACCTTTTTTTTGAGATTTCACTGGCCTGGTCTCAGATGTTATATAGTGGGAGCTAGGTCGTGGTTCGGAATAAATTTATGAATATTTTTTATAACTTTTATTTAGATGTTAATTGTTGAGCGCCACCAACCGTTAAAATAATGTATCAGTTATCAAATTGTGGTTGGCCAAAAAATAACTACCACTCGGACATTAATATTCAACTTAACAAAATTTAAATATTAATTCTAACAGGCATCTAATATTTAAAAAAAAAATACCTATATTGTCCTTTACATTGTTTTAAATAATAAAATTAAATAGTTAATTACTAGTGGTTTTACATATCAAACGTAATGATGGTTGCAGATTTTCAATATAGCTCAAAGCCGCAAAAACCAATAAATTCTTATCTAAAGAAAATCTGTCTGTCGAATAAATTAAATAATCACAAGGAAAATTTGAGTGTCTCTACTGTGTTGATCTCACCAAACAGAAGCCACCTTGTCTCTATCCTTGAATGTTAGTTCTGCCTCGGCCACCCTGAATTGCTTCCGTAGAACTCGGAATAAACTTTGACCTTCACTATCAGCCGCCTTATTGGTTCCTCAGAGTTGTTTTTCAACTTAGTCCCAAAGTCCAATTTGAACCAGTTTGACTAATGTATGCCCAGCATAAAAAATCTGAAATTATACCCTACTTACAATAATTTATCTCACACTTGTTGGATAAACCTCCCCGTTTGAACTTTTTAATTAATATTCGACAAACATGTTGGTATTAACTCGATTTCCTTAAATTGACACTTAACTATTAACATAAAAAACTTTAAAATATGACCCTATTAATGAAATTTAATACGTGAATGTTTTTTTCACCCTGTAACCTATAACGCATGAAATTCTTTATTTTAATTAAAAATTCCCAAAAATATGCTTGAAATATGAAAGTAATTATTATTTTATAAATTAAATAATCAAGAAAATATATTGTTTTAGATGGATGACCCATATAAAATGTGATTACATGTTTATTTTTACCTCGTCGTTTTGGAGTTCTCGAGTCACGCTATAGAGGTTAGAAAATCACGATTGACCCGCGTACCAGCTGCAGAGCAAAAGGCTTAGCGTATTCGTTCTTTTGAACAGGTCTACCTATCGTGCCAACTTAAATGAAATCGTTATTACCAACCTTAGAATTTACATATTTATGTGATCCGTACTTATGATTGTAAATAAACAATTAGATAATTAACTTGACACGTGTGTCAAATACATTATGACCAACTACCTGAATGAACCAATAAGATCTAATATTAATTATTTATTCTTAACCTATATTTCTGAACTTATATAGTCGCTGATAGAGACAAAATGCCTGCTGCTTAAGGTGATCTGTAACAAAATAAATATCTTTAAATGTAATTTTCAAAATAATATCTCTAATTTACATTAATTATCATAAATAATATTGTAACCTCGAAACTAGGTTATCGTTGAAACACGTCACGTAGACAAATAATCTTTATTATCACTCTTGATAATACAAGAAATATTATTAAACAATTTCGCAACTGTCAACGCTTTACTTTGACGTTTGTCACTTGCGTTTGGTTGCTGAATACAAACTGACTCCGAGAATGATCTGCTTATATAGGTTTTTACAGTTCTCGAAGTTTCTGAGATTTCGAGAACGTGTCGAGAAACAAATAGAATATAGCCTGGAATATTCCGGAAAACGTCAAAATAAAGGCATCACAAAAATTGTAAATTCTAACATAAACAGAAACGTAATTTACAAACTAATGAGGTATGTGAGCTTCAATTATAAATTCTAACGAAAACAGGAACATAATTAACCAACTAAAAAGGTAGGTGAGCTTTCGTAACATTGCCCCCCTATTAAAACTGATCGTCCCGATCAGGTTACTCCATTGTCCGCATGGCCTTCTTGATAAGGTGTCAAACGATCGATGTGGACAATCTTCATCTTGGCAGGGATTCCTCTGGATCCTGTAAACTACGTCATTCAATCGTGACACGACCGTATAAGGGCCTTCCACGATTTCTGCAGCTTCGGAGATTTACCCTTGCTTCTTTTGGGTTATACAGCCACACTTTCTCAAGCTCTTGAAACCCGCTGCTGTTGGCACGCAAGTCGTATCTGGTCTTCATTCTGTCGCTTTCTATTTTTATCTTCTCTCGTACTTCTTCATGTACCATCTTTATTCGATCTTTCAGATGGCTGAGATAATCATCTAAGTTTTCCTCGTGTTGCGGTCGATTCATAATTAGATCTATGGGTAGCCGCAATTCTGTGCCGAAAATCACGTTGGCTGGTGTTTTACCCGTGGTCTCATGAATTGCTGCTCGGTAAGCCAGTAAGAATGGAGGAAGACAGGTATCCCAGTTGGTCTGTTTCTCGTTGACGGCCGTTCTCAGGAAGTTTTCGATGGTGCGATTGAATCTTTCCACCATTCCATCTGATTGCGGGTGAAGAGGTGTAGTTCTGGTTTTGTGAATGCCAAGCAGCTCACAAACGTTCTGAAATACTTCCGACTCGAAATTTCGTCCTTGGTCGGAATGGATCTCTCTGGGCACCCCATAACGACATATCCAATTTTCGAATAATGCTTCGGCTACGGTAACAGCTTCTTGATTAGGTAAGGGATATATTTCTGGCCATTTACTGAAGTAGTCCATCACTACCAAAATATAACGATTCCCACTGCTGCTACGAGGAAATGGTCCAGCTATGTCAATAGCTATTCTCTCGAATGGAGCTCCAACATTGTACTGCTTCATCTGTCCTCGGCTTCGAGTCCTGGGTCCCTTACTAGAGGCGCAGGTATCACAACGTCGGCACCATTCTTCCACATCGGACCGACTGCCAAGCCAGTAGAATCGTTCTCTAACTTTATTCAGAGTTTTGTTTATTCCAAAGTGCCCACCACCGACTCCACTGTGCAGTGCTTGAAGAACTTCTGGAATTCTTTTCTGGGGCAGTATTGTTTGATAAATCTTTTCTTTGCCGTCTGGGCTCTCCCAGACTCTTTTTAATAGGCCGTTCTCCATGGCTAAAGAATTCCATAACGCCCAGTAACTTTTTAGAGATGGTGACTTATCAGCAATGTCCTGCCAGGTGGGTCTGTTCATGTTGTTTATCTTCCATTGGAAAATTGGTCCAAAATCCGGGTCTTCACTTTGTTCTTTAGCAATGGTTTTAATATCCCAATCCTCTGGGCCCTGGATGTTAATTCTTCGGCAAAGAAAATCATCTTGTTCTCTAATTTCTTGTCGCATACAGTGCTTACAGTTTGGAGGGCATGGTCTTCTGGATAGGGCATCAGCATTCCGATGGTTAGATCCTTTCCGGTGTTCAATTTTGAAGTCGTACTCCTGCAACCGTTGAAGCCATCTTGCCACTTGGCCTTCCGGATTCTTGAACTGCAGTAGCCACTTCAAAGAAGCATGATCGGTCCTCAAGACGAACGGCTGACCATAGAGATACTTATGAAAATGCTCCACAGTTTTAACTATGGCAAGCAACTCTCTTCTGGTTACGCAGTAGTTCATTTCTCGCTTAGAGAGGACCTTACTAAAGTAAGAAATCACTTTTTCATGCCCGTTTTCAATTTGTGATAATACTCCTCCAATTCCAGTATTACTAGCATCCGTGTCCACGATGAATGTCTTTCCAGGCTTGGGATATGACAGAATCGGAGAAGAACACAAAGCTTCCTTTAATCTCTGAAAAGCTTGTTGACATTGTTCCGTCCAGATAAATGGCTGATTGTTTTCTGTGAGTCTATGTAAGGGTTTCGCAATCTCGGCGAAATTTTTCACAAACTTGCGATAGTAAGTGCAAAGTCCAAGGAAACTCCTTAATTCATGTTTGTCTTTCGGTACTGGCCATTTCCAGACGGTTTCAGTTTTCTCTGGGTCAGTCTTCACTCCGTCAGAGGAAATAATGTGTCCTAAATACTTGACTTCCTTTTGAAAGAGCATGCACTTCTTGGGACTTAGCTTGAGCCGGGCTTCCCTCAACTTTTGGAAAACTTCTTGGACATTCTTCAAATGATCTTCAAAGTCTTTTCCCAGTATTATGATGTCATCAAGATAAACGAGACAAGTTTTCCAGGTCATTCCTCGTAGAATGGTTTCCATAAGTCTTTCAAAGGTGGCTGGTGCATTGCAGAGACCAAAGGGCATAACGTTGAAGTGCCACAAACCCGTACCAATGGAAAAGGCGGTCTTCTCTTTATCATTTGGATGAAGCTGCACTTGCCAATAGCCACTCTTCAGGTCTAATGTGGAAAACCATTGAGATCCAGACAGTGTATCCAGGGTGTCGTCTATTCTTGGCAATGGATAACTGTCCTTTTTAGTGACATCGTTTAGTCTTCTATAATCTACACAAAATCTGGTAGAGCCATCCTTCTTCTTTACCAAAACAACCGGCGAGGTCCATGGACTCTGGGATGGTTCAATGACTCCCTGCTGCTGCATGTCTCTCAACATCGTGGATACCTCTTCTTGCTTGGCTAAAGGAATCCGTCGTGGAGCTTGTTTAATTGGCGTGGTGTCGCCGGTATTTATTCGGTGTTGCACAAGATTAGTTCTTCCAGCATCATCTTCAGTTAATGAGAAAACATCTTGATAACGCCTCAACAAATCTTCCAATTTTTGGACCTCATCGGCTTGTAGTGGGGACTTGAATCGGTTAACAAGGCCTTGAAGAACTTCAGGTAGTTTTTCAATACTTCGAGGTGTTGTTGATGGTTCTATATTACTGAAGACCGATCCAACTGTTTGACAAACTCCCAAAAGTTCACCTTTCTTGATCTGTTGTGGGTAGTCTTTCAGATTTAACATTCTGACCAATACCAAATTGTTTTTCCTTTCTGTTAATGTCTTTCCAGTTAATATGCCCTTCCTATACAGGCTGTTCTCTTGCTCTGGTTCTACAATTACAGTTTCTTCAACTGCCGAAGGACTGCTACAAATAGCTTCAATTACAACTTCTGAACCTGCTGGAAGTTCTATGTCTGCTGACGCTTCCACAGTTCTAATAGGAAGGTTTCTGATTTCGGGAAACTGCATGATGATTTCTTCATCTTTGGTCTTCAATGATCTTCGAGAAAGGTCCAGCACAAAATGATGTTCAGTCATGACATCAAGTCCAAGAATGACATCATCAGTTATATCTGCTACTAAGATGTTGTGTTGGAAAGTGGTTGTCCCCAGGGTTATTCTAGCTAGATGGATGCCTTTCACTGATATGACTTCTCCATTTGCTGTCTCCAAGATGTAGTTCCGGTCTGGCTTTTGTATTCTGCAGTGAGCGACGATGTTCGGTCTTACTATGGTGTGACTAGAGCCTGTATCAAGGACCATTTCACAATCCCGTCCGCATATACGCCCTGGTACTACCAAACTCGTTCCATTATTTTGCAGACGGGTTACCTTGATCTTAATAGTTGGTGGGGCTTGGTAGCACCTAGCCAGCTTTCGCCCCTCAAAGCTGACTAGTTGGCGTTTTCCTGGTCCTGGCTAGATGTATTCTTAGGGCATCGATTCCTAAGATGCCCTTCAACTCCACAATTCCAACACTGAATGGGTCTTCTTCTGCTATATACAGTGGAATTAGTACGGTCATGTTCTTGCTGGAAGTTATTCATTAAATCTTGCAAACTCTTCATAAATCCTTCCAGGTTATTTTCACTTGATCGTTGTTTACTAGTTTGAAACTTAACTTGTCTTATTCTGCCTTGACTGTTTCTGGAAGCCTGTCGGGCGGCTTCAATTTCCAGTGCCTGGGCCAGAGCTTCAGATATGCCTGTCTGGCTAACCTTAACGCTTGGCTGATCTCGGAGTCTCGCAGGCCATCAATGAAGCTACTTATTGCTAACTGTTCTTGGAATTCTGTCGGTGCGGTGGGGTAAGCTAGCTTCACCATACGTGCTATATCCGCCTCAAATTGCTGCAGATTTTCTTCGAAACGTTGTCTTCG
The DNA here is from genome assembly GCA_025584915.1 of Monochamus saltuarius. NCBI lineage: Eukaryota > Metazoa > Arthropoda > Insecta > Coleoptera > Cerambycidae > Monochamus > Monochamus saltuarius. Next base: position 39,710,915 of record CM046724.1, read on the forward strand.
GCCTTTTAGTTGTGCTTGGTAGACATGTTGCAGATGGGCGTCGCCATACCTCATTTCCAAAGCAACCTTCAGCATTTGATAGTCCTTTTGTTTATCGTCAGCTAGTGTTCTTAATATCTCCATAGCTTCACCCCGCAGAGCAACTATAAGTGATGTGGCTTTTTCTTCTTCTGACCAGTTATTTGCCAAGGCAGCTGCTTCAAATTGTTTTAGGTAAGTGCTCCATGACACCTTTCCATCAAATGTTGGTGGCTTCACCCTTGACGATGGAAGAAAGCTGCTTTCAGTCTTAATGAGTTCCCTCGCGGACAACTGGGATTTTAGATTTGTAACCTCGTGTTCTAATTTCACTATATTTTCTTCTACGATTTTTGTGACTTCATTCTGTAGCTTGCCAACACTTTCTTCTACGACTTGGACTTTATCTTGCACCTCACTTCTCAATTGATTGATTTCGTCTTCAACAGTCTCCTCAAATTCGTTAAGTTTCACCTTAATTGTTTCTTCCAACTTCTTATTGTTTTCTTGTAAACTGGTTTTCATTTCGTTTCTCAATTCTTCTTGACTACTTTCCATTTTCTCTAAACTTGTTCTTCACTTCCTCTTGATTGTACTTCATTTCCTTTTTCAAGTCTTCCATCATATCTTTCATCATTTCGTCTTGGTTAGTCTTCATTTCATCCTGGCTGTTTTTCATTTCTTTTTAAGTCTTCTTTCATTTCGTGCATCATTTCCATTAATTGTTTCAATGTTTCCTCCATTTCTGTTGCTCTCGATCTCGTTACCGGCATTCACTTATCTACTCCAAATGTCTTCTTTGTGGAACGTCACACTTCTGACACCAATGTAACCTCGAAACTAGGTTATCGTTGAAACACGTCACGTAGACAAATAATCTTTATTATCACTCTTGATAATACAAGAAATATTCTTCAACAATTTCGCAACTGTCAACGCTTTACTTTGACGTTTGTCACTTACGTTTGGTTGCTGAATACAAACTGACTCAGCGGCCGAGAATGATCTGCTTATATAGGTTTTTACAGTTCTCGAAGTTTCTGAGATTTCGAGAACGTGTCGAGAAACAAATAGAATATAGCCTGGAATATTCCGGAAAACGTCAAAATAAAGGCATCACAAAAATTGTAAATTCTAACATAAACAGAAACGTAATTTACAAACTAATGAGGTATGTGAGCTTCAATTATAAATTCTAACGAAAACAGGAACATAATTAACCAACTAAAAAGGTAGGTGAGCTTTCGTAACAATATTTTACACTGCAGAATATTATACAGGGGAACGTTCCATGTAAAAATGAACGTTACAACTTGAGTATTCCTGTGCATACACAGTACCCTGAAAAGTTAAATGTTTGGGCTGGTATTCTAGGAAATTCCGTGATTGGTCCGTTTTTCGAAATTATTTCGGCTGTTCGAGCATTAAATATCAACTTTGAGGATGTGTGGTTTCAACAAGACGGTTGTCCCGCTCACAATGCACGTCGAGTAACAGCATATTTGGAAACCGCATTCTCTCAGCAACTTATTAGTACAAGAGGCACTATTCCATGGCCCCCCAGATCGCCAGATTTATCGCCCAACAACTTCTTTCTTTGAGGGCATTTAATACAGACCATTTACATACATTCACATGATAGGCCATGTAATTTAGTCAATTTACGGGCCCGAATTGAAGACGTCCTACATAATATTGCCTCTGAAATGCTGGAACACCTAAGAACCGAATTCTATGACAGATTAGGATATTGCGAGGCACACAGGGGGGACATTTTTGAACGACTTGTTCGTTAAATATCAACATTTTTTCTTTCGTTTTTACTGCAATAAGTTTTAAGTTTATTTATGTTTTAGAGTTTTAGTATTACTTTCTGTCAGAGCGGCTAATAAATAAATACAAAAGAGAAAAATAATTGCAATTATTTTCATACACTGTTAGGTAGGTGTATGAAATAATTCTAAATAGTTAAAAGTACTTAAGGATTTGTTTTGTTTTAAGCAAATGCGTCCTACCCCACGCATAGAAACATCGGCACTGAGGCTGAAGCTGACGGAGGCCTGATGGAGGCTGACACCTGTTGCTAAGTTAAAATGCCAACCTTCCGGCCTATCGGCTAATAGCATGTGCTCGGTTAGAAGTGCGAGTGACTGCTCAGATGTCATTCTAATTTATAAAACGTCTTCCTCTAGCCATCCTTGTCTATTTCATGGATTTCTATACTTTACGTTGTCGCTCTCATGTAACGGCAGATGGACCATCACCGATTGCCAACCGTGCATATCTGATTAATACAAAAATATCGCTTGTAATTAAAATGCATAGACCGTTACGCACTGACGCTATAATATATGTTTATATCTATGCGGTTTACTTATCTGTAGGAATATATCTCATTAGAAAGAAATACATACTCGTATATATTATATTATCGCTCACCGTGCGTAACTAGCTTTAAGGTTTTTTCGTATATTTTCAGGTATTAACAATATTGTGTGAAACTAACTACTCAGTGGACAAAAGCCCCAACCTGCTAAAGAGACATGAAATTAACAGAAAAAATAGTAAAAGGAAACAAACAGCCTGGTGGGCACAACAAAAGCGAATAAAAGCGCAAATATATATGAAAAAATATAATATTCTATGTATTGTTACGAAAGCTCACCTACCTTTTTAGTTGGTTAATTATGTTCCTGTTTTCGTTAGAATTTATAATTGAGGCTCACCTACCTCGTTAGTTTGTAAATTACGTTTCTGTTTATGTTAGAATTTATAATTTTTGTGATGCCTTTATTTTGACGTTTTCCGGAATATTCCAGGCTATATTCTATTTGTTTCTCGACACGTTCTCGAGATCTCAGAAACTTCGAGAACTATAAAAACCTATATAAGCAGATCATTTTCGGCCGCTGCAGTCAGTTTATATTGAGCAGCCAAACGCGAGTGACAAACGTCAAAGTAAAGCGTTGACAGTTGTGAAATTGGTTTGAAGAATATTTCTTGTATTATCAAGAGTGACAATAAAGGTTGTTTGTCTACGTGACGTGTTTCAACGATAACCTAATTTCGAACTTGTAAGAAATTGATGGTAGACAGATACAGTGTTAATTTTAAGCGAACGACTCGATACACGGCATAAATAAATAAACTAATCCACGCTTTCTATTCCGATGCTATACACAAAGGACCGGTAAAATCTACACCGACGCCACGGCATCTCGCACTCGGTCAACGAGCAGTGGGGGCGAATCTACAGTAAACGGTTTCAATGTAAATCTCCTTCAAAAGTGATCTAACAATGCGTCTGTCTGGCCTAGCAACCAAATCTTTCTCGTAACGGGGAAAGCAGACCTTGTATTTCAACATGGCATGACTTTTTGTGCGTGTCTAAGAACAACAGGGTGCCTTGCAGGCAAGATTAAGGTAAATCTGTAGTTATCTGTATCTTCTCGATTTAATACTCTCGATTTAAAACGTATTGTTTTATCATAAAAAAGAGTAAGACGAACTAAGACAACTAATTGTCTTATCATTGATATTGAGAAAGCTCTCCATTTGCACTAATTTAGAAATAAAATTTTCAGCAGCATCCAGCTTGTTAACTGTTACGTCTCCTCTTTGTATTTTGACAGAATACCTCACTTTGTACAAATATCCAATATCCAACCTATTATCCTGATCAACGTCAACTGTCAACGTCTCCAACCAGCAAATATACTGAGTATTATTTTGAAGTTTTGCAGTTTTATTGCACCACTGTATTAAAGAAGGAATATTCTTGTAAGAGACCTCAAGCTCTAATTTTGTCTTTGTCTTTATTTTAGTGTAACAGTATACGTCTTGTTCCCTGGGCAATTTGGGACACCACCGCCACTAAACGGCCCTGAGAAATATGTCATCGAGCTAGACCTCGCTCTAGGCCGCTTGGGCCGACCTTAGTTAGAACTGTGTCTTTTATATTAAACTTTTTTTTGCTACCAAATTTTTGCCCAGTGTTATAACCAACCTCTAGCAGAGGCTGTGGTAGCAATTCCTCTTTCTATTAATATACAGCCAAAAAGTTTTCGATTCATTTTTTATTTTTACTTGGAGGTTAAGTAGGAAATGCCGATAAGATTCGTCAATATCATTCTTAATTTTTTGTCGTATATCCATAAATTGCTTAAAAGCGGATACTTTCTTTCCTTGTCTAAATTTCGCCCTCTTGGAAATACGCTTAGGGACAAAAAGATCGAGTATTTCATACAATTTCGTGTAAAGCAAATCACACACAATATTTACATTATTATTATCATTTAAAATGACCAGTCTGTGTGAAGTAAGGTATCGTACAGCGACGGGTAATTAGCATGATTAAAATCATACATCTCAATATTATTAACTGAAATGTTACTCGTATGGGACTCTCTTACTGGAACATCAATATGCAGTGCTGGATGATATAGATCTTCCCTTAGAATAGACTCAAGAGCCCGGCTTACATTACAAGGTTTATTAGAAATAATTAAATCTAAAAGGTTACCATTTACGTTACTTTCGAAATTAAAGTGCATCAAGTCAAAAAATTGAATGAAGTGCTGAAGAGCTCTAACACGACCTATTTTCACATTGTGCTGATTATGTTCAGCTATATTAAAATCAGCCCCTATGTATATATCCGCGTCTCTCAAATAATCAAGTGATTTAAAAAATTCAAACAACATTTCGTACGACACTGATGAAATATTAGGTGGAATATATACAACAAAAACAAAAAAATTATAAAAATTTACGTTTAACTTAACTCCCACGATATCCACCGAAGGTAAATTTTGCCGTAGTACACTAAGATCAAGCTCGGTAAGTATTATATTCTCCTTTAACGCCAAAAAAAAAACACCTCCTCCCGACTTTTTACCGCTTTCTATTCGATCCCTATCCTTTCTTATGACACTGTAATCCAGCCATGTTTCAGTAAAACTATGTAAATAATAATCACACATAAACACTGCTTGATATAATTCGTCCAACTTTGTATTAATACCTCGTACATTTTTATAATAAAAACTAAGTACCGGAGTAGTCGGAGACTTAACACCGGTACTGCGAGACAAAGGGGCGTAATTATTAATTTCGGACGGCAGACTACTTTCAGATAATGGCTATAATTTAAAAGACAATTTTTTTTTGTAAACAAAACAGTTTGGATCCCAAGCAGCGTGCCCCAAATTTATGTTCAATTTATTTACTTTGACGAGATCTGAACAGTTGCAGCATTTAAAGTGACTAGATTTGCAATCTGATATCTGGTGAGCATCCCCGCATTTTGGACAGCGCAAGTTAGCATTACATTGACCAGAGATATGATTAAACCCGTTACATTTAAAACACCTTCTTATTTCTACAGCATCATGGACATTACACAAGTCAAAACCTACGAACAACTTACCTTCCCCTCTGGACATTAAATTATCATAAAAAGCTTTACCGACTTGCAAGATAGCCTGATATACACAAGATTTTTTTTTTGTAGGCCAGAATTTTAACATGCTAAACTCAGACTTATCACTACCTAAATGTTTATTTTGAAATTTAACGCATTCAATCAACTCCGCAGCCTCCAATTTCTCCGACATACCAACAATTTTCACACGTGGGCTCGGATATTTCACATCCCTAACTTCATAGTCTCGGGTCAGTGTATTCATAGCAATACCTTTAAGTTTAGAAACTTCATCTACTGTAGAACTGACTAGAACACCACCATCCTTAATGTTCTTTACCTTCGATATATTAATATTGTTATTCAATGGATCGACCTTACACAGCATATCGGCTTTAGTCTTAGAATTCTTTTGAGAAATATTCTTAGGTTTGATAACCATTGCCGCCTCTGTTTTTAAAACATCGGTGTACGCTTTTACCGCATGCTGTTTCACTGCTTGGTTAGTATATTCCGATTTATTAGAAGAGACTAATGCATCATTTTTAAAACTTTCGAATTTCTCTTCAATGAGATCCATGACGGCTTGAAATTTATCATCCACAGTTTTCTGGAATTGATCAGAGTTCCAGGCAGATGTTATATTACAGCACGTATCGCATTTCCAAAATATATTAGGATATTTAGATATAGATGTTAATAAGTCAGCAGGAATGTCAATACACTGTATATGGTAAGAAAGGCTGCAAAAACCACAACAAGAAACAGCCGGCTTCTTCGACGATATCACACTCGAGCAAATTCCACATTTCTCAGGCATAATTAAATAAATAAGATAAATGCTGTATCATATAAACCATATTAGCACCTCAAGTGATAATAGAACAAAATCGAGCAGTTTTTATAAACTATACTCCACAAGTACACTAATAAACGAGAATAATCTAGCAGGAACTTTACTTCACGTCCGCCACGCTCGAGCACTTGTCACTTTTTTGTCTTGTCACTTAATATAATAAGAAGGACACATTTATATGAATCAACATAGAGATAGGTCTCCTATTAGAAGGGAAGCTAGATCGAGTAATTCTGAAACAAATAGTAATATTTTTACAATGAATAATAACACTGCATTTGAACTTGAAATGGCTAGGGATATGCTACCTGAATATTCAGGCGGCTCAAAAAATTTAGCTTAGGTCTAAAAATACTCATTGACTCAGAACCATCAAATAGCATAATAAATCCAGAACCTGCTCATAAGCTTTTTAAACCGCATTTCTTTAAACAGAAGTTCTCAGTCAAACCGCTGGGTAAAACAATAATAAGTGACGAAAATATAGCGTACCCTATTCTAACAGAATTCGGAATAAATTACGAGTTTAAATTTAATGTTATATCTTGGCATAAACGTTTCGACGCGTTGATAGGTAGTTACGATTTCCAACGTTTGCAAAGGAAGATCGACTATAAAAAACAAACTCTAGAAATCGGTAGACAAAAGATATCCTTTTTTATCGAGTTTAACCCGCAAAATGTTGAACCTTTTAAGCAACAAATTAATAAAAGCATAAAAGTACCAGTTAGTATAGAACGCAGACCAGTGCTAATCCCAGAAAGTAATAATAATAATTTATACATTCCGGAATCAATGGCGTACGCCCAAAACGGATTTTGCGAAACCCCATTTGAAGAAGAGCGACAAGTCGAAGTTCATTTCCACGAACAGATTAATGTTGAACCCCTAATTAATGTAAAAATTGATAAACCGGAGTTTGATTCGTCTGACTTAGACGTTACAAAAGTAATAAGAACTAACCACTTAAACTCGGAAGAAAAAGACAAAATTTTGAACCTATGTAAACTTTCTAAATCCATATTTTATAATGAAAATTGCGATTTAACATTTACCAATGCTGTAAAACACCAAATTCGCACTGTAGATGAAGAACCCGTTTATTGTAAATCCTACAGATCTACCATCTAAAAAATGAAATACAGGTTCAAATTCAAAAACTTCTCGACAATGAAATTATTGGACCTTCAATATCACCTTACAGCAGTCCTGTTTGGATTGTGCCGAAAAAATTAGACGTATCTGGAAAAAAGAAAAGGCGTCTAGTTATCGAATACCGCAAATTAATTGAAAAAACAGTAGAAGACAAATATCCCCTTCCGCGAATCCACGAAATTTTAGATAACTTAGGCAAATGCGTATATTTTACGACTCTAGATCTCGCGCAGGGTTTCCATCAAATTGAAATGGCTAAAGAGAGTATTGAAAAAAAATGCGTTTTCAGTAAATAACGGCCACTACGAGTATGTCCGCATGTCATTTGGCCTCAAGAATGCACCATCTACGTTTCAAAGGGTGATGGACAACGTATTAAGGGAGTATCTATATAAATTTTGTTTCGTTTACATGGACGATGTGGTGATTTTCTCAAAATCATTACATAACCATTTGGTTCATATTAGACAAATTTTCAATAAATTTAAGGAATTTAACATAAAGGTACAACTCGACAAATCGGAATTTCTCTGTAAAGAAGTCGCATTTCTAGGCCACGTAATTACACCCCAAGGTATTAAACCAAATCCCTCTAAAATTAAAGCCGTGCAAGAATACCCGCTCCCTAAGACGGTGAAGAAATCAAAAGCTTTTTAGGACTTGTAGGATATTATAGGAGATGCATACAAAACTTTGCGGAAATACTATCACCATTCACCAGATGTTTGAAAAAAATCGCAAAAATCGACCCAGACAATCCAGACTATATCAAGGATTTTCGTAAATGTAAGAAACTTTTAACAAATGTACCAGTACTCGCATACCCTGACATTGACAACACATTCCATCCTACTACGGATGCTAGCAACAGTAACAAAAGAATTCGACAATTGAAAAAGAGCTTTTATTCATTGTTGAAAATACCAAGCACTTCCGCCCATATCTTTATGGACAACACTTTAAAATCGAAACCGATCACAAACCCCTAGTTTGGCTAATGTCACTAAAAGACCCAAATTCCAGACTAGTAAAGTGGCGACTTAGATTAGAGGAGTTTGATTACCAAGTCATATACAAAAAAGGTAAAGACAACCTCGTAGCCGATGCGTTATCAAGAATCGAAATAAACACAAAAGACATAGAACCCGAAGAAGACGAACTAGACCTAATATCAATATTACCTCAGGTAGACGCCGACGAGGACCTATCACCCGGCGACGCTGACGAAATCTTAAACAGCCAAAGCCCATTAGATAACGACAACCCTCTACCTAGCAAATCTGACGATACACAACATACCTCAACTGATAACCCCACCTTCACATTACCAATATCTGAAAGCCCTTTAAACCATTACACTTACAGATTTGAAATGAAAATACGTGACCAATACAATGTCGAGTACCTGAGACCGTTTAAAAGACACCATTATCGGATAACACTTTTCGGTCGCTCCCGGGTGCTAAGTCAATTGCTCGCGGTAACGAAGTGACGTGTCGGTCAACAAAGCCCCAGAAAGACACAAAGCGATTGACTAACGTGTCACAATATATCCGGGCACTTTTCTTAAATTAGTATCAATAAAAATCTAAAATCATAAACTATTTGCGCATTTTAAATACAAGCTATTGCGGAAAACGGCAAATAATATCCAATAAACTAGCTGCGTCAAACGTTGGGTTCTGTTATCGGCCCAAATATTCAAGTGACTCAAGTGCACAACATCTGGGTCACAAGTGGAGCAGGCGACCTGTGTTTACGCGTGGGTGTTTATGGTTCTTATTTCAACCCGGAAGGACGATTGTAAACTGGTCTGAGGAATTTTTATCTGGACGGTCGTCGGCAGCCTGGTCTAACTTTTGTTTGCCAAATCTTCATTTCCTCGAAATCGAGGTGTAGTCTTAAGACACATACATTGCTAAGGAATGCACTGACTATAATCTTGTCACCATAAGGCTGATAAATGTGGCATTTGCAAATCTATGATAAGTAGCCGCGCAGTGACTGTTACGTGCAGTGCTGCCTGCCGCCAGCAGTTTCATTCCAGTTATTGCAACCTTTCTTCTGATATTTTAAAAGCATTAGGAAAAACGTCTGGACTTCACTGGGTATGCGAAACATGTGAAAATCTATCGGGTATACATATTTAACTTGGACTAGTTTAATAATCTCATGGAGGAAAAAATAAATGTTGTTCTCAGCGAAGTAAAGAATATGTTTTCTGAAATAAAAATTGAAATTTCTCATTTGACCTCTAACCCAAAATGCCAAGATGCAGGATGCAATAGCTCGAATATTTTCGTTCATCCGAAACCCTCGTATTCATCTGTTATAAAAAAATCACCCGCAATTATTATCAAACCTAAAAATCTAAACCAGAAGATTTTTGAAACCAAGACTGACATTGCAAAATATCAATCCTGTGGAGTCTGAAATAAACGTTTCTAGTGTAAAAAATGTAAGCAGGGGTGGAGTTGTTGTGGCCTGCGGAAGCAGGGATAAGATTTCTAAATTGAAGAATCTAGCTACCGAAAAACTGAATGCCAAGTATGACGTAATAGAAGCAAAGAATCTGCATCCCAGAGTGAGAGTGGTTGGTATTTCTGCCAAGCTGGATGAAGATAAGTTGTGCGACTATATTAAGTACCAAAACAAAGACATAATATCCGACACATCCGAGTTGAAAGTAATTAAGTTTTGAACAACCAAAAAAAATCGCAATATTTATCAGGCCATTCTGCAAGTTGACGCTGGTACTTATTATAATATAATGAATTTGGTTTCTGGTAAGTTGTTTGTTGGATACAGTTATTGTGATGTCAAACTGATTTGAAATTTGACAGTAGCAACCTAACCTAAGTTCAAACTGGCGGGATATTTAAAATTAGGCGGGGAAATTTAAACTGATTTAAAATTAGGCGGGGAAATCCAAACTAAGAAAAAAGGACCTAACCTATCAGAAAAAATATGCGCAGTAGCAACCTAACCTATCAGAAAAAACATGCGCAGTAGGGACCTAATCTAACAGAAAAAACATGCGCAGTAGCGACCTAACTTATCAGAAAAAACATGCGCAGTAGGGACCTAATCTAACAGAAAAAACATGCGCAGTAGCGACCTAACCTATCAGAAAAAACATGCGCAGTAACGACCTAACCTATCAGAAAAACATGCGCAGTAGGTCACACACACACACATACAAAGTTTTGCTAATAACTGATTTCATTGGTGACCTATCACGTGACGTTGTTATTTAAATGAAAAAAAACTTTACTCTGTGTGCGATTTGCACCCGGGACCTCTCGCATGCAAAGCAGACGCGTTACCACGAGACCGCTTTGGCTATTAACAGAAGCTTACAGTAACTGCGTAATATATGAATCAGAGAGCGTTTGAAGACGTCCCACACCAAGCAGTCTGAGCTATAACAATGATATTAAATAGAAATATTTTAGATTTTACAGGTGCTACTAAATATTTAGAAATATGTATGAAAAAAGAAACTGGTAGCGCTGGGGATCGAACTCCGGACCTCTAGAGTGCGAAGCGTGTACGTTAGCGCTAGACCATCACATCGTATAGGTGACGAGTAATATATGGGCTTGTGCTGGAACGGGAGTGGTGGCGGGGAACTAGTTGTGACAGGAGTGACGGTAAATAGTTCCAAACGCGGATAAGCGCTTATCAGTAGATGGCGTTGCAAGTGGAGCGCGCGCTACTCCGTTAGAGTAAATTATATAGTTTACAACCAGTAGTAAAATGGGGAAATCCTGCTACAGTGAAAATTTTACGCAAATAGTATTTCTAATTTCTACCAACAGCAAAAATACTACTGTAGTGGAAATTTTAATGTAATAACATTTATAATTTCTATCACAATCAAAAATGCTAGTATAGTGAAGATTTTAATGTAATAATATTTCTAATTTCTACCATCATCAAAAAATGCTACTATAGTGAAAATTTTACGCAAATAGTATTTCTAATTTCTACCAACAGCAAAAATACTACTGTAGTGGAAATTTTAATGTAATAACATTTGTAATTTCTATCACAATTAAAAATGCTAGTATAGTGAAGATTTTAATGTAATAATATTTCTAATTTCTACCATCATCAAACAGTGGAAGTTTTTTTTGTAACCGCTATGAATTTGCGCCCTGTATAATATTTACCGATAACAACAAAACGATTTGGCGTACTAACAATGTCATAACATTATTACACCTTATTTTAATGTAAAATCTCATACTGTACTTAGTTTTATATACAAACAAGATTTGTCATTCCAGCATAGTGGACTGGCTTCTACAGCGTGCGAATGCATTAACAACAAAACTATTTGGCGTGAGAGTACGCCTTATTCACCTTATTTTAATGAAAAAATTCAATCGCATACTGTACTTAGTTCTTATAGAATATTATATTCGGTTATTAAATCTATAATCAAAGCGATGCCGTTATTGTACAGTTTGTTGGCTCAACATTGTTCCTATTTTAGTACAATAATAATTAATTAGGGCAGTGATTTCCAAGTCATGGTCATTGGAATTAACATGGTAGCTATACATGTATAATACACCTTGTAGATTCTAAAGTTTTCATATATTCTGAGTAATAAAGATCATGTATCTGTTTTATCCCCGTCTGTGACATAAACAGCTTTTATAGTATTTTTTATAATTAGTAAGCATATGATTTTTTTGTTTTTTCTATTCATGTTTCTTCATGGGCTACCCCGTAATTAAAATATTATTTTTATATATCCGGGGACGTTACATTACCTGTATGGTCTTTCTTCAGAATAAAGTTATCGAAAAAGATCTATTGTGTATTTTATTCCAATATTTTAATGAAAGAAAAGTCGTTAAAATTAATACATTAAGATTACTTTAAGGTAAAACAATTATTTCTTTTAAATAAACATTATTTTAAATTAGCTAAAATTTAATAGAAATGCAACATTTTTTAAAAAGTATTTGCAACCATTTTTTGAGCGTGCTATCAATGTAATAACATTAGTATACATTATTTTAATGTAAAATTCAATCTCATACTGTACTTAGTTTTATATACAAACAAGATTTAGTAAAACCTGAACATTTACCTATGCATTAACAATTTATTTTGAAAACACCCTGTATAATATTTTGCCGATAACAACAAAACTATTTGGCGTAGATACTCTCGATACCTTATTTTAATGAAAAAATTCAATCTCATACTGTACTTAGTTCATATAGAATTTATATTCGTTTATTAAATCTTTGCTTGGTGCGAGCTGGGATTATATTACAGACGCTGTTGATTTTGCAAATTACTCGTTAGCTGTAACGGATGAGGGTACAGAAACTTGCATTTTTAACGCGAGTGTTTTATAGGTAGGTAAGATACGAGTTTTACTGTTGTGAAAGTTGAAATTTTGTTTGAACTACATAGGTAAGTAATTTATATATATTTTAAGTTAATTAAGGGAAATTTGGAAAATATTTAAATAACTCTAATTTTGGGGAAATAAAACACGTTTTTATCTATTTACGAGCTATGAAATTCATTTTGTAATATAGAATTTGTTAAAATACAGTTAAAAAAATTCTGCTCTGATATACAGGGTAGGTAAAAACGGTCTAGGATTTTTTTTGTAATAGAGAATTCGTTGAAAATACTACTTTGATAAACAGGGTAGGCAAAAAAAAACAATAAGCAGGAAACAATTTTGTTACATTTTTAATACGATATTTTTAAGTAGGGGAGGTAATAAGCTTATAGAAAAATTTTGAGGAAATAATATGTTAATAAATTAACAAGCTATGAAATTTATTTCGTAATAGAGAATTTGTTAAAATACAGTTAAAGATACTGCTTTGATATACAGGGTAGGTAGAAACGGTCTAGGATTTTTTAAAGAGTTCGTTGAAAATACTACTTTGATATACAGGGCTGGCAAAAACTGTCTAAGAAATTTTGTAATAGAGAATTCGTTGAAAATACTACTTTGATATACAGGGTAGACAAAAAATCAAATAAGCAGGAAACAATTTTGTTACTTTTTATTGTATAAACAAAGCTCAAATATTTTAATACGATATTTTTAAAGCAGGGAGGAAATAAGCTTATAGAAAAATTTTGTGGGAAATAATATGTGTAAATTAACAAGCTATGAAACTCATTTTGTAATAGAGAATTTGAACTATAATATAGTTTAAAAAAATGCTGCTTTGATATACAGGGTAGGCAAAAAAATCAGTAAGCAGCAAACAATTTTGGGTAAATAAGTAAGTTACTTTTTATTGTATAAACAAAGCTCAAACATTTTAATACGATATTTTTAAGTAGGGGAGGTAATAAGCATATAGCCAAATTTTGTGGGAAATAATATGTTTAAATTAACAAGCTATGAAATTCATTTTGTAATAATCTGTTAAAACTATAATATAGTTAAAAAACTACTACTTTGATATACAGGGTAGACAAAAACTGTCTAGAAACTTTTGTAATAGATAATTCGTTGAAAATACTACTGTGATATACAGGGTATATACCTAAAAAATTGTAGGTAAATAATAGACTTAAATTATAAAGTTTTTGCTCAATTAGAACTTCTTCTGATTAGATTAGATAATCTCGAACTTGGTTTAACTTTGCACCAGAGTGGACCAATTTCAATGCTTTTGGAGGGGGTTTTCGTATCTAAGGTCTTGATTTTTTAAGAAAACTACATTTCGGTGTCTCGATTCGTTTAATTTTTCTATGATGCTGATCCTTCTTTATTAATATTTTTTATTCGGTTTTTATGTAGTTTTTTAAAAATGGAACACCCTGTATTTTATTTATTTACGGTCTAGGAATATTTGCAATTAAAAAACATAATACAGTTGGAAAAATAATGCTTTGATATACAGGGTGGGTAAAAAAAAGTTATATTGATTACGATTTTACTATAACAAAGGGAATGTAAAACAAAAATCTTTTTTTTAGTAGCCTACTGGGGAAAATTAAGAACAGAGAGAGAGATAAAGAGAGCGTGATACGGGTGCTGGGTAAGTTGCTTAAATTTCTGCATTACAGGTCGCGTCGTTTGTGTCTTTATCAATACATGGTAAAATACGCCAGCTTGATAGACACCGTGTCGTGTAGTGAAAATCTTTAACGATAATCTCAAAGAGATAATCATTGGATTGTTCCCTACCAACGAGCGAGAGAGGTTTTCAGTCACACACACACGCGAAAAACTTTAATCCAAAACCGTGGACACGTAAAGGCCTCCGGGGTATCGATACGTTGACTGTCTCGTTTAGGTTGCCATAAAGCTGGGAGTAGGTTAGTCAGGGTTTCAAAAATAGGCTGCACATTGCGACCGGGAGAGGCGACGACAAATGCTCTGCAAAAATCAAACTAACCTTTTTGACTTGTTTACTTGTTACTAGTGAATTAAATTTAAATATATCCAATTAATGAGAATTTAAATTTATTTTATTAATTTAATCGAATACATTGGAAACAATTATAAGAGTGAATTTCATTGACAATTTTCTTTGTTCGCGGTTGAATTTGCCGGCCCATACATTGGAAGAAGGCATTTACTCTTATTCGGTCTTATCATTATCAAAATTTTTAATACAACAGTGATGTCTCATTAATACAGGACTAACGATTTTTTACTAATATATTATTTTTTTTGTTAATTAATTAAATTTGATAATTTTATCCTGTTACATTACAAACATTTTTTCTTTAATCAGACACATTTTAAACTGAAAAATTTGCTAGTGACTCAGAGCCAGTCAAGCACGTTGTGCCTTAATTTGCATGTGTCTTAATGACGAAATGTGTTACACCCCCTGAAATAGTCAAAATTACATTGATTCTTATGGCAAACACGAACAAATAACCGAACGCAGGGGGCCTTTTCGTACGCGGATGCTGTTGCAATTATATAACGATTAAATTTGATAATTTTATCCTATTACATTACAAACACTTTTTCTTTAATCAGACACATTTTAAACTGAAAAATTGCGAGTGACTCAATCACGTTGTGCCTTAATTTGCATGTGTCTTAATGACGAAATGTGCTACACCTCCTCAAATCGTCAAAATTACATTGTTTCTTATGGCAAACACGAACAAATAACCGAACGCAGGGGGCCTTTTCGTACGCGGATGCTGTTAGCAAATGCTGTTACAATTCAGATACAATTATATGACGAAATATTTCACACCGGTCGCATAGCGTAAATTAACATTACTTCCTATGTAAAACACACACAAATTACTGAACGCAAGAGGCCTTTTTTTTCGTCACGTAACTTCCTTTTTTCCATCTCACCGACACTAAGTAGCGGAAAATAAACGACTAGGGGTAAATTTCGACAGTGTGTCAGTTTTTGTGTTGATCTTCAAGACGTGTAACGCTTTTTTTTTTTTTGAAAAATTGAACAGTTTTTTATTATTCGTGATACAGTGAAGGAGGTTCGTCGCTTCAATCTCCACGGTCGAACCTTGGAATTTAAAATTAAAACACCTTCTGTTGGTGCCGAACCAGTTAGCTGGATTAGAGAGGCCATCACGCAAATCATTGCTACGGGGACGGAAGGCTTGAACCCCAACAACCAGGTGGCGTTCTCCTTCTGCTCGAAAGAGTTCAAACGTGGCGATGCGTGGGTTCGCTTTAGGCCCGCCGGGGAGGTGACCTACGAAGACGTGTGGAGTGTCATCTCCAGCGTTTACCAGTCCAACTCTGCGGGCCTGAATACTGAAACGTTCTGACTGGGGGTGACGGCTGTGAGGATGCCTAGTGGAAAATGTAGGGACCGTCGGTACAACACCTTCGACGAGGAGTGTAGGAAACGCTCAGGAATCGTCTCAATAAACAATAGAGACAATTTGTGCTTACCGCGTGCGCTTGTCGTCGCCATGTCCTGTGTGGACAAGGATCAAGAATATAGAAAAGTTCGCCGTGACATTGGTAAACTTCAAACAAATAGGGCTCAAGTTCTTTTGGAATCAGCCAACGTCGTCGTCCCCGAAGAGGATTCTGGTATCCCCGAGCTTCAACAGTTTCAGCGGTATTTGAAGAATTACAATATCGTCGTATACCAGTATGGGACTAAAGGTCGCGACGTTATATTTAAGGGAGCCGTAGACGGGCCAACACTAAATTCACTCTATTACGAAGGACACTATAATGTGATAACCTCTTTGACAGCCGCCTTTTGTAGCACCTATTACTGCGAGGAGTGCCATGTCCCCTACAATGTAAAAAATAAACATAGATGCGGAGGTACATGCCCGTCATGCCAGCAGTCACCTGCATGCTCCCAAGATTGCAATATTACCTGTCAAGACTGTCAACGTAGCTTCAGGGGGCAACAGTGTTACGATAACCACCTGACCAATATCTGTGCTCAAATTTACCGTTACCCCGATTGCTTCAAGGTTGTAAAATATCTGTGGCGAAATATATTGCAAGATCTGTAAGACCCACGTCCCCTCAGACCATCTGTGTTATATGCAGCCAAATAACGGAAAACCGAGAACAGACGACGTACTCTTCGTGTTCTACGACCTGGAGACACGACAGGAGACGAAGCGGGAAGATGGCTCTTTCCTTCATGAACCCGATCTATGCGTCTTTAAACAATGCTGCGACATATGTCTGGATTGCAATCAACAAGAAATTTGCAAAAAATGTGGCGTTCGTCTCCAGGTTGTCAAAAGCGATAACGTTATTTCGTCATTTCTGCACCATGTTTTTACGCTCCGGAAGAAATTCAAGCAGGTGGTGGTTATAGCCTACAACGGGCAGGCCTTTGACCACCAGTTCTGTTTAAACCATATATTGGTTAATACCGACCTGAAGCCCGATCTAATTATGCGAGGAACAAAAATAATATCTATGGTAGTTGAGAATGTAAAATTTTTAGACTCCGTTAATTATTTCCCGATGGCCCTTTCAAAGCTTCCGAGAGCCTTCGGCTTGGGGGACAGATTCAAGAAAGGGTATTTCCCTCATCTTTTCAACACCGCTACGAATGCAGAGTATGTGGGTCCCCTACCGGCCATTGAATACTACGACCCCGATAACATGAAAACTGAAGACAGAGCCCGATTTCTCGAGTGGCACGAGGAACATGAGAACGACGTGTTTGACATGCAGCGGGATCTAGTGGAGTACTGTACATCTGATGTGGAGATCCTAACTGCTGCCTGTCTCAAATTTCGTCAGCAGTTCCTCGACACCGGTAACGTCTGCCTCTTCACCGAGGCCTGTACCATAGCTTCGGCCTGCAATAAGGTGTTTAGACGGAACTTCCTTAAACCCAACACCATAGGCATTATACCTAAAGGCGGTTATCGGTGGAGGGATAACCAGAGTAAGATAGCCATCAAGTGGTTGGTGTGGGAAGAGCACACGAGGGGTCTCAGCATTACTCACGCAGCCAAACAGCAAGAAGCACGAGTTGCAGGGGTCAAAGTCGACGGGTACTGTGAGGAAACCAAACAAGTGTTTGAGTTTCACGGGTGTTATTTCCACGGTTGCTCTGTCTGTTATCAATGCAATCGTAACGAACCCCTGCAGGATGACCCCTCGATGACGTTAAATACCCGAATGAAAACCACAACAGCCAAGACCGAAAGATTAAAACAATTGGGTTATGCCGTCGTTGAGATGTGGGAGTGCGAATTTAGAAGGCATCTTCAACAAAATAAAGAACTGCGCTCGTTCACGGACCCACCCGCTCGTAACTCTCACACGGCTTCAACCTAGGGAGGCCTTTTACGGTGGACGCACTGGTAACACCGTAGAGTACTACAAGTGTCAACAAGGCGAAAAAATAAAATACGTAGACGTTTGCTCCCTTTACCCCTCTGCAAGTACGGAAAGTTTCCCATTGGACACCCCAAAGTGTACGCCGGTGATGACTGCAACGGTTTGGATTTGACCGATATCAACGGAGTTATAAAATGTAAGATCCTACCGCCTCAGGACCTCTACCACCCTGTGTTACCGACCAAGATGAACGACAAGTTCGTTCTCTGTCGCACGTGTGGTGAGCAAATGAGCCAGAGTGAGTGCGATCACAATGATGATGAACAGAGAGCCTTGACGGGGACATGGGTAGTGGACGAGGTGAGAAAAGCCCTCGAAAAGGGGTACCGGATGCTGGAAATCTACGAGGTTTGGAGCTACGACGTGCTTCAGACCGATAAAACCAAAAACGTAACAGGGTTATTCACCGAAATGATGAACAAGTTCATTAAAGTCAAACAGGAAGCAAGCGGGTGGCCCTCACACTGTACCACCAAGGAAGAGAAAGCGAGATATATCAAAGAATTCTTGCAGAAGGAAGATGTTCAATTGGAATTTTCCGAAATAATTGAAAACCCCGGTTTAAGATCTTTGGCTAAGCTAATATTAAATTCGTTCTGGGGGAAGGTAGGCCAGAGAGAAAATCAGCCAAAAACCAAGATCGTGAGAGACCCTGCGGAATTCTTTGGTATGCTCGCTAACCCTGGCATCTACGTAAATTTGGCACTCCCCATTAACGAGGATACTCTCATCGTCAATTGGGAGCATAAGGAGGACGGCTATGATCCTCTCACAACAGTTAACGTCGTGATAGCCGCCTATGTAACAACCCAGGCCCGGCTTAAATTGTACAGCTACCTGGAGCAGCTGGGTGCTGTACTACGATACGGACTCTGTTATCTATGTGGCCAGAGACAACGAGTATAACGTACCAACAGGCGAGTTTATTGGCGAAATGACAAATGAACTAGAGATCTACGGTACGGACAGTTACATCACAGAGTTTGTCTCAGGTGGGCCGAAAAACTATGCCTATAAAGTGTTCTCGACAAATGATAACGAGGAGAAGGTGGTATGCAAGGTGAAGGGAATTTCTCTCACACATGCCGCATCACAACTTGTAAATTTTGATACCATAAAGGATATGGTACTTGATACCTCTACGGCTCCTCTGTGTGTAACCTCCAAGAATATCTTGAGGACAAAGGAGCACGAGGTGGTAACAGTAGAACAAGATAAACGGTATAAACCTCTCTCCACCAAAAGACGATTCTTAGAGGACCACACCTCCGCACCCTACGGTTTTAAAAGGCCCAGACAAGAATAATTGACAGCTTGCGTGTACCTCCAGATATTGACTGTACAGATTTCATCTGATTTATCATATTTTTAACATCTTTACCCCTTATTAATTTAACCTGCCCCATCCCATTCTGGCAAGGATATGTTCATACATTCCCGTTGGTCCTTGCTGAGCAATAACATATTTCATTATAAAATAGGTTAACTTAACTTAATTTTTAGAACTTAAATCTAAAAGTGGTGTAATAAATATTTCAACTATGTTATTGGCTAAATGAACATATTCCATGTAATAAACTAGTATACATTTCTGTTTTGCTACTTAAATGTTGTCTCATTTAATATAATAGGATCATCCGTTTGCATATCACATAAGGGCTATCCATATCTTCAAAATCGAAGGATAATTTATTATAATGCTGAGAGGGATCTAAATCGACATTCTTCACACATTTCGGATAAGGGTTAGTGTTTTGTAAAATATTTTAAATATCCTTCTAATTCTATTTTGGATTTTCAGGTAGTTCACGATGAACAGCAGCTGTGGTGCTAGTGGGAGCTGACTATGTATAGGAGACAGGTATGTGTACCACTCTTATTATCTTTCATAAGTTTACGTTCATACATATCTATCGGTTTACTCTGTATATCCGTCACAAAAGTTTTCTCATCGTTATAATAAGAACATCAATTTGGTTCTGTGAAAGGTTCTAGTGCAAAATGGTTCGTCCTTTTACAAAATGCTAGCAGTAGTCTTAGTTTATATGGTGTGAGGATGTTGTATTTCGGAGTCTACCTCCATCTCGAGGAATTCCTTTATTCATACAAATTGGTGAAAATCAGTTCATCAAATTCGATTTCCCTATCCTGTTTATATCAGGATTGATCCATTCTAGGACTACGTCATCTAATTTGACGTTTATTCTCTCTATATCCTTGTCGAAATATGTTACATAATGTTACTTTTGTTGATGTCACTCCGAAACCACGTTTGTTTAAGTGAAGGGTTCTAGTGCAAAATGGTTCCCCTCTTTTACAAACATGCTAGCAGTAGTCCTAGACACGTTTATATGGTGTGGTGTGAGGATGACGTATTTCAGAATCTACCTCCATCTCGAGAAATTCCTTACCTTTATTCATATACAAATTGGTGAAAATCAGTTCATCAAATTCGATTTCCCTATCCCGTTTATATCAGGATTGATCCATTCTAGGACTACGTCATCTAATTTGACGTTTATTCTCTCTATATCCTTGTCGAAATATGTTACATAAAGATATTTCCTAAAAATCCTACACTTATTTACACATTCTTTCAACCATATGGTATCTCATACTGTAGTAGTTTAATCAACTCCAGTAAAAGGTTGTGTTACGTCTTATCATTGGCGATCAAGCTGTTTGGAGCAAAATTTCGATGCCACAGTAGTTCCTTTTCTGTCCTCAAAAATATTTCGCCATGCTCCATATCTATGTAGTTTGACTTGGTCAGTTCATCGTATTCGATGCTTATGTCAGAAACGACCCATTCTAGGAGTACGTGTATTTTAAACTATTTACAGAATAGCAGAAAAGCTAAGCAGTCAAGTCTATTAGCATCAGTGCTAAGCCGAGGCTCATCCATTTGCGATCAAGCTGAATGGAGCAACATTTCGTTACAGTTTGATGTCACAGTATTTTCTTTTTTTTTGTCTGTATCCTCAGATATGTTATTTTTGTTTTGTCTGTATCTGCAAAAGTTGTGTTATGTATCTGTAACGTCTTACCAAGCTTCTCTTGAATGGTGTTCTTCAGCATTTTCTCGATATTGCTAATTCAGTTTGTTGTAAGTTCAACTTGTGTGCGCGGAATCTAAACCACAAGACACCTGTTTCAACAATCATGGTTTTAATAATTGAATACAAAACTACAATATGTCATTTGTACAACTATGGTTTCTTTTTCTGTCTGTATCCTCAGACATTTTATTAAGAATATAGTACACATACTGAGATTTTTTTCTCATTCATCCCTCTTCTTCAGGTTCCACCATACTACCAGGAGACTAAGAAGAAGCAGCAGACCGAGCTCAAGAAGCAGGCAACTATCGTCACGTTCCATAGTATAATTATAATTCGTGTATAGGTAAGAAGGCTTAGTTCACATTGATAACGATATAAATTTTAATAGCTCACTGCTGACAGTAATGGTAGATATAGAAAAGGGATTTGCGCATCATAAGTTCTGCTAACTGCTCATTATTAGCATTCAGTAGCACAACGTTGTTTTTATCGAATCTGTACCTGTTTTTACTATCAGCTACCTGTTTTTTACTGCCAGCTACCTGTTTTTACTACCAGCTACCTGTTTTTTACTGCTAGCTACCTGTTTTTTTTTACTGGTTGGGACCTGCTTTTTACTACCAGCTACCTGTTTTTTACTGCTAGCTACCTGTTTTTTTTTTACTGGTTGGGACCTGCTTTTTACTACTAGCTACTTGTTTTTTACTGCCAGCTACCTGTTTTTATTACCAGCTACTTGTATTTCACTGCCAGCTACCTGTTTTTACTGGTTGGGACCTGTTTTTTACTGCTAGCTACCTGTTTTTTACTGGTTGGGACCTGTTTTTTACTGCCAGCTACCTGTTTTTTCTACTGCCAGCTACCTGTCTTTATTACCAGCTACCTGTATTTCACTGCCAGCTACCTGTTTTTACTGGTTGGGACCTGTTTTTTACTGCTAGCTACCTGTTTTTTACTGGTTGGGACCTGTTTTTTACTGCTAGCTACCTGTTTTTTACTGGTTGGGACCTGTTTTTTTTTACTGGTTGGGACCTGTTTTTTACTGCCAGCTACCGGTTTTTTACTGCCAGCTACCTGTTTTTATTACCAGCTACCTGTATTTCACTGCCAGCTACCTGTTTTTACTGGTTGGGACCTGCTTTTTACTGCTAGCTACCTGTTTTTTTACTGGTTGGGACCTGTTTTTACTGCCAGCTACCTGTATTTTACTATCAGCTACCTGTTTTTTTACTGGTTGGGACCTGTTTTTACTGCCAGCTACCTGTACCTGTTTTACTGGTGGTGCTTTACAAATTTATATTTATTTTTAATTTATACATTTTTTCTAGAAGGAAGTACTGGCAGAAATATGTCTCACTTTTGGATGGGGCTTGGGCCACTACCGATTTTATGGTTGCATCTAAATCTGTATTTGCCAGGCTGGAGTTGGAGACAAAAACAAAGACGTAATGGGAAAACTACTAACTATTAGAACTAAGTACAGTGTGAGATTGAATTTTTTCATTAAAATAAGGTATCGAGAGTATCTACGCCAAATAGTTTTGTTGTTATCGGCAAAATATTATACAGGGTGTTTTCAAAATAAATTGTTAATGTATAGGTAAATGTTCAGGTTTTACTAAATCTTGTTTGTATATAAAACTAAGTACAGTATGAGATTGAATTTTACATTAAAATAATGTATACTAATGTTATTACATTGATAGCACGCTCAAAAAAATGGTTGCAAATACTTTTAAAAAAAAAATGTTGTATTTCTATTAAATTTTAGCTAATTTAAAATAATGTTTATTTAAAAGAAATAATTGTTTTACCTTAAAGTAATCTTAATGTAATAATTTTAACGACTTTTCTTTCATTAAAATATTGGAATAAAATACACAATAGATCTTTCTCGATAACATTATTCTGAAGAAAGACCATACAGGTAATGTAACGTCCCCGGATATATAAAAATAATATTTTAATTACGGGGTAGCCCATGAAGAAACATGAAAAGAAAAAACAAAAAAATCATATGCTTACTAATTATAAAAAATACTATAAAAGCTGTTTATGTCACAGACGGGGGATAAAACAGATACATGATCTTTTATTACTCAGAATATATGAAAACTTTAGAATCTACAAGGTGTATTATACATGTATAGCTACCATGTTAATTCCAATGACCATGACTTGGAAATCACTGCCCTAATTAATTATTATTGTACTAAAATAGGAACAATGTTGAGCCAACAAACTGTACAATAACGGCATCGCTTTGATTATAGATTTAATAACCGAATATAATATTCTATAAGAACTAAGTACAGTATAAGATTGAATTTTTTCATTAGGTGAATAAGGCGTACTCTCACGCCAAATAGTTTTGTTGTTAATGCATTCGAACGCTGTAGAAGCCAGTCCACTATGCTGGAATGACAAATCTTGTTTGTATATAAAACTAAGTACAGTATGAGATTTTACATTAAAATAAGGTGTATTGTGAGTACCCCAAATCGTGCATTCGGACGCTGTAGAAGCCAGTCCACTATGCTGGAATGACAAATCTTGTTTGTATATAAAACTAAGTACAGTATGAGATTTTACATTAAAATAAGGTGTATTACTGTTATGACATTGTTAGTACGCCAAATCGTTTTGTTGTTATCGGTCAAATATTATACAGGGCGCAAATTCATAGCGGTTATAAAAAAAACTTCCACTGTTTGATGATGGTAAAAATTAGAAATATTATTACATTAAAATCTTCACTATACTAGCATTTTTAATTGTGATAGAAATTATAAATGTTATTACATTAAAATTTCCACTACAGTAGTATTTTTGCTGTTGGTAGAAATTAGAAATACTATTTGCGTAAAATTTTCACTATAGTACCATTTTTTGATGATGGTAGAAATTAGAAATATTATTACATTAAAATCTTCACTATACTAGCATTGTTGATTGTGATAGAAATTATAAATGTTATTACATTAAAATTTCCACTACAGTAGTATTTTTGCTGTTGGTAGAAATTAGAAATACTATTTGCGTAAAATTTTCATTGTAGTAGGATTTCCCCATTTTACTACTGGTTGTAAACTATATAATTTACTCTAACGGAGTAGCGCGCGCTTCACTTGCTACGCCATCTACTGATAAGCGCTTATCCGCGTTTGGAACTATTTACCGTCACTCCTGTCACAACTAGTTTCCCGCCACCACTCCCGTTCCAGCACAAGCCCATATATTACTCGTCACCTATACAATGTGATGGTCTAGCGCTAACGTACACGCTTCGCACTCTAGAGGTCCGGAGTTCGATCCCCAGCGCTACCAGTTTCTTTTGCCATACATATTTCTAAATATTTAGTATCACCTGTAATTAGCACCTTTAAAATCTAAAATATTTCTATTTAATATCATTGTTATAGCTCAGACTGCTTGGTGTGGGATGTCTTCAAACGCTCTCTGATTCATATATTACGCAGTTACTGTAACCTTCTGTAAATAGCCATAGCGGTCTTATGGCAACGCGTCTGCTTTGCATGCGAGAGGTGCCGGGTTCAAATCGCACACAGAGTAAAGTTTTTTTTTCATTTAAATAACAACGTCACGTGATAGGTCACCAAGGAAATCAGTTATTAGCAAAAAATTTTATGTGTGTGTGTGTGTGTGTGTGAGACCAACTGCGCATGTTTCTTCTCTAACCTACTGCGCATGTTTTTCTGATAGGTTAGGTCGTTACTGCGCATGTTTTTTCTGTTAGATTAGGTCCCTACTGCGCATGTTTTTTCTGATAGGTTAGGTTGCTGCTGCGCATGTTTTTTCTGATAGGTTAGGTCCTTTTTTCTTAGTTTGGATTTCCCCGCCTAATTTTAAATCAGTTTAAATTTCCCCGCCTAATTTTAAATATCCCGCCAGTTTGAACTTAGATTAGGTCGCTACTGTCAAATTTCAAATCAGTTTGAATTTCCCGCCTAATTTTAAATATCCCGCCAGTTTGAACTTAGGTTAGGTCGCTACTGTCAAATTTCAAATCAGTTTGAATTCCCCGCCATAATGCTGCAATCTGATTGGTCGAGAGGCGGGAGGGGCGGGGCCTAAAAGGAAAGTGGAGGGGCTGGTCTAAAGTGACCCCCTACCTACTTTGACTGAACATTCTTAAACTGTGCAAATGACGTTAATACAATGTGTGATAACTTGTATCGAGCTATATATGAAGTTGTTGATCGCTGCGTTCCAAAAACAATAATAAAATCTAGAAAATATCCGCCCTGGATCACAGGCCCTATAATAAAAGATATTAAAACCAAATCTAGGTTATGGCGTGATTACAAGTCTAGTGATAGTTTACTCATATATAATGAATTTAGTAGTTTGAGATCAAAAATAAAAAAATATATTCAGGCTTCTTATATGAATTATTTATCTCTCATGCAGGACAACATAATATCAAATCCTAATCTATTCTGGAGTTATATAAACGCCAAACGCAGCACATCAACTATTCCAGAAAACCTTAATTATAATAATGAAGAGCTTAGTAGCCATGAAGACATTGTGAATGGTTTTGCTAAATTTTTTGAAAGTAACTTTTCCCCATCCTGTACGGACACTGGCAGTGACCAAAATATGTTCAGTAATAACGTACTCCATTCAATAATTCTTAGTAGTAATGATGTACTTAAGGCAATAAAGAGACTAAAGCCTAAATTCACTAAAGGACCCGATAACTTGCCAGCATTTGTTGTGAGAGATTGTGCTCATGTATTGGTTGATCCATTTACTAAAATTTTTAACCTTTCGCTAAATTCTGGTATCTTTTCGGTAGCATGGAAAAATTCTCGTATATGTCCGATTTTCAAAAAAGATGAATAAGACTGAAAACTACCGTCCTATAACTATTATAAGTAACTTTGCAAAAATTTTTGAAACAGCACTGTATGAAGTAATTTATTCTCACGTACAGGGCCAGATTACAATTAGTCAACACGGGTTTGTACATGGGCGCTCTACTGTTACTAATTTGTGCTGCATTACTGAATACATTTCTAACCATGTGGACATTAACACACAAGTTGACGTTCTGTACACCGATTTTTCAAAGGCGTTCGACAGACTAGATCATGGAATTCTTATTAAAAAACTGAGTGATGTTGGTATGTCCCCGAACTTACTTAATTTTTTTCGTTCGTATCTTAGTAATAAGAAGCAATATGTTGAACTCAGCTACTTCTGGTGTGCCACAGGGTTCTATACTTGGCCCAATGCTGTTTGTAATATTTATAAATGACATTGTCAACGATTTGGATATTCATTCTTTGTTATATGCTGATGATATGAAACTATACTGGCAGGTTGAAACTGAAAATGATTGTATTAGAATACAGAATAATGTAAATAAAATTTATGAATGGTGTGTTACAAATAAGCTTCCCTTAAATATTGACAAAGGCCATGTTGTCTCTTATCATCGTAGAAGCGCTGCTCTTGAATTTGACTATAAATTAAATGACACGATTTTAAGCCGTCCCAGTTATTTTTGTGACTTGGGCGTTACGTTTGATCACAAATTGACATTCGTGAAACATATTGAAAACATTGTATCTGCTGCTTCTAAAAATCTAGGTTTTGTTATAAGAAACGCACACAATTTTACGGATCAACAGGTACTATTTGCATTATTTAATTCTTTTGTGAAATCAAAAATGGAATACGCGAGTTTGATCTTGAATCCCGGATATATTAATCATACCCTGTGCATTGAAAATATACAGAGGAGGTTTTTAAAATTGGTTTGTTTTAAATTAGAGTATATCCTCCAGTTGGGACCCCGCATAATGATCTTCTTAGTAGATTTTCTTTGCTTAGTTTGTCGGATCGTCGGAAACTGCATTCGTTAATATTTCTATTTAAAGTAATTCATAATGTATATGATTGTCCAGAAATTTTATCGTATTTAAATTTTCATGTACCTAGAACCGAGGCAAGATATTGTAATACGTTTTATCTTTGCAAGCCGCGTACCAACCTAATGAAGTCATCTCCTTTGTATGTTATGTGTACCAACTATAACGCTGTGCAGAATGGCCTCGACATATTCAATTGTTCTGAGAAAGACATAAGAAATTTATTTGTATAGTTTGTGTTTTATCTGTGTTCATAATTACATATGATGTATTATAGAGATGTTAGATTTTTGTTTATTTGTTTTTATATATGTTGTAGCATTTTAAAATGCTACGATTTTGGTTTACGTTTTATATTAGAATTTAGATATTTATCATTACTAACATTACCACATTTCCATATATTTTCTATTGCGTTCCACTAGTCTCTTTCGTCACAATTTACTTCTTTTCTAAATGTACAAACACAGTTTTCCCATTTTCCAAAATCGTGTTTTCCTGGTTGCTGTTTTTAATTCGCTGGCTCTAATTATTTCCTAGTATAGACAACCAACATTTCATTTTTAAAAATCGATGAAATTAAAACCACAAAAAATGGCCTTTACTTCTCCTTGAACAGCGAACCTCGTGTTCGGAGAGTTGGTTGTGACTTTGCAAAGAATAAAGGTGTGGTGTAATTAAGTTTACCGTTTTACCATTTTTATGGGATCTAAAGAAACCACCTACACTTAACAAAGTCTATATGCTAGATTTGTTATCACCAACAATTTTGATTTATGCGATTTTTCTCCGGTAATCCAAACCCTTCAACAGAAGGTGAGTTGTACAAAAAATGTACACCAGAGATGTAAGTGGTACCTAATTGTTTCTATTTTTTTTATTCTAGGGTTTTAGGATAAGTTTTAAGATAAGGTTTAGTCATAAGCCGTAAATTTAAAATTATTTCACGTTGTCCTGTGGGTGCTCTTTCTGAGAAGCATCCCTTAATTTCACCCTTGCCATTGGTCTTCTTGGGTATTCTTGTGGACTGGAATCAGTACACCACGTCGTCGGTTACGAAATTTTCCAGCCAAAATATCCTGAGTGAGAGTAACGGACATACACTCGCCGACAAAAACTTGGGACTGGATCACCTCCATTTTGATTCCAAAAATTCCTTGATGCATCCCGTGGAGCAACACAGTATTTCACTCCCAGGATTAAGCAGATAAGCCAATAATAATTATTACTACTTTTACATGTTATATAGGTATATTTACATATATGTGATTTTTTTAACGCTTTAAAAGTGATCTTTAAAATAAAGTTATATCTTAAATTTAAATGTAACGCACAACATAGTACTATGAACATGCGACGCTATTAATCCAACTTTTCTAGTAACATATATATTTTCTTTTGTATTTATTACAGCATAATCTGTCACAAATGACACTGAAATACTTTTAAATTACTGCTTTAGATCACTACCAAATTTACTTATATAATATATATTTTTTTGGTAATCATGTTCATGTTTAGGGAGTTGAAATAAATAGTTTCTAATTTTACATCTTTCTTTCTATTTCATTCACTCTACAGTACCTACTTCATACATTTTTCTTTTCATTGACGATTTTGATTTCCGTAACTTAGCAAAATCAGAGCATTCAAGAATCTTAACCTTAAGTTACGTGGCGCCCAGTATTTTTCTTTCAGGTTGATACCATAAACTTAAATAAAAACCCACAGCCCTATTGCTCTCCGACGAAAAGCTGCCGTACGCTAGTGACAGGTCCTAATTGATTATAGTATAATTGTATCACATGTTTATATATATATTTTTTATATCCACTTATATAACAAAATCAAAAAGGGCCTGCACGTAAGTGGCGACCAACGTGAGTGGGCCTGAGAAATAAGTAGTATTTTCATTATTAGTTATGTAGATTTGTTACAATATGTTTGTGGTATTCAAAGAAGAAAAATATTAAAATAAATAAATAAATAAATTTAATGTATAGAGTGAATGAAATATTTTACTTTTATATAGCATTTAATAGTGAAATTCTATATTTAAAATATTTTATAGTAAATATTTGCCAGTCCTAATTTTGTTCGCGCAGTGTTTTCCGCAAATTTATTTCGGATATTCTTTTTGTTTGTAACTGCCCATTCTTATCTCTATGTTCTTTTTGTCCCCGCAGTTAATCAGGCTATTTTCTTAAAAGAATGTATAAATTGGCTGTTAATTAACTTTATTTAAAATAATTTAATAACTTTTATTATGGATTCAACATTTAAGCCGGTGCATTTGTTATTAAACGAGTTAAATTATGAATTAAGAATTAGAAATGTTATTTCTAATCGTAATCAAGATGATAAACAAAAAATATTAGCTAGATTATTAGATAAAGAACGCGCTAATACCAATGTTACTTTAGTAGATCCCAATTATAATTTCGATACTGAAAAAGATGCTATCACTGCTACATTAGATTCAATTAAATCGCTTATTTTAGAATTCGAAGGACCTTCTTCAGATTCATTATATAAAAGAATATCATCTCGTTTAACTCATATAACTTCTCGTGTGCAACGTATGCCTATAGAAGAAAATCAGCCACAAAGTGAAATAAAAAGCGCATTTAAAAATGAATCTTATGCAACTTGTTTACAGTTAGAAGCTGAATTGCATGATCGTATTAAAGAAAATACTTCAGATAATAATAATGTTTCTGGAAATCCAATTTATAGACCGAGTGAGCCAAATATAGTAGTTTCATGTGCATCTAAATCTGTGCCTGTTTATAAACTGGGTGTTCAATTTGATGGAGACCCACAAAAACTTTTTCCATTCATTGAAAGAGTTGAAGAACTTGCTCAAGCCCGACGTATTTCTAAAACCGCTCTTTTCGAATCCGCTAGTGACTTATTTACAGGAAAGGCAACATTTTGGTTACGTCAAATTAAATCTCAAGTAAGAGATTGGGATTCCTTAATAGTAAAACTTAAAGAAGATTTTCTTAAATCAAATTTCGATGATGACTTATGGGAACAAATTAAAAATCGTCAACAGGGTAGGTTAGAACCGGTAGTTATTTTTATTGCATGCGTAGAGGCCTTATTCAATCGTCTTAGTCGTCCAGTTGCTGAAGTTACGAAAATTAAATATATCAAAAAGAATCTGCAACCAGAATATAGAAAACGGTTAGCTTTATGTGATACTAATGCGGTTTCCGAATTATCTAGTCGTTGTAAAAAATTAGAAGAGGCCGATATTTTAGATTTAGGAGCTAGTACTAGTCGTGGTAAACCAGCAATAAATATGATAGATTCAGAGCTGACGTACATTTCTAATTCTGTTACGAGCCCAGAAAACTGTTCGCAAATTAATCCAGTTTATTCAAATGAAAAATCAAAGATAAACAAAAATACAAATCCTAATGTGTCAAATAATTTCCAAAATAAAATTTTTTCTACTTCCAACCCCTCAAGTAAAATAAATACGAATTCAAAAATAGTATGTTGGAATTGTAATCGTCCAAACCATAAATATAGTCAGTGTAGGTCCAAATTTCATAGAAAATTTTGTTTTAAATGTGGGACTCCAAATGTGACCATACTTGTAAAAAGTGTCAGGAAAACTAACTTCGAGGAGATGGTTTGTTGACCACCATTTTCCTCAAAAAGTTTTTCGAAAGGTCAATAACAAAAACTATAACTCTCAATTCTTTGATAATTGGCAACACTGGAAAGTTTTCGTTAGAAATTTTTATAAAAATTGCTCTTTAAATTCTGTTAATCAAATATCTCCAATTTTTATTGAAAAAGTTTCTGATAACAGACTATATATTTGTGTTAAATTGTTTGATCACAATAGAATTGCTTTGTTGGATTCTGGTGCTACAATATCGATAATAAGTAAAACAGGTATTGATTTAATACAACAATTTAATTTAAAAATACATCCGTCAGAACTAAAACTTGTTACTACGGCTGATGGAAATGAACAGTTAGTTACCGGTATAGTTGATTTACCTATTTCAATTAATAACAATGTCCGTATTGTTAAATGTGTTGTAGTTCCTTCATTAACGCATAGTTTTATTTTTGGGAGTGACTTCTGTAAATCTTTTGGCATTAAAATCGACTTTAAAAATAATACGTGGGATATTCAATCTAATTTAGATAATACAATTATTGATGTCGTAACCAACATAAATAGCGTGGAATATATACATAAAGTTAATAGTTTAGCGAAACTCTCACGGGAACAAAAATGTCAGGCTGATAACATCATTGATAGTTTTAAAGAAATTAGTAGCGATTCCGGATTAGGCAGAACTAATAAAATAATGTTATCCATAGACACTGGTGATGCCATACCTTTCAAACAACGCCAATATCTCATGTCGCCCTACATGTTGAATATATTGAATAACGAACTCGACGAAATGTTGAGGTTAGGTGTCATTGAATAATCACATAGTCCATGGAATAGTCCCGTCTTACTAGTAAAAAAATCAACTGGCGAATATCGATTTTGCTTTGACGGGCGTAGATTAAATGAAATCACTAAACATGATTCTTACCCGCTTCCTCGTATAGATAGGATACTTAATATGCTTCGGGATGCTAAATATATTTCTAGCATTGATCTACGTAAGGCGTTTTGGCAAATTCCTCTTCATGAATCTTCCAAGGAAAAAACTGCTTTTAGTGTACCCGGCAGGGGTTTATTTCATTTTAATGTTATGCCTTTCGGTTTATGTAATAGTGCTCAAACGCAACAGCGACTAGTAGATGCTCTGTTCGGTCCCAAATTTGAACCTAAAATTTTTGCGTATCTAGACGATATAATCATAACTTCATCTACATTCGAGGAACATATTTTGTTATTAAATGAAGTTAAAAATCGCTTAAAAGATGCAAATCTTACCGTCAATATTAAAAAGTGTGAATTCTTTAAAACTTCACTCAAATATCTGGGCTATGTTATTGATAACAATGGTCTTCGTACTGACCCAGGCAAAGTTTCCACCATGATCAATTATCCCAGACCAACCACATCTACTGAAATAAAAATATTCATAGGGCTCTGTTCTTGGTATCGTCGGTTTATTGACAATTTTTCTACTTTAGTTGCTCCGTTGAATAATTTTCTAAAAGGAAAGAAAAAGAAGCAAGCTATCGCTTGGTCACCTGAAGCTGAGTCATCTTTTCTGAGTATTAAAAATGCTCTTGTTTCGGCACCAATTTTATGTTCTCCCGATTTCAGTCAACCTTTCACTATTCAGTGCGATGCTAGTGACACTGGATTAGGAGGTGTCTTAACTCAAAATGTAAATGGCCATGAACGCATAATTGCTTATGCCTCACGTACCCTTTCCCGTTCTGAAAGAAATTATTCAGTCACTGAAAGAGAATTGTTAAGTCTTATCTTTTGTATCGAAAAATTTCGACCGTATGTAGAAGAAACCCGATTTACAGTTATCACGGATCATTACAGTCTTTTATGGCTCAATAATTTAAAAAATCCTTCAGGCAGATTGGCCAGATGGGCTGTAAGACTCCGCCAATATTCATTTGATCTATTACATCGTAAAGGTTCTTCTAATATTGTGCCAGACGCGTTATCTCGTATCCCATTTGAAGAGTCTAAACCCCCCGAACAACCACAAATATGTATGGTTGAAATTCCGTTAAACAATCTTGACACTTGGTATTTGTCCTTAAGAGAAAAAGTTTCTAGTAATCCTGAGCTCTATCCCCAATGGCGGATAGATAATGATCATCTCTTTAAGTACGCTCCATCTAAGTTACCAATTCAGTCTAATCTTAAAGAGTGGAAACTTCTAGTTCCAAAACAACAACGTGTTAATGTAATTAGTTTATGTCACGACCCACCTACTTCCGCCCATTTCGGTTTTTATAAAACACTTTCCCGTGTTCAAGAAGAATATTATTGGCTTAGAATGCGACAAGATATCCTAAAATTTGTACGCGCTTGCAAAGTTTGTCAATCACAAAAACTCTCAAATAAAGCTCGTATGGGGCTCATGGACTCAGAAAAATCGGTCAAACACCCTTTTCAGATTATAGCTGTAGATATTATGGGACCGTTTCCACGTTCTTCCAAAGGTAATAGCTATTTACTAGTAGTTGGTGACTGGTTTACTAAGTATACGCTCTTACATCCGATGCGCCAGGCTACTGCGCAAAATATTGTGAAATTTATGGAGAATCAAGTGTTTCTAGTTTTCGGGGTCCCACAATTTATAATATGTGATAACGAAACTCAATTTGCCGGTCGCGTATTTAAAAAATTAGCGCATACCTATCAAGTTCAAAAAATTTGGTATAGTGCTCGTTATGCAGCACAGTGCAATTTTGTCGAGCGTAACAACCAAACGGTAGGTACCGCCATACGTAGTTATGTCCGAGAACATAAAGACTGGGATGTAGAACTTTCTAAAATCCAACAAGCTATAAATACTGCAAAGCATGAGGTTACCAGCTTCTCACCCGCATTTCTTACTTTTGGTAGACATGTACCTCTTTCCGGCAGATACTACGGCGAAGTAACTTCCACCGCTGATATTGAGTTGCTCCCCGGTGAACGCGATACGTATGTTGAAGATTTGACTAATTTAACTGAAATTTTCGCACAGGTACGGAAGAAAATCCATACCGCTTATAACCGAAATGCCACAGCTTACAATTTAAGAAAACGTGATTTTTCTTTTAATAATGGTGATAAAGTATAGCGTAGAAATAAAGTTTTATCCAATGCCGCAAACAAATTTGCAGCAAAATTAGCGCCAAAGTATGTGTTATGTACGGTTCGTAAAAAAGTATCCCGCTTAGTATATTCTCTGGATAATGCCGATGGTACACCTGCTGGTGAATGGCACATCAAGGATTTGAAGCCATACTTCGGATCAAACTCCGAAATTTCTGTGGGATAATCATAGAGTACAATATTGTATTAAACCTAATGATATCGTTTCGTTTTCTATTTTCCAATAGGAAAGCCTGCACTGTTAAACTCTGTTTGCACCCGTTTTGAATTGCAGTCCGCAAAGTTTTAAAGCCTTGGTGGCTTTATAAAGAAATTTCCTCTTTCTACGTAGTATAAATTATTATTAAGTACTTAGTATGTAAGTCTTTTCCATTTTTTTTCTTAGATGCTATTGAAGTTGAAATAATGCAAACCTCCCGATAACAAATTTTGGCAGACCTTCCCTATAATCGTCAAACTTCTTATTAAGACATATACCCCGATTTTGACATCCACTGATATTGACTCCTAAAGGACGTATGGTACGCGGAGATACCGACCCAAAATTAAAATTACACACAAAAAAAAATTGTTTCAATTTTTTTTTTTTTCGGAGAGGGATGGTGTAGCATTTTAAAATGCTAAGATTTTGGTTTACGTTTTATATTAGAATTTAGATATTTATCATTACTAACATTACCACATTTCCATATATTTTCTATTGCGTTCCACTAGTCTCTTTCGTCACAATTTACTTCTTTTCTAAATGTACAAACACAGTTTTCCCATTTTCCAAAATCGTGTTTTCCTGGTTGCTGTTTTTAATTCGCTGGCTCTAATTATTTCCTAGTATAGACAACCAACATTTCATTTTAAAAATCGATGAAATTAAAACCACAAAAATGGCCTTTACTTCTCCTTGAACAGCGAACCTCGTGTTCGGAGAGTTGGTTGTGACTTTGCAAAGAATAAAGGTGTGGTGTAATTAAGTTTACCGTTTTACCATTTTTATGGGATCTAAAGAAACCACCTACACTTAACAAAGTCTATATGCTAGATTTGTTATCACCAACAATTTTGATTTATGCGATTTTTCTCCGGTAATCCAAACCCTTCAACAGAAGGTGAGTTGTACAAAAAATGTACACCAGAGATGTAAGTGGTACCTAATTGTCTCTATTTTTTTTATTCTAGGGTTTTAGGATAAGTTTTAAGATAAGGTTTAGTCATAAGCCGTAAATTTAAAATTATTTCACGTTGTCCTGTGGGTGCTCTTTCTGAGAAGCATCCTTAATTTCACCCTTGCCATTGGTCTTCTTGGGTATTCTTGTGGACTGGAATCAGTACACCACGTCGTCGGTTACGAAATTTTCCAGCCAAAATATCCTGAGTGAGAGTAACGGACATACACTCGCCGACAAAAACTTGGGACTGGATCACCTCCATTTTGATTCCAAAAATTCCTTGATGCATCCCGTGGAGCAACACAGTATTTCACTCCCAGGATTAAGCAGATAAGCCAATAATAATTATTACTACTTTTACATGTTATATAGGTATATTTATATATATGTGATTTTTTTTTAACGCTTTAAAAGTGATCTTTAAAATAAAGTTATATCTTAAATTTAAATGTAACGCACAACATAGTACTATGAACATGCGACGCTATTAATCCAACTTTTCTAGTAACATATATATTTTCTTTTGTATTTATTACAGCATAATCTGTCACAAATGACACTGAAATACTTTTAAATTACTGCTTTAGATCACTACCAAATTTACTTATATAATATATATATTTTTTTTGGTAATCATGTTCATGTTTAGGGAGTTGAAATAAATAGTTTCTAATTTTACATCTTTCTTTCTATTTCATTCACTCTACAGTCTGTTCATTGATGATTTTGATTTCCGTAACTTAGCAAAATCAGATCATTCAAGAATCTTAACCTTAAGTTACGTGGCGCCCAGTATTTTTCTTTCAGGTTGATACCATAAACTTAAATAAAAACCCACAGCCCTATTGCTCTCCGACGAAAAGCTGCCGTACGCTAGTGACAGGTCCTAATTGATTATAGTATAATTGTATCACA
Organism: Monochamus saltuarius; assembly: GCA_025584915.1. Classification (NCBI taxonomy): domain Eukaryota; kingdom Metazoa; phylum Arthropoda; class Insecta; order Coleoptera; family Cerambycidae; genus Monochamus; species Monochamus saltuarius. The sequence goes on from CM046724.1 coordinate 39,747,024, forward strand.
TGTTTATATATATATTTTTTATATCCACTTATATAACAAAATCAAAAAGGGCCTGCAATGTATATAATTAAATTCAGTATAATAAAATTACTGTTTTTAAAAAACAATTTTATTTACTTAAAACTACAAATGCGAGCTGTCTAGCTTAAGGACTAATAAGAAATGAACTTAACTCTAAACATTCGGCCTTTTATATAACGTGGGTGCATTAGACTTATCTAAGGGCTGTTGTGTTCCGACGACATCTTAATGGGTTAGGTGGCGTCGTAAGGGTTGGTAACAGTTGGACATAATTCCTCCCCCCTTTAGCTCAAGGCGTCCACGACTTGTGGTGCTGTGGGTAACTCGGGATACAGCTTTTCCTCAAGTTGGATTTCTTCATTTCTCCCGGACGTTAAATTAGCCCTAATTGCTTCTGGAATCCTATGTCTAAATGCATAAATAAATACAATGGTGAAGCAAATTATTAACAATAATATTGAGGTTATAGAAATGTGCGTTACAGGAACAATTGGGTGCAATTTTATATTGTTGTTTATTTCTTTGGCTTCTTCCTTTATTTTAGCGAAATCATCGAGGTGTTTTTGTTCCAAATTGATATATTTGTTAACAAATTTAAAATTACTTTTAGGAATTTTTGGTATATAAAATTGGTATAGGTATTTTCATAAGTTACATTGTTTAGCATAATTTTACAATTACCCTCGGAGGAAATTAATACATTATTTGAGGATGTATAATAAAATAACCGTCCTTTACATTCTTCTACTATTTTAAATTCATGTTTACAAATGGCTAATATCTTATTACTAATTAAAGGTACAAAAAGTTTTTAGTTGTTTCCTACTAGAACTGAATTGCAATGTTTTACACGATTACTGTCACTGAGGGCGCAATAACTTTCCTGTGGTTCATTTGTGCACAACACTTGTTTTTCAATAACTGCACATTGTTCGTTCGTCCACAGTTCTTCCTGTAGTCCTGAGAGTCTGTATTTTGCAGGCGGTATGAGGAGTTTATTCTCGTGGTCAGGTAAAGGATACATTCTTTGATAGGAGTAAGGGTTAGGATTTAATATGGGGATGTACAATATACATGTTATAATATTATTTATGTAAATTATTTTCATCTTTGAAAAATCTACAATTTTGATTAAATGTGTGTTGTCTAGTTCGAGCAATTCACTTGTTTTGTAGATAAGTTTTAAGTGGTTTAATATTTCTTTAAGATCTTCTGTTGATATAATTTCTAAGTCCGTAAGATTATTGCTAGCTAAACTTATTAATCTCTGAATCATATAAATTGTTTCTAATAGTTTTTGTGAAAGGAATATATTATATTGAATTAAAATTTCTTCGTTGATCCTGTCATTAATTTTTCTCATGGCGGCAAGTGATGTGTTAATGTTTTGTTCTATAGTATGTAAATTATTAGCGTATCGGTCTGTTATGTGATTCGCAAAAGACGAATATTTACTTATTTGTCTGACCACCTTTTTTTGGTGTTTAAATAAAACATCTAAGTTATTATTTATTTCTCTCAGATCGTCTTGATCTAAATTACCTGTAATGTATTTTATCGCGGAGCCTAAACCATTTATTAAGGCGCGTCTTCCTCTACGGTTATTAAATTTAGATAATTGAGTTTCGATTTGTATGCAATTGTCCTTTAATATGTTTATTAATGAGATTGGTGAGTTGCTATTTTGATTTCTTACTTCTAAGATATAAGTATTAAATAATAGATTTCTGTAACTTACTTCTATGCTACTAATATTAAAATAAAAATAGAACTTATGATAATGATTGAGCACTTTAGCGACTCCTACATCTTCTAGGAAGTACCCGGTATTCTCAATCTTTTCTACTCGAAGGGCCAGCGCCGTCGTGAGGATGGTCGCCCTGTAATGAGAATTTCTTTCTAAGTCTTTTAATTTTTCGTGTATGAATGTTTGTGGGAATATTCGTTTTAGCTTTTATGCCTTTTATTTTGTTTCTCCTAACAGACGCCACGTTCACTTTATCGTAGCAGGGGTCTGCTTTTCTTATTTTAGGTTTTTTAAAATATAGTACTGGTTCGTTTAACTCGATACTACCTTCTTTATCAGCATTGAGCTTTTGTATTTGTTTTTACCTTTCTCTAACTGTTTATGATAAATTTGGTTATAAAATTCTAGTATCTCCGTTTTTCGTTTTTCGTTGTAGTTTTCATATACCGCTTGATCGAGGTCAATTTCATGTGCGTTTAAATCGTCGTAAGGACCGTATAATAGACTAAAAGGGGTAAACCCAGTAGACGAGTGAACCGATTGGTTGTAAATAAAACTGCTGATATTAAATTTTGTGGAGATTCGTTTTTGTTTGTTAATTTTAAAGTTCTGATTTTTTCAAGTAATGTTGAGTGAGCTCTTTTGATTGGTGAATTAGAATTTGCGTTATAATTGGTCGTATAGTGTAGATTGATTTTAAAAAGTTTGCAGTATTCTTGGAATACATTGTTTTTAAATTCCTTAGTAGTAGTCCTTAATAGTGTCTTAATTTGTTTAATATCGTAATGCCCAATAAGTATTCTACGTAATAAGCTTGAATGTATTTTGAAAATAAGTCTATTATTGTGAGAAATTTGTATTTATAGAAACTAAATGTGTCAATATGAATAACTTCAAACGCTCTTTTTGCTAGAAGTGGGCCTGAGAGCGGGACGTTATACGGATGTCTCTCGTACTTGCTTTGTAGACAGGTTTCGCAATCGTTTATTATTTTATTAATTCTAGCTTTCATGTCGGGCCAATAATATTTCAATTTCAAATTATTATACGTCTCGATTATTCCGTTATGATTACTGTTGTGATATTGTTTAATTTTCTCGTTTTGACTTTCAGCTCGCTCTAAGTCTTTACACAAAATGTTACATTTTACAAATTTTACTGAATTCTGAGTTCGGTTCAAAACGCGGACGATAGCGGACGTGGTAAATAAGCGTGCGAAAAATAAAGAAATGAGTGAAATTACACAAACAGGTGATCCTCCTGACAGAGAAAAAACAACATGGGAAGAAATGACAGAGAATAATAACGATAACAACATGAACATGAAAGTGGAAATGGAATCCGGAGCGGAAGAACGAAATAAAAACCGGGTAAAAACAGGTGACATAATAAATAAGAACAACACACAACAGGTAAGAGAGGATCAGTATAAAAATTATTTTGGAGAAATAACAAGCATAAGAAAAGGACGTAGTAACTTGCATAATATAGATAGATTGGTAGCATCGACGAGTCGAGACGACGGTAAGATATCAATATCAAACATGGAAGAAAAAAGACAAAAACAAACACTTTTTTATGATAGTACTGATAAGGGATCATTTATTGTCTATATACAGAATAGAAATGGAAATATAGGTCGAGCGCATTTGATAACAGTAGGCAAATTAGCAAATTATTAAACCAAAGTTTACCACAATTAGAATATTGTATAAAAAAAACATTTCTAGAATAGGGCTTAATAGGATTAAAGTAGAAATGGCTTCGGGTGATAGTGCTAATAAATTGTTTGATAATAAGTTTTTAAAAGAAAAAGGGTATGAAGCTTATGTACCGCAGTATTTGAAAAGAAGACAAGGGGTAGTTAAATATATTGATGTTGATATACCAGTGAATGAACTAAAAAATGTTATAAAACCGGTATTTGGAGATAATTTTAACGTATTAGAGGTAAATAGAATGAACAGAAAAATTGTAGATTCTGACGGTCAAACTAAGTACGTCTCTTCAAGTTCAATAAAAATATCCTTTAGCGGGCAAACATTACCACAAAAAATAGTTATTCACAGTGTAATTATGAACGTAGAACCTTACATTCAAAAAGTAGTTCAATGTATGAAATGTTTAAGGTCATTTAAATCAGCAATGTAAAGGGGCGGAAAGGTGCGCACAATGTGGGGAACAACATGCTGGTACAAATTGTAGAGCTACAGACACATACTCTGTATTTTGCAAAAGCCCGAAACATAAATCGGTGGATTATAGAAGGTGTCCAGAATACAGAAAACAAAAAAATATCAAATCCTTAATGGGAACTGAAAATTTAACGTACAGAGAAGCAGCTAAAAGGGTAGATAGTAGTTACGCTAATATTGTAATTAAAAATAACAGGCAGATTAATATAAATTCAAATGAGTCAAATTTAAACGTAACAAAAAGAAAGAGGATAAACGAGGGAGGAAATGCTGACTTGCAGACACATTTAGACATATTAAGAAAACCTACGATAGAAAACATCCCTATTGAAAAATATAAAAATTCACCGCAATATCATAAAATAAATAATAATAAAATAGAAAAAATATCTAAGTATACTGTAGAATTAGTAAAAGAATTAATACAAGGCGAAGATGGTAATAAGGTTAATAATAATTTAATGGTTCAAATAAATAAACATTTAAATCAAATTCTTTCCCATGATGACTAATTTAAAGTTTTTGCAATGGAATGGTAGATCAGTTATATCAAATAAGGGTGGGGAATATTATTTAAGTGATAACAAAATAAATATAGCATTGTTATCTGAGACTTGGTTTCGGCCAGGTTCAATAATTAAATTTCAAGGGTTTAATCTAGTTAGAAGTATAGGAGTGACGGCAAAGGAGGAGTAGCTATTTTATTGGCAAATGACATACCATACACACCGAACGTAATAACATCAAGTATAGATGGAGCAGATATTGTTGCGGTAACGATTTATCCAAATTCGAATAAAATACTTAACATATATAGCATATATATAAAACCGAATACTAAGGTAGCAGGGGGAAAATGGGTATCCTTATTTAATAACATCAAAAAACCATTCATTTTGGGAGGGGATTTCAATATGCATCACGGGGTATGGGGGTGCTCTTGGTCAGATAAAGGTGGAATTGAATTGCTTAAGGCTATGGATGAGTGCGCCATAGGCTTTTTTCAATGACCGGTCTGAAACGTTAGTAAAAGCAATTAATCAAATAAACAAATCAGCAGAAGATTTAACTTTATGTAACTCCCAAATTGTAGCTGACTTTGATTGGCAAGTAAAAGAAGATACAATGGGGTCAAATCATTATGCTATTATATTTGAGAAGAAATGGAATATAGATAAAGCAAACTGGGAACTTTTTTCAGAACTGGTAGAGAAATATACACATCATTATGTGCCGCATTGGCAGAGAAATATGTAAGTTACGAGGAATTCGTTAAAAATTTGAATGATATAAATGAAATAGCAATATCGGTTAAGAGAAAAGTTCTCAATCCAAAATTTTGTAGAGCTTGGTGGAAAAGTGACTGTAGGAAGGTCATTGACGATCAGAGGAATGCATTAAAAAAAATATAAGGAACTGTCAAATTTTGAAAATTATTTAAATTATAAAAAAATATCGATAAAGAGAAAAAAGGTAATATTACAAAGGAAAAAAAATCTTAGAAAGAGTTTTGTTCGCATTTAAATATAAACACTATGATATTTGGAACAGAATAAAAAAATTAAAAATGTTTTTGAAGAAAAAAAATCCCTCTGATCGCCAACGACTGTTTGGATGGAATTTTGAACAAATTGACACCTATGGTACCTCAAGAATGCCTAGAGGAATCAAACATTGTTAATAATGAAACAGAATTAACTAAAAATTTTTCCGTAAATGAACTAGAATTATGCACAAAACATAATAACTCCGCGCCAGGTCAAGATAATATTCACTATTCGATGATATATAACCTCCCAAAAATTGGGAAACAAATGTTGCTAAAAATTTATAATCATATTTGGCAAACATCTGAGATACCACAGGATTGGAAAAAATATTTAGTAACCCCCATACTTAAACATAAAAAAGATCCCGATCATGTAAATTCCTATAGAGTAATATCATTAGCGTCTTGTTTATTAAAAACCCTATGAAAATCTCATAAAAAACAGACTTGAAAAATGGCTCGAAATAAACAATAAATTATCTAATAGCCAAAATGGTTTCAGAAAAGGCAACAGCACTTATGAAAATATATGTCAACTCATACTTGATATAAACAATTCTTATGCTAATAAAAAATCCCTTATAGCAGTGTTTATAGACATACAGGGTGCATATGACAGTGTAAATTTTAGAATATTGTATAAAAAAATGTTAACAATAGGAATACCTAAAATATTAGCAGAGCACGTTATAAAATTATATACTAACAGGGAGATCTATGTAAAATCAAAGGAAAATGTAAAAAGCCCCAGACTTAGCAATATTGGGTTACCACAAGGAGGAATACTTATTCGACTTCTTTACTTAATATACACGAGAGACTTGGAGTATCAAACTGAAGATAGTACAAAAATTGTTCAATATGCAGATGATATCTGAATTTACCAAGACAACTGTGATATAGAAGAAGGTACAACAGCTTTAAACAACACCATAGAAAAAATGGCTGCTGAACAATGGGCTGGACATAAATGGTAATAAGACGCAGGTATGTATCTTCACAAAGAAAAGAAAAAACATTCCAGTAAACATTAAGCTAAGTAAATTCAACTATAAAGTGGACAAAGAAGTGAAGTATCTGGGTATAATATTAGACAAGAAATTGACATGGAAAAGCCATATAGAAAAAGTTATACTAAAATGTGAACAAGCATTTAACATAATTAAAATGGTAACACACACATCTTGGGGTGCAGATCCCAATAATAGTCTAATGATGTATAAGTCTGTCATCAGATCAATTATAGATTACGGATCTATTTTTTACGACCAAGCCGCAACAACGCACTTAGTTAAGTTAGATCGTATACAAAACAAAGCAATAAGAACATGTTTAGGACTAATGAAAAGTTGCCCAATTGATTGCTTACTAGCTGAAAGTCAAGAAATACCATTACGGCATAGAAGAAAATTATTAAGTGACAAATACGTCCTAAAGCTCTATACGAAAAACAGCCCCCTGATTAAAAAATTACATACAACCTTTATCAAAGAGTTACACTATACCTACTGGTTAAACAAGAAAACCATTTTAGGGTGCAGAAGTTATGGAGACATAATACAAACAAATAATATATTCAGAGACAATATCATACCTGTCTTCAAAATCGAATCGCACTGTCCACTTGATATATTTTATTTCACAAATTATCAGTCATACCCCAAGTATTTGGTAAATACCATCTTTGCGGACGATGTAAATTTATACTACGAAAATTCATATTGTATTTATACCGACGGATCCAAAACATTTGAAAACACTTCTTGTGCGTATTACGACCCACAATCAAATAAGGGCAAATAAATAAACTTACATAAAGATTTCACGATTTATAATGCAGAGTTAATAGCTATACTGGAATCAATAAAATATATAACTCAATTAAAACATGTATATAACTTTTTAATTTTGTCAGACAGTAAATAGATAAATTAGCTAACATTGGTTATAAACTCATAAATTATATAATAACAGAAATAATAAATCATATTGGGAGATTAAAGCAAGAAGGAAGAAAAATTACATTTCCATGGATCAAAGGGCATTGTGGTATGACTGGTAACGAGATAGTGGACGGAATAGCAAAATCGGCAGGGTCTGGGTCTGTGTCTAAATACGAAATAACGCAAGAAGATGTCTTTATAAAACTAAAAGACTTGACATTAAAACAGTGGACAGAAGAATATAATCAAAATAGAAAGGGTAAGATGTACAAAGATATTAATCCAAATCCCAATAGTCAACCTTGGTTTAAAACAGTGAAACTCAGAGACAAAAATTTCATAAGAACATTATGCAGACTAAGAACAAATCATGGAAATTTCCCAGAACACAGAAAAAAAAAATAAACTTGGCGACGACAGATCACTGTATTTGCTGGGATATAGGAACATCTCAACATATAATATTGGAATGCAAAAACAAAGCAGCATCTATAAAAACCTTATTGGATCGATGGAATAAATTAAATATTGAAAAACCCTTTAACCTACAGTCACTGTTGGCACTAGGTGATTATAGAATATATTTAGATATTTATAAATATATAACTAAAGAAAAAATAAAAATTTAGATAGATTATTTTTATTTAGATAGATTAAGTTGTTGTTAAAATATTCAAAACTTGTAATTAATTATAGATATAAGAAACCCTTCGTCATCCCTATTGTTTAAATAACCCACTAATCCGTGGTTTTGTCATGTTCGTGAATTAAATCGCCATGATGAACCCCTTGGCGTAAGGTGTCCCTGTATTATCCTCTTAGAAATTGAAAAGAGAAAAACAAATAAAAAATGTAATACGCAAATTCCATAAAAAAAGGAAAGCTGAAAGAAGTTAATAAAACAAGTAATGTAAGAAAAAATATAATATAAAAATATAAAAAAGTCAAAAAAAATACCAAAAGTCAGCTGTAAGATTGTTACAAATAATTAATTGTGATATTTTTTTGCCTTGTCTTTAATTTTAATAGTTGTTTGTTTCTTAGAAAAACTATTGAGTCTTCTTAAAATAAAGATGGAGGGAGAAATTAATACGGACATCAACATGTCACTGAGCAAATGGCCTTGTCGCCTTAGCCATTTCTAGAGTTAGTTAGTTAGTTAGTTACTGAATTGTCAAATAATACTGAACATAGCGAAATGAATTTAGACTCAATATTTATGTCATGGAAATAAACACCGTAAAGGTTCTTGGGATCGATTATCTCTTTTAGAGCTCTTTTAATGTTATCTAGTTCTTGGCCATTTCTAAGGGTTATCCGATAATGGTGTCTTTTAAACGGTCTCAGGTACTCGACATTGTATTGGTCACCTATTTTCATTTCTAATCTGTAAGTGTAATGGTTTAAAGGGCTTTCAGAGATTGGTAATGTGAAGGTGGGGTTTTCAGTTGAGGTATGATGCGCATCGTCAGATTTTTTAGGTAGTCGTTATCTAATGGGCTTTGGCTGTTTAAGATTTCATCAGCGTCGTCGGGTGATAGGTCCTCGTCGGCGTCTACCTAAGGTAATATTGATATAAGGTCTAGTTCGTCTTCTTGGGGTTCTACGTCTTTTGTGTTTATTTCGATTCTTGATAACGCATCGGCTACGAGGTTGTCTTTACCTTTTTTGTATATGACTTGATAATTAAACTCCTCTAATCTAAGTCACCACTTAACTAGTCTGGAATTTGGGTCATTAGCCAAACTAGGGGTTTGTGATCGGTTTAGATTTTAAAGTGTTGTCCATAAAGATATGGGCGGAAGTGCTTAGTATTTTCGATAATGGATAAAAGCTCTTTTTCAATTGTCGAATAATTCTTTTCTGCGGAATTTAGAGTGCGAGAGTAAAATGCTATTGGGTGATTATCTTGCGAGAGAACTCCGCCAATGGCTATGTTACTAGCCTCTGTAGTAAGATGGAATGTTTTGTCAAAGTCAGGGTATGCGAGTACTGGTGCTTTGTTAAAAGTTCTTTACATTTACGAAAAGCCTCGATATAATCTGGATCGTCTGGGTCGATTTTTGCGGTTTTTTTCAAACATCTGGTGAATGGTGATAGTATTTTCGCAAAGTTTTGAATGAATATCCTATAATATCCTACAAGTCCTAAAAAGCTTTTTATTTCTTTCACCGTCTTAGGGAGCGGGTATTCTTGCACGGCTTTAATTTTAGAGGGATGCGGTTTAATACCTTGGGGTGTAATTACGTGGCCTAGAAATGTGAATTCTTTACAGAGAAATTCAGATTTGTCGAGTTGTACCTTTAAGTTAAATTTTTTAAATTTATTGAAAATTTGTCTAATATGAACCAAATGGTCATGTAATGATTTTGAGAAAATCACCACATCGTCCATGTAAACGAAACAACATTTATATAGATACTCCCTTAATACGTTGTCTATTACCCTTTTAAACGTAGATGGTGCATTCTTGAGGCCAAATGGCATGCGTACATACTCGTAGTGGCCGTTATTTACTGAAAACGCGTTTTTTTTCAATACTCTCTTTCGCCATTTCGATTTGATGGAAACCCTGAGCGAGATCTAGAGTCGTAAAATATACGCATTTGCCTAAGTTATCTAAAATTTCGTCGATTCGCGGAAGGGGATATTTGTCTTCTACTGTTTTTTCATTTAATTTGCGGTAATCGATAACTAGACACCATTTCTTTTTTCCAGATGCGTCTAATTTTTTTGGCACAATCCAAACGGGACTGCTGTAAGGTGATATTAGAAGGTCTAGTGATTTTATTGTCGAGAAGTTTTTGAGTTTGAACCTGTATTTAATTTTTTAGATGGTAGGGATATCTGTAGGATTTACAATAAACGGGCTCTTCATCTACAGTGCAAATTTGGTGTTTTACAGCATTGGAAAATGTTAAATCGCAATTTTCATTATAAAATATGGATTTAAAATGTTTACATAGGTTCAAAATTTTGTCTTTTTCTTCCGAGTTTAAGTAGTTAGTTCTTATTACTTTTGTAACGTCTAAGTCAGACGAGTCACACTCCGGTTTGTCAATATTTACATTAAATAGGGGTACAACATTAATCTGTTCGTGGAAATAAACTTCGACTTGTCGCTCTTCTTCAAATGGGATTTCGCAAAATCCGTTTTGGGCATATGCGATTGATTCGGGAATGTATAAATTATTATTATTACTTTCTGGGATTAGCACTGGTCCGCGTTCTATACTAACTGGTACTTTTTGGTTTTCTTAATTTGTTGCTTAAAAGGTTCAAAATTTTGCGGGTTAAGCTCGATAAAAAAAGGTATCTTTTGTCTACCGATTTCTAGAGTTTGATTTTTGTAGTCGATCTTCGCTTGCAATCGTTGGAAATCGTAACTCCTATTAACGCGTCGAAACGTTCATGCGAAGATACAACGTTAAATTTAAACTCGTAATTTATTCCGAATTCTGTTAGAATAGGGTATGCTATGTTATCGTCACTTATTATTGTTTTACCTAGCGATTTGACTGACAACTTCTGTTTAAAGAAATGCGGTTTAAAGAGCTTATGAGCAGGTTCTGGATTTATTATGCTATTTGATGCTCCTGAGTCGATGAGTATTTTTAGATGTAAGCTGGGTATTGATATAAAAGGAAGTTTTGGGGTGTTGCTAATATAATTCAGGTCGATGTTAGTTCTGAGGCGTTTTTCTGAAAATTTTCGCAGTTACCTGTAGTAAAGCAATTTTCTGGGTTTGTAATTGTTTGGTCGGATATGTCATTTTCGTAGTCTACGTAATTTTCGGGGTTGTAGCCGTCTGGATAATTGCTTGGAAAATTTATATTGTCGTATGCCGTAGTATCGTTAGTATTATGCTCTAAGTTATGCAATTCTTCGAAGGTGAACGTTGGCCCACTTTGTGCTCTGAAAAAGTTGTTTTGGGGCGGTCTAGATGTATTTCGCGTTGATATGAACATGGGGGTTGGTTTGTATTGCGTAGGGCCGTTATTATTGCGGAATGTTTATTATTATTATTTTGTGGCGCGGGGAACCTTTAAATATTTGGAGGATCCCTTGTGAAATTAATTTGTGGGGGCACATAGTATCGCGGGCCTGAGAAGGCATTACCTATATGAGGGGCAAAACGATTTGTCATGTTATTATGTGGTTGTGGGGTGTGGTTTGTCAGGGAGGAAGGTCAAGGAATTGGTGTTTTGGACGTTTGTGTTTGTCTGTCGGGGCGGGGGCGTAGTCGACGGCTTGCCTAAGCAGGGGTTTGTCGTGGTCTGTGGCTTTGTTAATGGTTTTTTGTGCGTGTGTGTGGATGGTATGTGTTAGGTCGGTGTAGTCTAGGTCTACTTTTTTTGTATGTGTTTCTGAAATACCAAGGCGCAGCGACGGCTGTGCGTAAGGCTATGTTTTCCACGGCCTCGCCCTGGTGATTTTTCCGCGCGCTACCGTCTCCGTGATATGGGCTTTCCAAGTAAGTCGCTGGTCCATCGTCACGCCTAGGTATCTCGTTTGTGTTTGCCACGGGATAGGTTCTTGAAAGAGGGTAGGATTGTCAAGGACGTGGTTTCGGGGGAGGCGTCTTCGGGTGAAAAGGACAGCCGAACTTTTATCAGGATTAATTTTGACTTTCCACCTGTTGCACCAGGTTTCGAGTTGGTCGAGGGAGGACTGGAGTGTGTTTAGGGTGTGGTTAAGGTTTGTGGCTTATGTGGTCAGTGTAATGTCGTCGGCGTAAAGGTAAGTGTTTGTGTGGGGAGGGTGCGGTATGTCACTGTTATGTATGATGTAAAGGTGAGGAGAGAGGACGGTGCCTTGTGGGACACCGGCCTCCATGGTGCGGATAGGGGATAGGGTGTCTTGGATGCGGATTTGGAATTTGCGGTGGTGTAGGTAGGATTTGGTCAGTTTGACGTAGGAAATAGGATAGCGGTTTGTTAGCATTTTCATCAGTAGGCCTTCATGCCAGACCGTGTCGAAGGCTTTTGCGGCATCCAAGAAAACAGCTCCAGTGAACTGTTTCCTGTTGAAGGCTGCCGTGATGTGCTCGGTAAGTCTTAGGATTTGGAGTTCGGTCGAGTGACTGGAACGGAAGGCGAACTGCTCGTCGGGGATGACTTGCAGTTCTTGGGATTTGGTTTTAAGACGGGATAGGATAATTCTTTCTACCACTTTGCTCATGGCCGGGAGTAGGCTAATGGGCCGGTAGTTAGAAGGGAATTTGTGGTCTTTTTTAGGTTTAGGAATAGGGATAACGTGAGCGGTTTTCCAGCACTTTGGAAAATGCCTCAGTCTTAGGATGGCGTTTGTGATATTTAGGAGGGCTGTGAAGGGTTTGCAAGGTAGGTGTTTTAATGTGTGGTTGTGAATGTGGTTTGGTCCAGGAGCCTTTCGGTTTCGGAGGTGTTTAATGATATGTCGTAGTTCGTCAAGGGTGGCGGGTGGTATTGTGTCATTGTCTAGCGCTCCGTCGATGCGTCGGGCCGCACGCTCGACCTCACATTCGAATTCCTCGTCCTCGTCAGGCAACTGGGGTAGTCTACACTGCAGTTCCAGGCTGTCGGCAAAAGCCTCGGCTTTTTCCTGGTTCGTGTATACCACCCCCCTGTTGCCGTGGATTGGAGGAATTTCCCGGCGGGGCGGTAGGCGTAGGGCCCTCTGCACTTTCCAGAGGCTATGGTCTTGTGGGTCCAGCGACTCCAAGTGTCTAGCCCATCTGTCCTGGGCCAGCTCACTTAGAGCCGCTTTCACGCGTCTGTTCTGTATGTTGTAGTCGTGTCTGTGTTAAGGGAGGCGTGTGCGATAGGCAAGCCGTTTTAGTCCGCTTATGTCTGTTATTAGTTGTCTTATGTCAGGGGGAAGGATGCCGGTGGGGTTTGGGTGTTTAGGGACTAGGGTTTCTGTGGTGGCCAGGGATAGGGCGTGCTTTATGTCGGTGACAAGGGATAGGACTGCCGCCTCCAGGTCTTGGGTGGTTTCAATAACTGGTAGCGCTGTGTTCCTTTGCATTTCTGCTCGGAACCGCTCCCAGTCAGTGAACCTCCTAGTGAAGGTGGCTAGATTTCTTTGTCTCTGTCCAAAATCCAATGAAATCGGATTATGATCAGAAGACCTTTCGTCTATGGCAGAAATCTGTGCTCTTAGAGGCACGGATTTGAGGATAGCTATGTCTAGGACATCGGGTAGGGCTATGGGTCCGTAGAAGGTAGGTTCTGTAGGGCCTAGGATTTGGATGTTGGGGTTTAGGTCAAGGAGATTCAACAGAACACGACCTCCTGCGGTCGTGGTTCTGCTGTGCCATACGGGAGACTTCGCGTTGAAGTCTCCTAAAGCAATGGTTTGTGGCCAGGATAGGATAAGGTCGAGGTCTTCGTCTAGGATACGTTGTCTAGGTTTGTTATAACAGGACACCACCGCAACATCGCCGGTCGCCAAACTTCCGTAAAAGTTCGTCTTTTAATTCCGACCATTTCGTACAATTTGAAGAAATTAACACGTCTCTTGCCTCTCCCGTTAACTTTGATTTTACTATTTCAAATAATAGGCGGTTAAAAATACAATTTTCTTCGGATCTTTTAAAAAGTTCTATGAATGACTCTACTTGCTTTACGAAATAAGCTAAATTTTTTGAGCCGCCTGAATATTCAGGTAGCATATCCCTAGCCATTTCAAGTTCAAATGCGGTGTTATTATTCATTGTAAAAATATTACTATTTGTTTCAGAATTACTCGATCTAGCTTCCTTTCTAATAGGAGACCTATTTCTATGTTGATTCATATAAATTTATCTTTCTTATTATATTAAAAGATTTTTCAATTACTTCAAATTTTCTGTGACTTATTATTATTTTATTATAACATGTAAAAAATAAAGGAAAGTTAACGAAAGACTCACAGTAACATTGCTCGGTGCAGCATCTCCAGGTGAGAGTCCTTCGGAGGTGATGTTCAGGTGCGGCAGCTTTTCCTTAGCGAGGAATTCAACAATTCTGTTGCCAATGGAATATCTGCTTCTCCAGGACTTCGAATACCCAATTAACTCTTAATAGAGACCGGCTTCACTATACGCGAATTTATTAACCGTTTGGGTATCCTGTTGGCAGCGCCAATTAAATTCAGGATATTAAAATTACTGTTTTTAAAAAACAATTTTATTTACTTAAAACTGCAAATGCGAGCTCTCTAGCTGAAGGACTAATAAGAACTGAACTTAACTCTAAACATTCGGCCTTTTATAACGTGGGTGCATTAGACTTATCTAAGGGCTGTTGTGTTCCGACGACATCTTAATGGGTTAAGTGGCGTCTTAAGGGTTGATAACAGTTGGACATAATTATATATGTTCTTTATTATATCTGATTGATATTATGCATTTGTGTTGTCCCCTCAACTTGTAATTGGCCTTCTGGCTGTAAGTTGATGTATTCAATAAATAAATAAATAACCCTTAAAAATGGCCAAGAACTAGATAACATTAAAAGAGTTCTAAAAGATATAATCGACCCAAAGAATGTTTACGCTGTTTATTTCCATGACATAAATATTGAGTCTAAATTCATTTCGCTATGTTCAGTGTTATTTGACAATTCAGTAAAATTTGTAAAATGTAACATTTTGTGTAAAGACTAGAGCGAGCCGAAAGTCAAAACGAAAAAATTAAACAATATCACGACAATAATCATAACGGAATAATCGAGACGTATAATAATTTGAAACTGAAATATTATTGGTCTGACATGAAAGCTAGAATTAATAAAATAATAAACGATTGCGAAACCTGTCTACAAAGCAAGTACGAGAGACATCCGTATAACGTCCCGCTCTCAGGCCCACTTCTAGCAAAAAGACCGTTTGAAGTTATTCATATTGACACATTTAGTTTCGATAAATACAAATTTCTTAGGGGCATTACGATGTTAAACAAATTAAGACACTATTAAGGACTACTACTAAGGAATTTAAAAACAATGTATTCCAAGAATACTGCAAACTTTTTAAAAAATTTAAAAATAATGTATTCCAAGAATACTGCAAACTTTTCAAAATCAATCTACACTATATGACCAACTATAACACAAATTCAAATTCACCAATCGAAAGAGCGCACTCAACATTACTTGAAAAAATCAGAGCTTTAAAAGTAACAAACAAAAACGAATCTCCACAAAATTTAATGATATCAGCAGTTTTAATTTACAACCAATCGGTTCACTCATCTACTGGGTTTACCCCTTTTAGTCTATTATACGGTCTTTACGACGATTTAAACGCACATGAAATTGACCTTGATCAAGCGGTATATGAAAATTACAACGAAAACCAAAATTATAACCAAATTTATCTTAAACAGTTAGATAAAGGTAACAAAAATGTACAAAAGCTTAATGCTGACAAAGAAGGTAGTATCGAGTTAAACGAACCAGTACTATATTTAAAAAAATCTAAAATAAGAAAAGCAGACCGCTGCTACGATAAAGTAAACGTTACGTCTGTTAGGAGAAACAAAATAAAAGGCATAAAAGCTAAAACAAGTATTCCGACAAACATTCATACAAGAAAAATTAAAAGACTTAGAAAAAAATCCTCATTACAGTGCGACCATCCTCACGACGGCGCTGGCCCTTAGAGTGGAAAATATTGAGAATACCGGGTACTTCCTAGAATATGTAGGAGTCGATAAAGTGCTCAATCATTATCATACGTTCTATTTTTATTTTAATATTAGTAGCATAGTGTGACGCATCTACGTCGCTTCGGCGGCGGTGCGATGCGACGCGGTGTCACTATGACGCCTGAGCTGCGGCGGTCGGGTTCCTCGTGCGCCAGTTTTGTTTTAAAGTGTAGAAACACCATTACTCAGGCAGCTACAGTGAAGATACGGTATGTCCAGCGGGTCTAGGAAATACAGTTAGACTTCACGGATGGAATAAAAAGGCACAATATATATCACTATCTGTATATTAAATACCAAACCTAATTTTACAATACTAACTTAAAACTAAAAACGGAATTGCAACCAAAGCAAGTTAAACGGGCGGTACAAGCGCTAAATGCGGGACAGTTGCGTTGGTGGTCCTGGAAAGAGAGTTACTGAGTTAGCCGGTCGGTAGTAAACAAGCGGTGGGAAGCTACGGACTAAATACCACGAAGGAGGAAGCAAACAAGCAATAAGCAAAAGCAATTACTACTATTAATTAATACACTTGGCTACAAGCACTCCTGAAAGAGAACAATTAATAGCAAGTTACAGACAGATGATGATCCCTCGGGCAGGCTGGCAGGACGGCTAACTGTTGCGCTAAAAGAAATATGACAAGACAAGTCAGTCTACGATCTACGTTTCAGAGCAACGAGTGATCAAGGCAACCTCCTTCCTCCGAACGAGCAGTTAGAATCGACACACGTGATCAAGGTAACCGTGTGCGTCACCGCGCCGTAAAACAGACAGAGAACAGATCAGGTAGGACGGAGAACGGCCTCCGTTTCATAGTAAAGAGGTACCTCTTTCCTCCACACGCGCAGTTATGATCGACACACGTGATCAAGGCAACCGTATGCGTCACAACGCCGTAAGACAGACGGAGACGCCCTACGTTTCAGACTAAAGGGTTGCCCCCTTCCTCTGAACGCGTAGCTAGGTTCGACACACGTGATCAAGGCAACCGTGTGCGTCACCACGCCGTAAGACAGACGGAAACGGCCTACGTTTCAGACTAAAGGGTTGCCCCCTTCCTCTGAACGCGTAGCTAGGTTCGACACACGTGATCAAGGCAACCCCGTGCGTCACCACGCCGTAAGACAGACAGAGCACCAAACAGGTAAGATGGACGAGAGTTAAAAGTAGCCAAGTGTTACTTACAACTACTTACTTCCAGTGCTTGTGGTCGGACACGTCTTTCTTCTACGAACGGCAGGACGAAAAAAACTCTCGAGTTCAGCTCTCTTACCAGTTCACCCGGCGGAATTCGGAGACTTGCGCACTGGACTTACTACCGCTGCTTGATGGAACGTCTTCTTGCTGGTACGGCTGCTCTGCTGGTACGGCTGCTCTGCTGGTCTGCTCGGCTCGCTCGCTGGACGGCAACTCAACTAGCTAGCCGGTAATTGGAAGACCTAATGCGCCTGTGAGGTCCACGACTGCGCACTTGTCTCCAATCTGAACTTAGAAAATTCTCACCTAATACGGCTTCTCCACGGCCTGGCAGGTCTTCTGGTGCTGGTGCGGATAGGCAGGACTTCTCCCGGTGACAGCAGGACAGGAACTAAATATCCAAATCGGCGGTTGAAAGCACTAACGTTGATGCGGAGGCAGCGGTTGCGCGCTAGTCGATTTTCGTACAGTACTCGCAGGTTCGGTCACTGGATGGCTAGAGACAACGCAGCTGTGGGCCAGGACAGGTACTGAATTTTCATATATTCGAAAGTATTGGGCTTGATTCGGAATCGCCCGCTGGACCGAGTGCGCATATCTACGTTATACCTTTCGCAGTGGTGGCCGCATCTGACCGGTGATAGATGCGCGTTCGGTTCAAGCGGTCTAACTCGCGCTGACTGGGGTCCGAGCGTCGACAGGCTCTCAATGTGGATACTTTTAAATACTGGTAAACTAGTTTAACGGACTATTTTAATAGTAAAATAAATAAATATGGGGTAGTTAATAATCACTTCATTACAAAGTGCTTTTGATGCTGCTTGACATCTGTTTTTTTTATCAACTTGCATGTAAGTTTCAGCTTTTCCAGCATTCACACACACAACTCTATGACATGAATTTCTGCCTGAAATATTCTTGCATACTGACCCAAACTTACTGACAGCCTGGTCTTTGGGTTACAACTATACACTCCAGCCCCAACACCTTCCGGAGTTTTGGAACCATCTGTGTACCAGCAACTGTCTGCCTTCAAAGAGCGGTTTTATACCATTCCTCCCTCCGAGGAAGGAGCTTTTCAAAAAATAGTCTATAGTTAGTTCTTGTGGGCATAACATCCGGCAGTTTATTGCACTTCATTATATTAGCTTTCGACATACTAATAGCCGCTTGTCACAATCTGTATATTGCTCACCTGACTTTTCTCTTCAAAAGTATGTGGAGAGGTGCTAGATCTAGAAGGACTTACAGAGCAGCTGATGTTGTGGAGCTGATTGCCCGAGTTATCGTGAGAGAAACTTGTACCTGTAAACTAGGAGTTTTGCTCTCCCTGTCTTTTGAACACCTTTTGATCACCAAACTATCGAGCCTTATGTGATCATAGGTATGATAACCATAACATCCAGTCAATATAGTTATTTAGAACCTACGTCCCAGGACTTTCCACAAATGCATTAACACGTCCATGAGGACATTCTGGCCTTGTGGATGACTTTTTCCATATGGGAGTTCCCATATATTTTGCTTCCTCCGCAAATGGTATTCTCTGACCCAGTAAATTGGGGGTCTACTAATATGACGAGAACATCAGCATATGCCTGAGCCTCGACTTCCCACACAGAGAGTGTGGCAAGCAGGTCGTTCACGAGAAACGACCAGAGCAGGGGAGAAAGAACCCCGCTCTACCGACTCAATTCCTCTAGCAGCTGCTACTGTATAGAAGGACCCTGGCAGAGCATTGTTAAATGCTCCTTCGAGAAACGCGAGGGAGACCACTTACCGTGAAAATCTCACTTCTCCTGGTTCGGGCACTCACAATAGTTAAGTTTATTTAAATAAAACTCAGGAAAATCGCTTTATTATTTGGGATTTGGGCTGTGGACTATACGAATTCTTTCTTAAATTTCTTTTATCATCGTTCAATTGTCTTTTCCGTAGTGTGGAGTTCTTGCAGACACAGTGCCAAAGGAAATAGAGGAATAGGGGGTCAAGTATGCACTTTGTTTTAAAATAATACTGTCACGGATTTTCCAATCCGTCTTTTCTCTTACTTCCAGAAAAACAATCCGTTAATTAATTACTTCTTTATTAACTACTGAACACTACTAATTACAGGTCAACTGAACACTTATTTAATTAATCGCTATCTAAATCACTTTGATATCTCCAACTAAACACTTTAATTCAGACTGTAATACAAGACTTATACAAGACTTATACAAGACTAACTAACTCGGCCGTTTATTCTTCTTTTATAGACCCAACGAATATTCCAGGTATATTCCAGTATCTCTAGATCCATGTTCTCGTACGACTGGAACGCTTCTCGTCGTTTCCACGATTTTCTGGTAACGCCTCGATTCACGCATGTTGTTTGTTTACCAGAATGGCGTAGAGGCGATCGGGGCAATCTCAGGCAATTCGCGGTGCCACAGTCGTCGGTTTGGGAGTGAGTGGGGCAAATTCCGTGACACTGCCCCTCCTTAGGACCGATCGTCCCGATCGGATACACCTCTGTACGGGGACAGACGCTCCAGATGGACGACCTTCATCTTACTCCTGGGAGTCCTTTGTATCCGGTAGACGACATCATTGATTCTTTTAATGACGGTGTAGGGGCCCTCCCAACGGTTCTGTAGTTTAGGCGATCTTCCTTTCTTCCGCGTGGGGTTGTACAGCCACACCAGGTCACCTTGTTGGAATCCGACTGTATTGGCCCGGACGTCGTATCGAGTCTTCATGCGATCGCTCTCTAGTCGCATTCGAGATCTGACTTGATCGTGTACGGCTGCTAGTCTTCGTTCTAGCTCATGGGTATAAGTGTCTGGCTCTGTGGGCTGTTCCGCAGGACGACCAAATACCAAATCTGCGGGAAGGCGAAGCTCTCTTCCAAAGATGATCCTTGCGGGAGTTTTCCCAGTAGTTTCATGGACAGCTGAGCGGTAAGCTAACAGGAAGAGTGGAATGAGCTTGTCCCAGTCTGTTTGGTTCTCGTTCACAAACATCCTCAGATTGGTTTCTAGTGTGGCGTTGAAACGTTCCACCATACCATCTGACTGGGGATGCAGTGGGGTGGTCCTGGTTTTCCGGATTCCCATAAGCTCGCAGACCTTTCGG
Source organism: Monochamus saltuarius (assembly GCA_025584915.1). NCBI lineage: Eukaryota > Metazoa > Arthropoda > Insecta > Coleoptera > Cerambycidae > Monochamus > Monochamus saltuarius. The sequence continues at coordinate 39,767,467 of CM046724.1, forward strand.
AACACACCTGATTCGAAATTTCTGCCCTGATCTGAATGTAGGTCCATGGGCACACCAAATCTGCAGAACAGGTTGTTGACTAGCGCTTCTGCTACGGTTGTGGTCTCTTGATTGGGAAGGGAGTGTACTTCCGGTCATTTGCTGAAGTAGTTCATCGCTACTAGCAGATATCGGTTTCCACGTTTGAAATGGGCCAGCGATATCAATGGCAATCCTTTCGAACGGTGCTCCTACGATGTACTGGCGCATTTTGCCTCTGGAACGGGTCTTCGGTCCCTTGCTGGCTGCACATACGTCACATTTTCGGCACCAATCTTCTACATCCGTCCTACAGCTCAACCAGTAGAAACGCTCCTTAATCTTCTGTAGAGTCCTATTGATACCGAAATGTCCACCCCCAATACCTCCATGTACTTCCTGCAGCACTTCCTTGACCCGGGACCTCGGGAGTAGTACTTGTTTCTTGACATCCGTTCCGTCATTGTTCTCCCATGCTCTTATTAGGACACCGTCTTCCAACACCAAGGAATTCCATTGAGCCCAATAACTCTTTAATGTTGGGCTTTTACTGCTGACTTCAGCCCATGAGGGTCGGTTGTTGGCTTCTTTCCAGTCTAGTAAGGGCTTGATGTCACAGTCAGCTTGCTGGTCTTCCCGAATCGCCGCTGAACTCCATCTGTCTTCAGGTTGGGCTACTACTATCTTGCAAGGAACAAATGATATGTCCTCTTTTCTTTCGAGACTACCACAGTGTTTGTTGCTGGTCGGACAAAGTCTAGAAAGAGCATCTGTGTTTCCATGTTCTTTGCCTGCCTGGAAGTCGCGCCATTGCCGATCCGTGACTTGCGCCCTACACTGTCCCTTTAGGTGACCCGCCCGCCCACAGTTCCAACATTGAAGTGGGCGTTCTCTTCGTCTATCGGGTTGTCCTGTTTTTGGTCTGGTAGTTGGGCTGAATTTATCAATGGCTTCCTTCAGTGTTTTGATTAACTCTCCTTTCCCGTACTGTTGCTATTCGCACTAATGGTTCGCACTTTAACATGTTCCCTGGAGACTGTCGCTTGGGAGTCGCGCCTTTGTTGATCTGCAACTGGGGCTCTACACTGCCTCTTCAGATGTCCCGTCTGCCCGCAGTTCCAACATTGAAAAGGGCGATCTCTTCGGCTTCCAGGTTGTTCTCTCTTCGGATTGGTAGTTGGGCTGAGTTTCTCAATGACCTCCTTCAACGTTTTGATTATGTCTCCATTTCCCATATTATCGCTGTTATCACTGATGGCCCGAACTTTAACATGTCTACCGGATGCCATCTTTGCTGCCTCAAATTCCAGTGCATGCGAAAGAGCGTCATTCAACGTTTTAGGTCTAGCGAGCCGTAGTGCCTGCTGTGTTTCGCAATCTCTTAGGCCGTCGATAAAGACTTGGATGGAGAGCTGATCTACAAATTCGGACGGGGCTGTTGGATATGCCAATCGAACCAGTCGGGCAACGTCGGTCTCAAAATGTTGTAAATTCTCTCCACTTTGTTGGTGACGATTTTTCAATTGTGCCTGGTACACTTGCTGCAGGTGCTTATCCCCATATCTCATTTCCATATGTTGTTTCAGAAGGTCATAGTTACTCTGCTGCCCAGCAGGAACTCCTTGTAAGACGTCAAGAGCTTCCCCCCGTAGAGCAACTATCAGAGCTGTAGCCTTTTCATAGTCAGACCATTCGTTTGCTGCAGCTGCTGCCTCGAACTGACGCAGATATACATTCAGGAAACCTTGCCGTCGAATTCAGGGTCTCGTCTTCTGAGTTCGGATAACAGGTCCTTCTGATTTGATTACGCCCTCCTTTGCTATCTTGTCTAATTTATTTCGAAGCTCTTCGCAGGTTTCTCTAAACAAGTTTATTTCTTCGTCTATTTCTTGCTTTTGTGCTAACATTTTCTCTTCTACTTGTGTTTCTACCTTATGTGACTGCTCCTCTAGTTTTTCTTCTAGTGTATTCTCCAATTTTTCTAATTTTGTCTGCATATCCTTCGTCTGGTTTTCCATTTCCTGTTGTATTGTCTGTATCTGTTCTTTCATTATATACCCTTGCTCTTCTAGTTTATTTTCTAATTTCTCCTGCATTTCTTTCGTCTGGTTTCTCATTTCCTGTTGTATTGTCTGTATCTGATCTTCTAATTTCTTTTCCAATTTCTCCTGCATCGTTTGGGACTGATCTTCGATTTTGTGCCCTTGTTCCTCAAATTTCTCTTGTATCGTCCGTCCCTGTTCTTGCATCGTCTTCGCCTGTTCTTGCATCGTCTTCGCCTGGTCTTCCATTTTATGCCCTTGTTCTTCCAACTTTTCTTGCATCATACGTCCCTGTTCTTGCATCGTTTGCATCATTTCTAACAGTTTCGCCAGTTGTGCATCCATATTGACTTGGCTTCTAGTTACAGGCATTCACTTAATTTTTTTTTTTTTAGAATGTTCTAGAATGTCCACGAATGTATTTCTAGATATCACCGTTGCCTTCCTTACAATGAAACAGTGCAGTGATATGCCACACTTGGGTCTTTGTCTCACTTTGGTATAAAGTTCTAGAATGTTCGAGATTGTCCTTCGCGAATAACACTGTTCACTTCCTTAAGTCAAGACGAGTGCGGTGATATATCACACTTGGGTATTTGTCTCACTCCCGTACAAAGTTCTAGAATGTTCGAGATTGTCCTTCGGGAATACCACCGTTCACTTCCTTGAGTCACGACGAGTGCAGTGATATATCACACTTGGGTCTTTGTCGCACTCCCGTACAAAGTTCTAGAATGTTCGAGAATGTCCTTCGCAAATAGCGCCGTTCACTTCCTTAAGTCACGACGAGTGCAGTGATATGTCACACTTGGGTCTTTGTCGCACTCCCGTACAAAGTTCTAGAATGTTCAAGAATGTCTTTCGCAAATACCACCGTTCACTTCCTTGAGTCACGACGAGTGCAGTGATGTGTCACACTTGGGTCTTTGTCGCACTTCCGTACAAAGTTCTAGAATGTTCGAGATTGTCCTTCGCGAATAACACTGTTCACTTCCTTAAGTCAAGACGAGTGCGGTGATATATCACACTTGGGTATTTGTCTCACTCCCGTACAAAGTTCTAGAATGTTCGAGATTGTCCTTCGGGAATACCACCGTTCACTTCCTTGAGTCACGACGAGTGCAGTGATATATCACACTTGGGTCTTTGTCGCACTCCCGTACAAAGTTCTAGAATGTTCGAGAATGTCCTTCGCAAATAGCGCCGTTCACTTCCTTAAGTCACGACGAGTGCAGTGATATGTCACACTTGGGTCTTTGTCGCACTCCCGTACAAAGTTCTAGAATGTTCGAGAATGTCTTTCGCAAATACCACCGTTCACTTCCTTGAGTCACGACGAGTGCAGTGATGTGTCACACTTGGGTCTTTGTCGCACTTCCGTACAAAGTTCTAGAATGTTCGAGATTGTCCTTCGCGAATAACACCGTTCACTTCCTTAAGTCAAGACGAGTGCGGTGATATATCACACTTGGGTATTTGTCTCACTCCCGTACAAAGTTCTAGAATGTTCGAGATTGTCCTTCGCGAATACCACCGTTCACTTCCTTGAGTCACGACGAGTGCAGTGATATATCACACTTGGGTATTTGTTTCACTCCTGTACAAAGTTCTAGAATGTTCGAGATTGTCCTTCGCGAATACCACCGTTCACTTCCTTGAGTCACGACGAGTGCGGTGATATGCCACACTTGAGTCTTTATTCCACCCGTGCACAGGGTTCCAGAAAGTTCTTCAAACTTCCACTTAAATCCCACTTTGTGGACAGGGTTCCAGAAAGCTCTTTAAAACTTCCAACTAAATCCACTTCCGACACCAAATTGTCACGGATTTTCCAATCCGTCTTTTCTCTTACTTCCAGAAAAACAATCCGTTAATTAATTACTTCTTTATTAACTACTGAACACTACTAATTACAGGTCAACTGAACACTTATTTAATTAATCGCTATCTAAATCACTTTGATATCTCCAACTAAACACTTTAATTCAGACTGTAATACAAGACTTATACAAGACTTATACAAGACTAACTAACTCGGCCGTTTATTCTTCTTTTATAGACCCAACGAATATTCCAGGTATATTCCAGTATCTCTAGATCCATGTTCTCGTACGACTGGAACGCTTCTCGTCGTTTCCACGATTTTCTGGTAACGCCTCGATTCACGCATGTTGTTTGTTTACCAGAATGGCGTAGAGGCGATCGGAGCAATCTTAGGCAATTCGCGGTGCCACAGTCGTCGGTTTGGGAGTGAGTGGGGCAAATTCCGTGACAATACGTATATTAAATGAAGTTACACTTATGACTATTCAAATTATCTCCCGCACGTGTTCAACTTATTGAGACTTGTACCAAAATGTAAAAATGAGCGTGTTCTCGACTGCCCCTTCGCGTACCACCTTGCTCCTCTTCTGGTGCTAGCACGCACGCAGATATGCCCCCCAACGTCTTGCTAAGGAGTTCTACTCAACGTAGTCTGATGTGGAATATGTAGGAAGGGTAAGTATTGATAGACTTCACTATTTTTTAACACTCCTATATTCCCTATTCACTACAATACTAATCTAGCTAAGAAACTGTGCTTGTAAATATGAAGGAACCCTAAATTCACATTTATGACTGGCCGTGTAGACGTACACCGGTTGACAGCTCCTTCGTCCGTTCCTGCTCTTTGCTTTTATATGGTCTTCCTGGCCTCTGATTGGTCAGGCGAATTTACGCTTAGAAAATGGCAATTTTCACCTATTTCCTGACTGAATTTTATATTGACCATTTTTCCATAAAAGCAGAACTAATTATCGTTCTTTTGGTGCAGGAACGAACCCGCTAGCTGCTTTAGTTTTTTAAAAAAATCCCCAAAAACTACGACAAGCGTTCGACTAGTTGCCGCGACGATGGCTATCGAAGATCTGCTAGAGAGCGTGAAATTTGCCCGGTATTTAAGCAGTCTGACCGGGGTTTTCAGCGCTCTGATTGGCACGTCGAGCTCGGCGATACATTTTTATCTATATCTCCTCGCTCGACGTAGCAATTGTTATGAAATATTCAGGGTATATTCCCTAGGTGGAGATTGAATTTTGGTGAAAGTTCTAAGATCGCAGGTTTTCGAGTTATTTCGAAAAACCTGTGACACAGGTTTCATCGGGTCGTTTTATCAACCCAAGTTCCCTCACCAGCTTCCTAGAAAGAATCTTGCGGTTTCTGAAACTACTAGATAAATCAGAAATATTCTCGCAGAACCCCCTCCAAGATTCCCTTTTTGCCCTTCTAATGTATTTATTATTATAATCCGTTAAAGCTATTGCCATTGATCCCAACAGTCTGAAACCGTACTCCGATTAAAGAGGCGCTGAACTTTCCTAATCTTCTAGTCCACTAGTCACTAGTTCACCAAGATGTGCCTCTATTATATTTCTTTGTCTTAAGTGGACAGATTTCGTGATATGCTATGATGAGTATACTTCGAATTTGCTCTGTGGCTACCTCCGCAGATACTCCTGGAGTGATTGCTTAGTCTCCAGTCTGTATTTTTTTGGATCCCTATATACCGGGTGTTCCCTCTTAGACTTTCAGTGCGAATATCTCAGAAACCATCATAGCCAGTGCGACGAAATTTGGTATACAGACACTGTATAATCTGATGATAAAATTAATTCTTATACAGAGTGTTCCATTTTCCAAGAAATCGATTTCATTTTGATTTTTTGGTTGTCAGCCCTGCTAAAACTTATGTTTAAATTGAAATATACTTAATTATGAACACAATCTGATAAATAAACATTCAAAAATTTCAAAATTTGACATAAAAAACGCCTCCAAAAAGTACCCAAATTTCATTGTTTTGTGATGTAAAACGTGCATAGCCTTGCGCCAGACTTACACAGAAGAAACTAACATCGCTAAACGTCAAAACTATGAATTGTCATTGAATTGTCAAATATTAATGGCATAACGTATTTTATTGGACATAAGGAACGCTAAATAATGTAGTTAATGCAATTTAAGTATACACAATGGTGTTATTGAAACTTGTCGATAAAAATTTAGACTCGAGTTGAGGCTTTTGTAGCATTGGGGTCGATGTGCCGGCGCAGTCCACCGCTACAGCTATGGTTACAGCGTGAATATTGTGTAAAATATCTATGGATATTTTTAAATTGTTCCATTACAATGTAATAATACTTCAGTAAATTGTTTTTTTTTATGTTACTATAGTGTATATAATAATTAGGTACCCGTATTTTTTATCACAAAATAATTTACAAAAGTGTGTAAGTAGGTACCTAAAGAATATCGCTGTTTTCCAACTGCTGTAATAATTATTAATTACTTATTTAGCAACAAATAAATTCAAACCAAACGATTCCTAAAACTTTTTAAATTATAATGTGAAAGTGTTTGTCATTGAAAGTCAGATCTGAACCTACCCCAGCCCCACAAAAGAAATATTAAGAAAGCATAACCTAGAAATGATTGATTGTTGTGTCCACATATTTCGGCACTTATGTTTCTGATGGATAAAATATGTTTAAGAAGAACTCTACATCTGTAAAATAGTAAACAATGAACTACAATTTCTGTATTTCATATGATACAGTACTAAAACAAAACAACTGGTTTTTGCTAGGAAGAATCACCAGCAAACGTACTATACCCAAAAAGTACCTATCAAATAGTCATTTAAAGCTAGATAATAATTTGCAATTATTGTTTTTATCTTTCAGTTATGTGTGTGGAGTGCCACAAATTACATTAAAATAAAACGATTCATAACATCCGACACCAGAAAGATTAAGGGAAAAATATTACAGACATTTTCTTGGAAATAATTTTAAACATGGAATGATGGATAATATTATAAAGAAGTCTCTAACTCACTTTGAAGAGTATTTTATAAAACATTACATTCAGTTGTCTGTCGTGGGGTTTAAAATTTCTAAACGAATAAAATTAAGAAAAATAAACTAATTTAATAATCAATAATTATTACAGCAGTTGGAAAACAGGGATATTCTTTAGGTACCTACTTACACACTTTTGTAAATTATTTTGTGATAAAAATACGGGTACCTAATTAATATGTACACTGTAACATACAAAAAAAAACAATTTACTGAAGTTTTATTACATAACAATGGAACAATTTAAAAATATCCACATATATTTTACACAATATTCACGCAAAACGGCTGTAACGGAAGATTGCGCCGGCGCAGCGACCCCAATGCTACAAAAGCCTCAACTCAAGTCTAAATTTTTATCGACAAGTCTCAATAACACCATTGTGCATACGTAAATTGCATTACATACATTATTTAGCGTCCCTTATGTCCAATAAAATACTTTATGCCATTAATATTTGACAATTCAATGACAATTCATAGTTTTGATGTTTAGCGATGTTAGTGTCTTCGGTGTAAATCTGGCTCAACGCTACGCATGTTTGACATGACAAAACAATGAAATTTGGGTACTTTTTGGAGGCGTTTTTTTATGTTAAATTTTGAAATTTTTGAATGTTTATTTATCAGAATGTGTTCATAATTAAGTATATTTCAATTTAAACATAAGTTTTAGCAGGGCTAACAACCAAAAAATCAAAATTAAATCGATTTCCTGAAAAATTGAACACCCTGTAGAAGAATTGATATTATCATCAGATTCTACGCGCCATCTAGTGTCTGTACACCATATTTCGTCGCTCTGGCTATGATGGTTTCTGAGATATTCGCACTGAAAATCTTAGAGGGAACACCCGGTATAACCACAGATCTAGTACCGGTTTATATAATAAATAGAATATGCGCATGATCCGAACATCATAGTTCAGAGGAAACTTTCCAGTTAACAATTTTGTTATTCAAAAATGCTGAGCTTATTGTTAAATTTTATACCTCTTTCCTATTTCTAGTAATAAAGGTTGGTTAGGTGTCAGTTATTCAAAATTCACCTTTCACCTAAGATATATTCAAATAATATCTCACCTCTCCGGTTAATATTAATGCTTTCCTTCACTGTATGGTAATAATAATATGCATCACAAATTACCAAATGGCAGCTCTGTCTCTTAATGTAGGCGATTAGGTCGCGCAGTCTAGCTGGAGGCACTTATGTATTGTCCACATCATCCGGTAAGTTGGCTGAGCAACCTACTGCCTCCGTCCATAGTAGATATTTGAATGGCTACCAAGTCGGAACTACAGTAACCTGAAGGAACAAAATAGTTAAAGTTATTCCCCGTCCCGAGTTACTGATCCAAGGTTCTTGAATAAACGCAATATAAAGCCAGTCTTCCTGGAATCTTATACAAAAGACATATGTTGTTGCCTTGGCATGTTGTATATCATCTTAAATGCATCTTATACCATTGGCCATCATTATGGAAATATATAATTTAAATTATTTGATTAAGAAAGGCAGTTTTGTTCCGCTCTTTCATAAGAGCGTTTTGTTGTGGATACTTTTACTCTACCGCTCTTAGCTGGTGAAGGAAAGTTGTGTACTTTGGTCCATGTAGGTCACACGATTAATTAGGAAAAAGAAGGTCCACCACCGCAGAGCCCCGCTTGCGATGGTAAGGCAAAATTGCTCCGAAAGGCTGCCTAGTTATCCGAAGGTTCCCGTTGAAGACACGATTATCCTGATGCCATCAAGTCTTCTACACGGATTGTACAACGTCGCTGGCTTGGGGGATTCTATATACATTCCTTGTCTAGATCCTCCGTGTTTCGTTTAAGCTGGGTCACCTCGAGCATGGTGTGGTTCTTTACCACGCACGGGTGGTCTTGGGAGTAGGTAGCTTCCTCACGAGGTTGCAACACCCCACTTAGCTGATTCCCTCAAGTTAGTGCTCAGTAGCTGACCCTCTTGATCCTCATTCAAAAAGGCACTGGTTTTTGAGGTACCGAGATTTAATGTTGAAAAGTATATTACATGTAAAATAATTGAATAACTAGTAACTTGAAAATGACTACAGTGGGCCTTGTTTCTTAGAAATATATTTAATATTTGAAATAAAATTTATTTATTTAATTTTGAAAATACTCAGTGGCATCTGTGATTCTTAGTGCTAGTAGTTTGAATAATAGAATATTCAAAATACAATAATTTTTTTAGAAAACAGATAACGACATAGTTATTAAAAGAGTAATATTTGAAAGTAAAAATGTTTGAAGTTGTTATACCTACTGCTAAAAATAAATTAAAAAGGGATACATTCTGTAGCTGAAACATTATTAAAGTTATTATTTTATTTATTCGCACCATATTGTCACGGATTTCCAAATCCGTCTTTTTCTTACTTCCAGAAAAACAATCCGTTAATTAATTACTTCTTTATTAACTAACCAGTACACTACTGACTACTAATTACAGGTCAACTAAACACTTATTTAATTAATCGCTATCTAAATCGCTTTGATCTCTCTAACTAACACTTCACTTCAGACTGTAATACAAGACTTATACAAGACTAACTAACTCGGCCGTTTATTCTTCTTTTATAGACCCAACGAATGTTCCAGGTATATTCCAGTATCTCTAGATCCCTTTTCTCGTACGACTGGAACGCTTCTCGTCGATTCCCGATTTTTCCAGGCCGATCTCGATTAGCGGCATGTTGTTTGTTTACCAGAATGACGTAGGGGCGATCGGGGCAATCTTAGGCAATTCGCGGTGCCACAGTCGTCGGTTTGGGAGTAAGTGGGGCAAATTCCGTGACACTGCCCCCTCCTTAGGACCGATCGTCCCGATCGGATACACCTCTATACGGGGACAGACGCTCCAGATGGACGACCTTCATCTTACTCCTGGGAGTCCTCTGTATCCGGTATACGACATCATTGATTCTTTTAATGACGGTGTAGGGGCCCTCCCAACGGTTTTGTAGTTTAGGCGATTTTCCTTTCTTCCGCGTGGGGTTGTACAGCCACACCAGGTCACCTTGTTGGAATCCGACTGTATTGGCCCGGACGTCGTATCGAGTCTTCATGCGATCGCTCTCTAGTCGCATTCGAGATCTGACTTGATCATGTACGGCTGCTAATCTTCGTTCTAGCTCATGGGTGTAAGTGTCTGGCTCTGTTGGCTGTTCCGCAGGACGACCAAATACCAAATCTGCTGGAAGGCGAAGCTCTCTTCCAAAGATGATCCTTGCGGGAGTCTTCCCAGTCGTTTCATGGACAGCTGAGCGGTAAGCTAACAGGAAGAGTGGAATGAGCTTGTCCCAGTCTGTCTGGTTCTCGTTCACAAACATCCTCAGATTGGTTTCTAGTGTGGCGTTGAAGCGTTCCACCATACCATCTGACTGGGGATGCAGTGGGGTGGTCCTGGTTTTCCGGATTCCCATTAGCTCGCAGACCTTTCGGAACACACCTGATTCGAAATTTCTGCCCTGATCTGAATGCAGTTCCATGGGCACACCAAATCTGCAGAACAGGTTGTTGACTAGGGCTTCTACGGTCGTGGTCTCTTGATTGGGAAGAGGGTATACTTCCGGCCATTTACTAAAGTAGTCCATGGCGACTAACAGATATCGGTTTCCATTTTGAGTTTTCGGAAATGGGCCAGCGATATCAATGGCAATTCTCTCGAACGGTGCACCTACGATGTACTGGCGCATTTTGCCTCTGGAACGGGTCTTCGGTCCCTTGCTGGCTGCACATATGTCACATTTTCGGCACCAATCTTCTACATCCGTCCTACAGCTCAACCAGTAGAACCGCTCCCTAATCTTCTGTAGAGTCCTATTGATACCGAAATGTCCACCACCAGTACCTCCATGTACTTCCTGCAGCACTTCCTTGACCCGGGACCTCGGGAGTAGTACTTGCTTCTTCACCTCCGTTCCGTCGTTGTTCTCCCATGCTCTTTTTAGAACACCGTCTTCCAACACCAAGGAATTCCATTGAGCCCAATAGCTTTTTAATGCTGGGCTTTTACTACTGACTTCAGCCCAAGAGGGTCGGTTGTTGGCTTTTTTCCAGTCTAGTAAGGGCTTGATGTCACAGTCAGCTTGCTGGTCTTCCCGAATCGCCGCTGAACTCCATCTGTCTTCAGGTTGGGCTGCTACCACCTTACAAGGAACTGATGAGATGTCCTCTTTCTTTTCAAGACTACTACAGTGTTTGCAGTTGACAGGACAGGGCCTCCTAGAAAGGGCATCTGCATTTCCATGTTTCCTGCCGGCTCGATGTTCAACAACAAAGTGATATTCTTGGAGCCGTTCCAGCCACCTGGCCATCTGTCCTTCAGGGTTTTTAAACTGTAGCAGCCATTTAAGGGAAGCGTGATCCGTTCTCAGGAGGAATTCTTGGCCATACAAGTATTTATGAAAGTGTTCTAGACTCTTGACGATGGCAAGCAATTCTTTCCGAGTCACACAATAGTTCTTTTCGGCTTTTGACAGGACTTTGCTGAAGTAGCCCACTACTCGCTCTTGGCCATCTTGTATTTGGGAAAGAACTCCGCCAATTCCAATGTTGCTTGCGTCCGTGTCCACTATAAATAGTTGTCCAGGTATTGGGTATGTCAAAATCGGGGTAGTGCAGAGAGCCTCTTTCAGCGTCTCAAAGGCTTGCTGGCATCTCGGAGTCCATTCGAACGGGACGTTGTCTTCTGTCAGTTTATGAAGAGGCTTGGCAATGTCCGAGAATCCTTGGACGAATCGTCGATAGTATGTGCATAGGCCGAGGAAACTTCGAACTTGATGTTTGTCTTTAGGAACCGGCCAGTTCTTTATGCACTCTGTCTTCTCCGGGTCTGTTTTCACACCATTTGGAGTAATAATGTGGCCTAGGTATCTAACCTCCTTTTGGAACAGACTGCACTTCTTCGGGTTCAACTTCAGGTTCGCTGCTTTCAACTTCTTGAACACTTCGGACACGTTCTTCAGGTGCTCCTGGAAAGAGCGTCCCAGCACCACCACGTCGTCCAAGTAAATCAAGCAGGTCTCCCAATGCAGGCCATGGAGTACAGTTTCCATCAGTCGTTCAAAAGTGGCAGGGGCATTACATAGACCAAATGGCATTACATTGAACTGCCACAATCCATTTCCGGTAGTGAATGCTGTCTTTTCCTTGTCTTCTGGGCTGACCTCGACTTGCCAATATCCACTCTTTAAATCCAAAGTGGAAAACCATTGCGCACCAGTCAAGGTGTCCAGAGTATCGTCAATCCTCGGTAATGGGTAACTGTCTTTCTTGGTGATGTCATTTAATTTTCTGTAGTCCACACAAAATCGGGTGGAGCCGTCTTTCTTCTTGACCAGAACTACAGGAGAAGCCCAAGGACTCTGAGATGGCTCTATGGTGCCTTGATTTTGCATCTCGATTAACATCTTGTTAACTTCTTCTCGCTTGGCTAGTGGAAGTCCTCGTGGTGGCTGCTTTATAGGAGATGATGAACCAGTATCGATTCGATGCTTCACAACATTGGTTCTCCCAAAATCGCCTGGTTTAAGAGCAAACACATCTTCATTTTCACTTAGCAGCTCTTCCAGTTGTTCCACCTCCATCTCTGTTAATCTTTCCTTGGCCCTATCCACGATGTCCCTTAGACATTCCGGTAGACTGGTCTTGTTTAGTTTCTTCTCCATTTCGTTGGTTTCTTTGAGTGTTCTGACCATGGTAACAGGTTCACAGACTCCTACTTCAGTTCCTTTTGTAATTTTCTGTGGAAAGGTTTTCAGGTTAACTACCCGTACTATTGTCGTTTTCTCTGGTATAATCAGGGTGCGCCCGGTGACTATAGATTTATTGAACAGATCCGGATTACTGGGTTCCACCACTCCAACACTGCAAGACATTTCCCCATCCATTACAGTAGCAACCAATGTTTCGGTCTGACCAGGTAGTACCACATCTTCTTTAACAACGAGTCTCCGTACAGTGTTATTCTCAGTGGTGGTCGTTAGCACTACTTCCTCACCCATTATCCGTAGCGTACCAGCATTCAAATCTAAGTTCACCCCTTTGCTCGTAGTAAGTCTAGTCCGAGTATGACATTGTCCGATATATCTGCTACCAGGGCTCTGTGTTTGAATTTGACGTCTCCTAATTCTATGTCAAGCTCGCATTCCCCTTGACTGGCAGTTGTTGTCCATTGGCTGTTGTAAGGACATAACGCTTGGCAGGGCTCTTAATACGCCAATCACCAATAATATCCGGTCGTACAATAGTTCTTGCCGCTCCAGTGTCGATTACCATAGGAACATACGACCAAAAATAATGCCTTCTATTAGCAAGGAGTCAGAGTCCTGGAGACGTGATAACGTAACTTCTTCTTGTGGGGCATGGTACGAGGACGCAGCCGGCCTTTGCCCCGTCAAGCCGGCTGACCCTAGTTTTCCTGTGCAGGTGCCGCTTGGGAGTCGCGCTTTTGCTGATCCGCGACTGGGGCCCTACACTGTCTCTTCAGATGTCCCGTCTGCCCACAGTTCCAGCATTGAACAGGGCGATCTCTTCGGCTGCCAGGTTGTTCTCTCTTCGGATTGGTAGTTGGACTGAGTTTCTCAATGACCTCCTTCAACGTTTTGATTATGTCTCCATTTCCCATATTATCGCTGTTATCACTGATGGCCCGAACTTTAACATGTCTACCGGATGCCATCTTTGCTGCCTCAAATTCCAGTGCATGCGAAAGAGCGTCATTCAACGTTTTAGGTCTAGCGAGCCGTAGTGCCTGCTGTGTTTCGCAATCTCTTAGGCCGTCGATAAAGACTTGGATGGAGAGCTGATCTACAAATTCGGACGGGGCTGTTGGATATGCCAATCGAACCAGTCGGGCAATGTCGGTCTCAAAATGTTGTAAATTCTCACCACTCTGTTGGTGACGATTCTTTAATTGTGCCTGATACACTTGCTGCAGGTGCTTATCACCATATCTCATTTCCATATGCTGTTTCAGAAGGTCATAGTTACTCTGCTGCCCAGCAGGAACTCCTTGTAAGACGTCAAGAGCTTCCCCTCGTAGAGCAACTATTAAAGCAGTAGCCTTTTCACAATCAGACCATTCGTTTGCTGCAGCTGCTGCTTCAAACTGACGCAGATAGACATTCCAAGAGACCTTGCCGTCGAATTCAGGAGGCTTCGTTTTCTGCGTTCGAATAACAGGTCCTTCTGATTTGATTACGCCCTCCTTTGCTATCTTGTCTAATTTATGTCGAAGCTCTTCGCAGGTTTCTCTAACCAAGTTTATTTCTTCGTCTATTTCTTGTTTTTGTGCTAACATTTTCTCTTCTACTTGTGTTTCTACCTTATGTGACTGCTCCTCTAGTTTTTCTTCTAGTTGTGTCACTTTATATGACTGCTCCTCTAGTTTTTCTTCTAGTGTATTCTCCAATTTCTCTAACTTTGTCTGCATTTCTTTCGTCTGATCCCTCATTTCCTGTTGTATTGCCTGTATCTGATCTTTCATTTTATACCCTTGCTCTTCTAATTTCTCTTGCATTATCCGTCCCTGTTCTTCTAATTTCTTTTCCAATTTCTCCTGCATCGTTTGGGACTGATCTTCGATTTTGTGCCCTTGTTCTTCAAATTTATTTTGCATTGCCTGTCCCTGTTCTTCTAATTTATCTTGCATCGTCCGTCCCTGTTCTTCTAATTTCTCTTGCATCGTCTTCGCCTGGTCTTCCATTTTATGTCCCTGCTCTTCTAATTTATTTTGCATTGTCTGCATCATTTCTAATAGTTTTGCCAGTTGTGCATCCATATTGACTTGACTTCTAGTTACAGGCATTCACTCTATTTGGAAAGTTCTAGAATGTCCAGGAATGTGTTTGTAAATGTCACCGTTGACTTCCTTACAATGATACGAGTGCACTGATATGCCACACTTGGGTCTTTGTCTCACTTCGGTAGAAAGTTCTAGAATGTTCGAAAATGTCCTTCGCGAATAACACCGTTCACTTCCTTAAGTCACGACGAGTGCGGTGATATATCACACTTGGGTCTTTGTCTCACTTCGGTAGAAAGTTCTAGAATGTTCGAGAATGTCCTTCGCGAATAACACCGTTCACTTCCTTAAGTCACGACGAGTGCGGTGATATGTCACACTTGGGTCTTTGTCTCACTTCGGTAGAAAGTTCTAGAATGTTCGAGATTGTCCTTCGCAAATACCACCGTTCACTTCCTTAAGTCACGACGAGTGCGGTGATATGCCACACTTGGGTCTTTGTCGCACTCCCGTACAAAGTTCTAGAATGTTCGAGATTGTCCTTCGCAAATACCACCGTTCACTTCCTTAAGTCACGACGAGTGCGGTGATATGCCACACTTGGGTCTTTGTCTCACTCCCGTATAAAGTTCTAGAATGTTCCAGATTGTCCTTCGCGAATAACACCGTTCACTTCCTTAAGTCAAGACGAATGCGGTGATATGTCACACTTGGGTCTTTGTCTCACTCCCGTAGAAAGTTCTAGAATGTTCGAGATTGTCCTTCGCGAATACCACCGTTCACTTCCTTTCGACAAGACGAGTGCGGTGATATATCACACTTGGGTCTTTATTCCACCCACGCACAGGGTTCCAGAAAGTTCTTCCAACGTCCACTTAAACCCACTCACGCACAGGGTTCCAAAAAGCTCCTCAAACTTCCAGTTAAATCCCACTTTGTGGACAGGGTTCCAGAAAGCTCTTGAAACTTCCAGTTAAATCCACTTCCGACACCAAATTGTCACGGATTTCCCAATCCGTCTTTTTCTTACTTCCAGAAAAACAATCCGTTAATTAATTACTTCTTTATTAACTAACCAGTACACTACTGACTACTAATTACAGGTCAACTAAACACTTATTTAATTAATCGCTATCTAAATCGCTTTGATCTCTCTAACTAACACTTCACTTCAGACTGTAATACAAGACTTATACAAGACTAACTAACTCGGCCGTTTATTCTTCTTTTATAGACCCAACGAATGTTCCAGGTATATTCCAGTATCTCTAGATCCCTTTTCTCGTACGACTGGAACGCTTCTCGTCGATTCCCGATTTTTCCAGGCCGATCTCGATTAGCGGCATGTTGTTTGTTTACCAGAATGACGTAGGGGCGATCGGGGCAATCTTAGGCAATTCGCGGTGCCACAGTCGTCGGTTTGGGAGTGAGTGGGGCAAATTCCGTGACAATATATTATAATTTTGTCATTACGTTCGTATTAGAGATAATAATAATTGAGGCTACTATCATAATTTAAATTTTCTGCACTTATTCATTAACAAAACTGTTTCAAGTTGTAGGTATATTTTATGTAGAAATAAAAATAAATATGAAAATCATCCAACTAATCCTAAACCCGATATGATTTGACTTAAGATATTACAGAGCTGCATCTTAAAATATGATATGTTTAACTTAATTAAAAACTAAACACTATAAAGCCTCTCACAATATACGGGTCCATATAGACTATCGAAGAGACTGACAAAATTACTATTAATTATTAATATTATTTTCGTATGTACTTATTATTCTATGAAAAAATATAGGTACTTATTTATTTATGAAATATCAAAAATTTAATTGTCAGAAAAAATCTTCATATTAACAACAATTATTTACGATCAAGGTTTACACATATTACCTTGATGGTTTGTTTGATACATTTAATAGTGTAAAACAGTTTCTTACATAAAAATATTCCGTAAAAATAAAAAGTTAACCAGTATGTATGATCAAATATTCAAAACTGTATCTCGAATACTTATGTAAATATTTTAGCAACAATACTTTTGTTGCAAATTTATAATACATGATTAAGATTTCACTTGTACGCACCTCTGTTATATTGCCATGAAAACCAGTTAATTTAATATAATCAGTTGTGTCATATCGTTGAAAATATAGTAAATAGTTAGAATTTCTCTTGTATTGGCAATTAGAGCCATAGTATAAATTAGTGCAGCTACAAGAATAATTCAAAGTGCTGCTACTACACGATCCTCCATTAATGCAAGGATTGTTTTGACAATGATTTAATCTGATATTGCATTTTTTCCCCACGAAACCCTCAGGACAGACACAGCTGAAACAAACAATTAATACATAAAACATACTGGCTGATCAGGGTGTTGGATCGTTAGAAGTTTTCATGGTCATAGTGATTTCTTTTTGAAAACTTAACCCCTGAATATTAACTGTTCAATGAAATTATTTTCAAGAAACTATGAATATATTATATTATTTGAATGAGATTTTCATAAAGCTTCCCTATCCCTAATCCTTGTCGTTTTCGAGATATTTATAATATATTGGAAATAATCATTTTTTATCGAATTTTTTGAAATTAGTTATATCGAATAATATAGAGGTAAAGAATTGTTTTGAAACAATAGCTCAATCTTTACCCTTTCTAAGAATGTTTTACAAGTGACTTAATTTCATACAAGGTTGAAAAATCAAGTAGCAATTTTTTTTAACTTGAAACCGTCAGAATTTGTTTTAATGGAATGGAAAATATGATATTTTTATATTTTATAGTGCAGAATTCCTTGTTGATCCATGTACACTTCCCGATACCTATTTATCTTACTCTCTGTGTACCTAAATGATATATTTTTTTGAAATTAAGTGAATTGTCGTTTTTTACCGATATAACTATGCAATCGACAGTACCTAATTAGATGTATTACCTGTCTGTATATTTTCAAAACGTCAAATCATACATGCACAATTTATTCAAGAGATAATATTTTAAATTTATTTTTTATTCATGCAGAAATTCAAAATTGTAGTTAGGATTTTTAACTAAAGGCAACCGAAAAAGTTTGAAGACGATTATTATTTTTAAATTTGGAAAACTCAAACTAGAAGCTGCGAAACCAGTTGTAGATAACAAAGACAATGAGATTAATGTAATTGGTTATTTTATACACATCTAGAGAATTCTATAAGATCGACTTCAACATATTTGGAATTATCTTCGTCTATACAATACATTTTTAGAAAACATAAAACGCATAATTTTTAATTTATTAAATTGCAAGCACTTCGCCCCCGGAGATGAAATTTTGAGAATATTTTTTTGTAAAAACTTGTCAATACATATCCAGAACTTCTATGCCTGATTTTATTTATCCAAATTTAGACAAATTTGATAATAATCATCTATATATTTTTTCGGTATAGTTGTTTATAACATTCGTTAAGAATCCGGCAGGTTCTGCCTACAATTCTAAATTTCTCCATATATAAAAATTTAATTTAAAACATCATCGTTTGAATAATGATTTTCATTGTTTGGCATTATAATTGCGCAGGTATGATTTGACTTTTTGGAAATGCACAAAGAAGTAATAGTTATAATTATTTTCGTTTTTAAACGTATTTTGAAAAAATATGACGCGTTCACTTGATTTTAACAAATAATCCCGTTTACACAGAATGTAAGATAAATACGCATAGGGAAGTCTAGTATGGATTAACAGAGAATATAATTCTGTACTAGAAAATGTAAAAAGATACAGGGCGTTCCATTAAAAAATAGATATGATGGTTTGAAGTTAAAATAGTTGAGCACTTGATTTTTCAAAATTTTGTATAAAATTAAGCCACTTGTAACATTGTTATAGCGCTAAAATAAAGATTCAACTATTTCTTATATAAAAAAATTATTTCTTTAACTTCTATAGCTTTCGATAATTTCAAACAAAACGATGAAAATTATTATTTTTCAAAATATTGTAAATACCTAAATATGAGGAATTCAATAATTGAATAAAAATCATATTATTTCATTTAAAATATCGAAGTTGATGACGTCTTTCTGTATAATCGGAAGTGACAGTTTTTTGAAAATATTTCCATTAAAAATGTCATATTCGATTATACAAGGAGTCAAATGTTGACAAAAAGTAATCACTTAATCAACAAAACCTCTAACGAGCCGTGAAACAGCCTGTATATTATTACATTGTTTCATTATGACAATATATCCTTTTTGGAAAAATTGTTCAATGATTCGTTAATTACTAAATGTATTTGATATGATAAAAAGTAAAATAACGATTTTTTATTTATACATTTATTAACTATTAATAATACACATGTATTATGCTTTGCGGACTAAAACCCCTACCAGCGTTGAATTAATTCTACAATACCTACCTATATATTCTTTATTATTAGTTTTTGTAGATTTTTTACTGTATTTTAAAAGTATTTAAGCTAATTTACATCAATCTTAATGAAGTCATATGTGTGTTCTTTGATACCAAGTTTAAGATGTGGATTTAATAATTATCTAAAATAAAATATTAATACTAACCACAATAGGTGAGCCTATTGACCTATTTTTGTATTTCTAGGACAGCTTCTGCAGGTGGCCTCCTTTATTTTAAACTGAATCAAATATGTAACTATAATAATAAAGATATAAATTAATAGAAAATCAATTTTGTAACAATGTCAAGAATTGTTAATCTGTCTAGATTAATATAAATTAAAGACATTCACCTTGTTTTATTCAAATATCAATTGATCGATCAACTAACTGCATGTTTGAATATATTCGAAGTAAACTTGAGTTTTGAATGATTTTATTATACCAGACCTATGTTATTTAGTTAATAAATTTAACTAGATTAATATTTTAATTTAGATAATTATTAAATCCACATCTATAACTATATATACAGGGTGATTCAGGTTTAATCTTGATAACTTCAGGAATCGATAGAACAGATTAAAATAATGTTAATTTGTGATATAAACTTATTTCCTAAAACGCATCGTTTCCGAGATAGAAGGCGTTGAAGTAGGAATTTTTTCTCGTTTTTCCCTCGTAACTTTTGAACCACTTATCCGATTAAAGTGAAATTCGGAACACAAACACTCCTTATGATCTTACATAAGCTTCTTAAGTTTGAACTACTTGCCCCTCTTAGAAGTGTATTTTGTATGCTACCCCTCTCTTACTTTATTTCAAAACTACAAAAAAAAATAATTTCAATAAAACATCTACACACCACTTTGACCTGATAAATTTCGAAACTTTTTGGTCTCCTGTTTTTTACGACGTTTGGTCTTGTTTCTGAGATATTCAAAGAAATTGATGACAGTGTAGCGCACCAGCCGCGTAAATTTCATTCAACGTTATAGCAACCCATGAAAACGAAACTCAGTGATTTGTGTAAATTGACGTTTCGGGCGCCGCGATAACCGAGGTGGCTGGGAGACGGCTGCTCGTGGAACCAGTCTGGATCGGCTATTTCGGTGTGGGTTCGAATCCCACTGTAGTACCATGGATGTTTGTTCTCGTCGAGAGATGCACAATAAGTCTATAGGCTGCGGTGCTTCCACTGTCGGACGGCTCTCAAAAAAAAATGACGTTTGTGAAAATCATTGTCAAAAGTATTATTTAAAGAGTGTTCTTAGTGTTAAGACAAAATGCCAATAACCTCAAACATAAATTTAGTAACAACTACTTATTACAAGATTTACAACAAACTTATCAACTACTAAAAAATTGTTCAAAGTGCATTCCTCCAGCCTCAATACAATTTTGGCATCGACGAACTAGTGTATTAACCGCAGCTGCTATTTGAGCAGGATTGTTTTTTATGTCATCACAAGCATGTCTTATCCTTTGGGTCAATTCCTCACGGGTATGTACTGGCGTATCATACACAATTGCTTTTAGATGGCCCCAAACGAAATAATCCAGAGGATTCAGATCTGGCGAGCGCAAAAGCCAAGCCACTGGTCCTTCGCAAGGAATCCACATATTTGGGTGGTTGTTGGGTTGCCGTCCAATCCATCGACGAGGATAATTCTCATCCAACCTCCAACCACTGCCGTACTTGCCTTCCGTAATGTGCAGGGGCACCATCCAACTGCATCCAGTTCCCTTGGCGTAAATTTAAGGGGACATCGTCAAGGCACGTCGGGGAGAGAGTTTTGCAGAAAATCATGAAATAAATCCCCATTTAAACGAGGAGGTAAAATATGCGGCCCACAGAGATTATTACTTAAAACACCTATCCACACATTTACACTAAACTGTTACTGAAATGAAGATTGTCTGACACATCGAGGATGGACTTCACTCCAAACGTGAATGTTGTGGTAATTCACAATTCCAGCTTTTGTGAAATAAGATTCGTCGGTCCATAAAACCTTATGCATTCATTTTAATGTGTGCCATTAATATTGCAAACGATTGTACGTACCAGCACCTAGTGCAGCAACGTGAAATATTTTTTGGGCAGACATTGAGAGTAGAAAATTCAAAATGGGCAAAAAAATAATATATTTTTATAAAAAATCTATAGCATGTACAATTCATAAAATTAAGTGTTACTTAAAGTATATAATAAAATAATAAAAATGTTTATTATGCACATTCTAAAAATAAGATAATATGAAAAAGTTAAACCAAATATACTTATCAAATAAAATAAAAAACAAAAATAACGTTATACGAAATAAAACATTACTCAATTTCTTTATTCTGAAGATATAGAAGAAAAATATTGTTTCTAATATACTCCACTATATCTGTCATCTTAATTTATGATGTTGATCACATTAATATATGTGATCACATGTATCCCGCCTACCGAACGTCGCGCCGTGTTGTGTAAATACAGACAGTACTGACAGCCAGCCTTGCCAATATATGAATATGTAATAACTGCAGAAATTTACAAAATTGCTTGCAATTACAGGCAAAGCTTAGTATTGCTGTCAATTTACTGTTTACAAGTGTTTTTTTATTTAAATGACTTTTTATTTAATTACCTACGAGTATATGCGTATGTAATTAAGTAAATAACAAATAATTAGTGTTCTGTGCTAAGGAAGAAAAGAGTCGCAGAAAAGATTCTGATTTTTTGTGCTACCTATACTATTATTGCATTTTTATTTATTTAAAATGTAACGAACCTATTTTATTTTATTTGGCTCACACTGTACTTTAATTGTTTGGCGCACGCGGTACCTGAAATTGCTTAGCGTATCGCGATTTTTGCACACGACACTACCCGCCGTTCTGTATAAAAGCCGGCGAAATTACCTTTACCAGCAGTGCTTAGCTGGCTCTTTCCGCGGCACTCAACCTTCCTCTACCCCAGAGTGCTTAGCTGGCTCTTTCCGCGGCACTCAACCTTCCTCTACCCCAGGGTGTTTAGCAGGTAACTTCCGCGGCACCCTACCTTCCTCTGGGTATCCTGAGCGTTTAGCTGGCAATCTCCGCGGCGCTCCAGGTCTTGCCCGTATTCCGTATTCCGTCGACTCCGAGCGTTTAGCAGGCCCTCTCCGCGGCGCTCGAGGTCTAACCCGTATTCCGTCGACTCCGAGCGTTTAGCAGGCCCTCTCCGCGGCGCTCGAGGTCTTGCCCGTAACCCGTATTCCGTCGACTCCGAGCGTTTAGCAGGCCCTCTCCGCGGCGCTCGAGGTCTAACCCGTATTCCGTCGACTCCGAGTATTTAGCTGGCTCTTTCTGCGGTACTCGACGTCGTCTCCGTGGTCTTCGACACTGGGTGTTTAGCAGGCTCTTTCCGCGACACTCAGCGTCTGCACCGTACATTCCCTACCGCCCTCTTCACTAATTTATTATATTATTATTTCAGGACCTATTTTATTTATGTTGGAGAGTTATTATTAGCATTATTTGTTTACAGGGTGACATTTTATTTTTATGAAATAAATATTTTATTTTCAATACCGAGTCTTGTAATATTCCTGAACCTTGGACATAACTTCTCCACCGAGTGAACCCGGACTGATTAAAGTGGTTGTACTAGTTCGGCATCTGCGACCGAACCTCGAAAGTACGTCACAAAACAATGAATAAATAAAATTATAGAAAAGCAAGTATTACTGGCAAATTTCGGGTGCTTTGGGTGTTTTGCTCAATACTGGATAAATTAATGGCGAGACTGTTCATTCTTGGCAAATGCCAGTAATTACTGGCAAATTGGCAACCCTGCTGACAGCAGGGCAATACTTTGCTCGTCGACTATGGTAGAAAAATGTACAGTTGTCATTTTCGCCTATAATATGCAAGAATATAATCTATAACACTCAATGCTTACGTGGTGGCTATTTACAGAGTATTCACCTGCCGCTGGTCACGGGAAAGACAAATTCGTTCAGTTATTTATTTAGATTCGCGTCTTTCGTTCCGGTCTTTAATACATGTTATATACAAAAATCATTGTATGCATTTGAGACTTAGAATATTTTAAATGTTAAATTACTTAATGCAACAATGTAATACAAAGTAACTCAGATAAGATAAGCACGTGTTGCATAGAACAAAGGATCAGATTTCCTAGACCTATTATTTGTCGTTCTCGCTTCCGATGACTAAACATGTAAAAACCTAT